>CM077115.1:96494892-97094892 GCA_039619475.1 Icerya purchasi
TAATAATAATAATATAATAATAATAATAATAATAATAATAATAATAATAATAATAATAATAATAATAATAATAATAATATAATAATAATAATAATAATAATAATAATAATAATAATAATAATAATAATAATAATAATAATAATAATAATAATAATAATAATAATAATAATAATAATAATAATAATAATAATAATAATAATAATAATAATAATAATAATAATAATAATAATAATAATAATAATAATAATAATAATAATAATAATAATAATAATAATAATAATAATAATAATAATAATAATAATAATAATAATAATAATAATAATAATAATAATAATAATAATAATAATAATAATAATAATAATAATAATAATAATAATAATAATAATAATAATAATAATAATAATAATAATAATAATAATAATAATAATAATAATAATAATAATAATAATAATAATAATAATAATAATAATAATAATAATAATAATAATAATAATAATAATAATAATAATAATAATAATAATAATAATAATAATAATAATAATAATAATAATAATAATAATAATAATAATAATAATAATAATAATAATAATAATAATAATAATAATAATAATAATAATAATAATAATAATAATAATAATAATAATAATAATAATAATAATAATAATAATAATAATAATAATAATAATAATAATAATAATAATAATAATAATAATAATAATAATAATAATAATAATAATAATAATAATAATAATAATAATAATAATAATAATAATAATAATAATAATAATAATAATAATAATAATAATAATAATAATAATAATAATAATAATAATAATAATAATAATAATAATAATAATAATAATAATAATAATAATAATAATAATAATAATAATAATAATAATAATAATAATAATAATAATAATAATAATAATAATAATAATAATAATAATAATAATAATAATAATAATAATAATAATAATAATAATAATAATAATAATAATAATAATAATAATAATAATAATAATAATAATAATAATAATAATAATAATAATAATAATAATAATAATAATAATAATAATAATAATAATAATAATAATAATAATAATAATAATAATAATAATAATAATAATAATAATAATAATAATAATAATAATAATAATAATAATAATAATAATAATAATAATAATAATAATAATAATAATAATAATAATAATAATAATAATAATAATAATAATAATAATAATAATAATAATAATAATAATAATAATAATAATAATAATAATAATAATAATAATAATAATAATAATAATAATAATAATAATAATAATAATAATAATAATAATAATAATAATAATAATAATAATAATAATAATAATAATAATAATAATAATAATAATAATAATAATAATAATAATAATAATAATAATAATAATAATAATAATAATAATAATAATAATAATAATAATAATAATAATAATAATAATAATAATAATAATAATAATAATAATAATAATAATAATAATAATAATAATAATAATAATAATAATAATAATAATAATAATAATAATAATAATAATAATAATAATAATAATAATAATAATAATAATAATAATAATAATAATAATAATAATAATAATAATAATAATAATAATAATAATAATAATAATAATAATAATAATAATAATAATAATAATAATAATAATAATAATAATAATAATAATAATAATAATAATAATAATAATAATAATAATAATAATAATAATAATAATAATAATAATAATAATAATAATAATAATAATAATAATAATAATAATAATAATAATAATAATAATAATAATAATAATAATAATAATAATAATAATAATAATAATAATAATAATAATAATAATAATAATAATAATAATAATAATAATAATAATAATAATAATAATAATAATAATAATAATAATAATAATAATAATAATAATAATAATAATAATAATAATAATAATAATAATAATAATAATAATAATAATAATAATAATAATAATAATAATAATAATAATAATAATAATAATAATAATAATAATAATAATAATAATAATAATAATAATAATAATAATAATAATAATAATAATAATAATAATAATAATAATAATAATAATAATAATAATAATAATAATAATAATAATAATAATAATAATAATAATAATAATAATAATAATAATAATAATAATAATAATAATAATAATAATAATAATAATAATAATAATAATAATAATAATAATAATAATAATAATAATAATAATAATAATAATAATAATAATAATAATAATAATAATAATAATAATAATAATAATAATAATAATAATAATAATAATAATAATAATAATAATAATAATAATAATAATAATAATAATAATAATAATAATAATAATAATAATAATAATAATAATAATAATAATAATAATAATAATAATAATAATAATAATAATAATAATAATAATAATAATAATAATAATAATAATAATAATAATAATAATAATAATAATAATAATAATAATAATAATAATAATAATAATAATAATAATAATAATAATAATAATAATAATAATAATAATAATAATAATAATAATAATAATAATAATAATAATAATAATAATAATAATAATAATAATAATAATAATAATAATAATAATAATAATAATAATAATAATAATAATAATAATAATAATAATAATAATAATAATAATAATAATAATAATAATAATAATAATAATAATAATAATAATAATAATAATAATAATAATAATAATAATAATAATAATAATAATAATAATAATAATAATAATAATAATAATAATAATAATAATAATAATAATAATAATAATAATAATAATAATAATAATAATAATAATAATAATAATAATAATAATAATAATAATAATAATAATAATAATAATAATAATAATAATAATAATAATAATAATAATAATAATAATAATAATAATAATAATAATAATAATAATAATAATAATAATAATAATAATAATAATAATAATAATAATAATAATAATAATAATAATAATAATAATAATAATAATAAATAATAATAATAATAATAATAATAATAATAATAATAATAATAATAATAATAATAATAATAATAATAATAATAATAATAATAATAAATAATAATAATAATAATAATAAATAATAATAATAATAATAATAATAATAATAATAATAATAATAATAATAATAATAATAATAATAATAATAATAATAATAATAATAATAATAATAATAATAATAATAATAATAATAATAATAATAATAATAATAATAATGGAAGCAAGAAATAACATTTCTCGGTCGAGAACCGCGTTTTTTCCGATATTATCAGTTTACTCGCAGAATTAAAATCCTTATTATCCAAATCGTTGTGTCTTTTTTTGAATTAGAAAAAACGAACACATTTATGTACATATATATATATTATATGTAAGCGCCGGCTAGAAAGAAAAAAAGGTTTATAAGTCAAATATACTTTTCGAGAATTAATGTTTAACAAGGCTATTTTCATTCACTAAGCTTATTTATACATTCGTGTGGTTTCTTGTTGACAGGGATTTACTTAGAGTTGGTTCAAATTTCTTATCCAACATCGAAACAAATGCCAGTACTGTAGAACCAAAAACTTAACAACGCGTGCTAGGTGTATTTGATGCTGATGGTGGTGATACTCTGGTCGGTTGTAAAGAGAGCGCTGTGATGATTTTGGTACTAAATATTTGAAAACATTTTAAAATTTCGAATGAAAATAATAGTAAATCAAAAGGTCTGCCATTAAAAAGACAATGGTACCTATTTAACGACCTTTTATGAAAACTAATCAATATATGTTCTTTTTTATTTTGAGCATGTCGGCGAAGGACCACAACCTAGAAGCATTATGGAAAGGAGGAAGTCAATTGAATAGAAATCACGTCAAGTTTGATAGTATAAATACGCTGACCGCTGAAACGATACAGGGAGTAAGCAAAGAAAAGATAAAAGATGTACGAAAAGCACACAGTACGGAGCAGGAAGCTCGAGTGATAGCAAGCGGGAATACGGAATAGAGTGTCCGGGGTATATAGATGGGCACGAAAAAACTTACACGATTGGAACCGGAGAAGACTTAATTACTTGGATGAAGAGGACAATTAGGAAAAAAGCCGAGACGAAAACGGCAGGAAGATAATAGAATATGGTTGAAAGGTAAGCGAATAGTAGAGGTGATAGGAAAGTAGCGGAGCAATCGAAAAACTTATAGAACCAAACGGATAAAACGGAAGACTAGGTTGAACGGACAGAAAGGAGAGAGTGCTGGAAAATGAAGGAACGCCGATAGTCGACCCCAAAGTCTGGAATGGAATTGTTTACTACTTGAGGATGATAGGGTAGAACAACCAGGAATTTTATGAAATAGCCAGGTCAAGAATTTGAAGAATCAGAACAAGAGGTCATTATCGAAGAGTAAAAAAAAAAAAAACGGGAAAAAGAGATTACAAAAAATATGTAAATCGCTTACAGGTAGTTATTTTGATTTCGAGTAAATTGCAAAGAAAGAGTAGAGACTTTACAGATTTAAAAACAATAAAAATCCCAAAACAGAATTTTTAAATATAGGCCCATTTTCTTTCCAGCAGGTCGCGACAGCGTTGAATACCTTTTTTTTTTTTCTACGGATAGGGGAACATTAGCCCAATTCGCCCCTATCTACTCTGTGCTTAAACACATATTTTAAAAATAATATACAGCTACAACATTTTACGAAGGAGAATCGAAAAGAAAAAAAATGGTGAAAAAGGAGAGAACTAACAAATAAACGCGACACTTTACTTCTCAATATAATTTAAATAACAATCCTCTCTGTATTTTTAGGAAACTTGAATATGGCAACCAATGCACGGTATAGCACAACTAACCAACGTCAAGAGATCGGAAAATACCTGCAGACATAAATCCGTTCTTTCCGAAGAGATTATTCTAGTACTTATGTAAATGTCAAACCGGATTTTTTTAACGAAAAAAGAAAATACAAAAAAATAAATAGACACGAATATTATTTTCAGGACTAATGACGGAGAATGTTGCTCTCGTATGGCGAATATTACGAAAAATAATTGAAGTGGTTTCAAACAGGATAATTGAATTCTGAAAAGCTAGCTTACGGATTTTTAATCACATCTGCGCAGTCTAATAAAACACCGGTTCGTAGACAGTATGTTTTTCTAAATGTCACATTAAGCCCCACAGTTATGTCTTATCAACCGAGCTATTGTCTGCTAAAGATACAAAAAAACTGAATCTTTCGACAATTTTTCGTTATCGAAATGTCCAGTCTTCAGCGTACTTTTCCTAACGCTAATTAAGTACGGAAGTTAGTTTTCGCATTTTTGAAAGTTTTTTAATAAAGCAAACGGATTTTCAGAGTAAAACTAAAAAATTTAGCGGAATTTAGATAACGATTTAGCCCGGCGAAGCCATCTTTGCTAAATTATAGTAAGCTACCCTCGAACCACAACTCTCTGCGTTTCCGTAATGAAGTCGTTCATTATTGGTATACACACACATACGTACATACATATATATATATATATATATATATATATATGAATATTTATATGTATGTATGTATAGTGTGTTCGTTAATGCATTGCCCGAAGTCAGATAAAACGAAAGTCGAGTCAAACGTTGTTTCTCCATAGCGCCGCCGCTCATGTCGCGATCGTACGCTGCAACCACTGCAAACTCCGCTGACAGCTATTAAGAAATGATTAGTATCCGAAGCTGTCCGTCCAGCTGTATACAGTTTTGCGTCTGATTATCAATTGATGCGATTCACGACGATAGCATGTCGACGTTGGTTTTTTTGTTGTTTCCTTCTTTAATATCACTGCATGTACGCGAAACAAGGGCACACGTATGTTGCGCGAGCTAGTTGAACTACCTCCCGCAGTATTCCTTAAAAAAACTCAGTGCCTTTACGCGCGATTATATATTATTACTATTTGAAAAAAGCACATGCAGATATATATATATATATGTGTATGTGTTTGTCGGCTGGCGGTTCGAACGCTGACGGTGGTACGTCTGCGTTACGGGGATATATCTGAGAACTGTCAATAAGACGGATATTGTGAAACTCCAGATTCAGACAGCGCACTATCATTACCGTTTTAATTCGTGGTCTCCCCAGGCGGACTCTGGTGGAAGACCAAATGAAAACCTCACGCGCTTCGAGAGCCCATTTCCGATTCCAGCCGTCGATCGAAGTGGCTCTCAGTCGCACGCTACTCCGGACAGAGGCCAAAAGGCAGTATAATTTTTGCATAATGTCCGTATTCCGAGGAACCTCTATCGGGGAACGGAGGGAAATATTATATATTAAGGTTAATAGGGCCGAATTTTTGATCGTGAGATACCTTTTACTGAAAACGTTTTTTTCTTTTTCTTTTTTTTTTTTTTATCGAATATTTATTAGCTATGCCCACAGCGCTTACCGGGTCATAATGAGACAGAAGAATGTGTCTCCCACTTGTCGACAACGGAACGAAGAGAACAAATATGTAGTAACGACATGTTTCTCGAATGAATATAATGCAGTTCGCGGTGATTCGGCTAGGCGAATGCGACGATATTGTGTCTCATTCGACACGTGAAGCATATAAGCTTTTGTGTGTCGTTCACGCATTCTATACACGTTTTACTCCTTTGACGATAAAAAAAAAAAAAAAAAAAACTCTTTTATTCTCGGATTATTTCTGAGAAATCTTTCTTTCTATACATAGAAGTTGCGTAGCGTTTGCCTGTCGGGTTATACTTTTGAAATTTATCGTTGAAACAATTTTATGCCATTAACCGTTTCCATCGTATTTTCCGCTCAATAAATAAACGCGTAAAAGTACGGGTATTACACGAATAAATTCAAAAAGAACCTAATTAATTATAATCGTTATAATTGTCCTTCTAAAATGTTTCAAAATTACCTAAAATTAAAATTGATTTTCGTTATTTAATTATTTTTTATTTTGTATTTGCATTATATTTAAATTATCCCGACATATCACATTCAGTTTAACTATCGATAAATGTTTGTTTTATATTTCATACATTTCGCGAACATCTTTCGTTATTTAACCGCGTGGTTACGGAAAATATATCACGGAAATATAAAACCAAGAAAATAGGATAATTGACAAAACACACGATACGGGTTTCAAAAAGGAATATCCACATCGAAAGCAATCGGTGAGCTTACCGAAAAAATAAGAGATAGCTTTGAAGAGGGAAAGAAGGTGTTGATAACGTTTATAGATCTTACTAGAGCATTTGAAACGGTTGATCACAAAATAATCACATAAACGCATTAGAGGAAATAGGAATAACGGATAGTTTGAAAAAATGGTTTCAAAGTTATTCAACACAGAGGAAAACATGCGTAAACATCTTAAATGTGCAAAGTGAAAAAGAGGAGGTAGGAGTACCGCAGGGTAGCAACTTAGCGCCAATATTGTTTATTATATATACAAATGGTCTCTGTATAAGGGGAATTAAAGTTACAGTGAGGTAGGCTCATATGCGGATGATATATGGCAATAGTTATGTCACATAAAGATGTTAAAGAGGCAGAAATAAGGATGAAAAAAGATCTAATAACAATAAGTAAATGAGCGCACGATAAAAGTCTAAGAATTAATGTAAAAAAGACTAACGGTACTACGTATGAAAAGGAATAGCTCCGATCTGTATTGTCCAAATATAATAATGCACTCGAACGAATTTGCATACTCGATTAGGGAGGAAGAAATGAATGTGAAACGAAAAACTGTCAGAAGTCAGAAATGCTAACTCAGTATAAACATTTTTGGATAGTAATGATGGACCAACATTTAAGATCGGACGTACATATGGAATACAAAAGAAAATAGGAGCAGTTTTACCAGCTTTATATTAAAGAAATATGTAATAAATGAAACATTAAAAGTAGTTTATTATGCGCTAGTAGAGTCGAGGATCAGATATGGAATTCAGGCATAATGATGAGGGAAGGTATCGGGGAAAATAAATAAACTGCAAATTAAATGCTTGAAATTAATAGCAAATCTTTAAAGGGAGAAACTAAAAGTAAAATAATTAAAAGAGAAGAAAACGTAATGGGCATAAGAGGAATGTACTTATTACTGAGGATATGGGAGTACATATCAGCAGAAAAGAAAATCGAATTGGAGAAAAGAATAAACACAGAATACGAGTTGAGGGAAAAACTTTCGTACCAACTGCCGTTAGCAAGAATATAGATTAGCAAACGGATAAATATATTATAGCTCAGATGTTGAATAAAATACCCAAAGAAATAATAGAGGAGGAAAAAATAGGGGAAAGGAAAATAAATGAATGGCTTCAGGAAGAAGAAAATATAAAAAAAATAATAAACATAAAATAAAATGACAAGGCGCAACAAAAAAACTGGGAAAAAAAACATTGAATATAAAAGATATAAAATAGATTATTAAGTATTGATAAGTAAAAAGATAAGATTAAGATTAGTAAATATTACACGATTATGTATATGTATAAGTTAATTTAAGATGGAAAAGTGTTCAATAGGATAATTCGTCGACAAGCGTTTTAGCTTGGCGAAAGTTTTGTATGTAAAAATTAATAAATACATATTTTTCAAAAAAAAAAAAAAACCGACATTGAAATTTAAACTAAACACATTTTTATACATATTAAATTTACAGAAACTACACGCTCCTCTGCTGGAACTTGTTTTTAAAAATTTATGTGCTTGTAATATTTAGAAAAAAAAAAAAAGTAGTGGCGAGCTCATGCCCCATTGGAAATGCATCATCTGGGAATGGATAGCATCGTAAAATAATTATTAAAAGTTGCCACTGCAAGTTACGTCATCGCTCGCCTTATTTGAAGCGTTTTCGCTAGAATTAATAGGTTAATAAAATAGGCTTGATGCGTAATTATAAAATATACAAGACAATTTACACTCAAGCAGCTATAATCGAAACTTGCTTAAAATACATGTTTTTTTTTTAGACACGCCGATGGCTTTGAACCAACAGTAAGAACAACTATCTAAAGCGGTTAAAACGTTATACGATTAAAAATGGACAACATAAAGAGGAAAGTAGCAGGGGAATAACAGATGGAGTTGGGAAGGTAAGAGTTGAGAGTGTAGAGAACACTCCCCGTACAAAGATCAGAGCATTCAAAGAGAACGTGTTTGGAGTGGCATACAAAAGGAGGATCGGAAACGTGGAGAGGATAATAGGAAAAAGGTGAAAGAGAAAATCGAAGACGGAAAATAATTTAGATCTAGTTAAGGAAACAATAGCAGAACGACGAGAAGAGGGCGAGGTTTGGAATCAAGGGTGAGAATTTGGAATGGGCTAAAGAAGGAGGTAATAGGAAAATCGGTTTGAGAAGAGAGAAGGGTAGATGTCCACCCAAAGTCTGGAATGGTTACTTGTGGATTCAAAGAGGATGGCTGAAATTGTCGAGAATAAAAGACACGTATAACATATATTCATGTTGTTAGGCAGTAGTGTTTTGTTTCGGTAGAACCGGGTTTCTCGCGTATTGACGTTTTCGAAAATTTCATTTGGGTTAATGTCCGTAGTTGGAGCGCCCAAAAATAAATTAAAGTCAAAAAAAAAAAAAAAAAAAAAAAAAAACGTATTATGTAGACTGACAACTGATTTCACGGAATACGGTGAAAATAGTTTTTACACTCTTTGCTATACATACACGTTGATGCTGACATTGAATATGCTGGGAGTATGTTCGGAAGGAGAATAATCGATTCTTTTTAAGCAGTACTCATTTGATCGGAGCTCCCTTGAGTGCGCTAGTCCAATTTCCTAAAAAGGAGTGATTTTTTTCTTTTCGTTTTTTGAACAATCGCAGAAATGAAAATATTATATATTTCTTAATTAAGGAATGTTTTTGTTTTTCTTTTCGTTATTTTCCTTACTCTACCGTAAAGGAAAATAACTGAGATTTTGATATATTAAAAGTTTCTTTTTGTTTTTTCATCATAATTCACGCGCGTTTAAAAGTCCCTCCCATGAAACCAGAATTCCAATATTAATCGAACGGCGATGAATACGCATTTTCTCTTCTCGCGGGTATAAAAAGCAAAATTACTTTCCTACCCGCTGCTACCATCTTCGTCGTTGGGGTTTATTTAGGACAAGAATTTTTAAAGGGAAAAAAAGTCACAGGGTAGAGTATTTTTGTACTAGTACAGCTTGGATCTTTTCCGAAAAGAATCGAGATTATTTTTAACGGTTTGGAGTTAATTTTGAGTATTCTGCTCTTTCTGCGGAACGCTATTCCCTTTATTTACTCCTCTCAAAGTTACCTGCTCCCTATTGTGCTTCCTGTATCCTGCCCTTTCCTTCTCGGTCTGTTGTTCCTGCCATTGGTTCCCCCCTATATTTCTGCCAGTTCTGATCGAATTAAGTTTTAATTAGTTAACTTTTCTTCCTATTGTTTCCCTGGTTGATGAGTCCAAAAAAAGAATAAAAAATAGCTAATTTTATTAAATAAATTCGTGTTTACTTTTAACAACACTTTTTCGTAATAATAAAAGATTTGCAAAATTGTCGACTTTTTTTTGTCATCAAGAATTCTACCCGCCGCCAAATTCCCCGACAAATTATGACAATAGTTTATTATTTTTTAAATCTATAACATTTTAATTTCTTTAAACATATGCATACATTTTTCAAAAGTGTGTAGTAGAAAAAGTTACGCATCGATTTAGAAGAAACTGAAAATTTTTATTACGTAGACGGTACATAAGAACGAAAAAGTTACTTTTAAAAGTAATAAATTATAGTTTTCCGATAAAAGGGCGAACTTTTTAATTACAAAAAGTAATGAATTTCGTCGAATAAAATTGAATTAAAGTCGATAAATACTATCGGGTTACTCATTGATGTCACCCTTATTATTGTAAAAATACTGTAGCATGTTCTCGAAAGATTTGTCTTAACTATGTATCGCATCGAAGGAACAGAAAAACGGATTCTACTAATATTTTTTTTTCTTCGTTCCAGACATATTACGTCGCTCTGTCATTTTCTACATTTGCCGTCTTCGTGTTGACCATAGCGGGCTATCTGTCTCTCTTTACCGCTTCTCCGTGATTCCTTTTCATCTTTGTTCCCTGTGCCGCGATAGCTCACAATCTCATGCGATTATCATCTTCTTATCATTTGAAAGATCGACATTCTGTTCAAAGCTATTTTTATCCCTTCTTCATTTGTTCTTTTCTTTTATTTATCGCTAATCATCTCGATTATTGCTAAATCACCAAATCATGATTTAATTGTTATCAATTCTTCTTTGGTAACTCTACCGCATACTCCTACTTCCACTTTTTTTTTAATATATATATATATATATATAGAATTTTAACTTTACAGTTGGGACACTTTTTCCCTCTAGGCTCTGCTTTTGCAGCGTTAACTATCCGGTTGATTAACGGATTTCTACTTTTTTATCAGCAGCACAATGGACTTTGCTCACGCATACCCTCTTCTCTCCCATCGACTTCTGCTTTTGCACGCGTGACTATCATGTCTGACGTGGTCTTTCATCCATCTAGTTGGCACTATGGGTGCAGCTTTCATAGTTGCGGTCATACTAGTGTATTTTACGTTCGTCTGTATCTCCTATTATATCACTTATATCGCGTAAGTGATAAAATATACTCCATAGTTCATTACATATCGGGCTAATTTTTTGCAGATAGACCTATAATAGACCTATCGAAACCACTGGACAATTTTACAACATCGACTTTTTTTTTACCCGATCTCTTTTTCCCTTTCATTTGTGCGTTGTTCCTTCCGACCTTTTTGTAAACGGTATCTTCTTGATCTATATTCATTGTTCCTTTTTAGATTTCGCACTCTTTTCTGTCGTTAACTATTTCCTCCATCCTTTCAAGATATTTTCCTCATAACTATAAACGTCCGACACTGACTAGCCCAAAAACGACGAAGAAAGACCTTTTAGGAAACAAAAATTTCCATCATATAAACCGATGCCCAAATAAAATTCCCGCGCTAGAGGATAGTATATTTATTTTTGTAATCATTACCGATTTCAAACAGAGGAGGTTAAATTGTTTGATACGGTTGTACCCGATGGAAAGCTCAAAAATTTTGAAGGCATGTTTTTGCCATTTTCCCATATGATTCTAATAGCGATTATATGTTAATTATTTGTAATAATTTTTGTCGTCACCTGGGATCGAACTCAAGATTTCCGTGGCGGAGCTCAAATCGGTTAAAGTTTAACTAAACATACGATATCATCATATTAATATAATTTCCGCTCGCCGTGTTTCATAAAAACGTGTCGATTTATACATTTTTCAGCTAGAGCTAACTCGGTATTTTTTTTTATTCGGTTACATTTTATATCATGCGTCCTTCCCATCATTAAAATTACATATCATAATCATCTATCGCGTTCTTCATCGTTTAGGTAAAATTTGATGCGTCGAAAAACTCGCAAAGCCTCAAACGTAAAAAATTAACATTTTTTTTTTCGTTCGCAGTTTATTCAAATTTTTTTTTTAGTCATGACGAAGTTCTCTTGGAATTTGATAATGTTCTCGCACATCGAACGAGGAATCGCTTATAACACGACGGCAATAATTACACTTGCAGTAGTTAACATGCGGCTCAAGTGAGCACGGGAATTTGAATTTTCGTAAAGAAAGCGGGAAGCGGAAAAATAAACGCGTTCAACTGGGAAAACGTCGGTTAAAATGATATTAGCTGACGGATAGGGTAACATTGATCGGAATTTGGAATGAAGTGGCCAAATATTGTAAGAGGCGAGCAGTTGTGGGGTATATGCGTTGTTTCCTCTGGAGCTGGATTATTTTTATTTTTATTGAAATAGCTCTTTTTGATTCGGATACAGCCGGAAGCGTAAAGCGGCCACGCTCGTGTGAAAAGAGCTTTTGTTTTACGGCTAAACTGCGACCGTGTGTGCTTGCGTGAGTGTAAGACAAATACCGAACTGACACCGCCGAAAAAGAACAAACACCTCCAGTAACAAACAAATATTTTCCCATAGAGCTCTTCCGCTAATCGGGCACCATTAGCCGTTTAACTGGAGAAAAGGGAAATACACATACCTGCCCCCCACCTCGCCGCACGCAGTCGTGACTGTCCCGCGAAGGTGGCGAACGGTATACATTCGGCTAGAGCCATACGCTACGGTTATCGGAATCAGCAGCGGTGGGAATGAAACAGATAGAAGGGGAGAAGAAAAGAGAGCGAGAGACTGCGAGAGAGAGCGAAGAAAAAGGTAAGAAGGATGAAAAAACAGGCAGATCTATTAGACGAGGAACGGGATACGCGATGCCCACGATTGAATTTTTCAAAGCAGAAAATCCCTTCAGGCATCGGACAGCACTTTTCGAATATTCCACGCTCCGTTCACGAACTGGAAAACAGCAAAGCGAATCGTGGCTGCGTGCCTGTGTCTATGTGAGCGTGCGTGGTTAGTGTGTGTGTGTGTGCGATGTTGGCTCGCTCGTTTCCTCCTCGGAAGAATACACATATATACGCTATCAGACACGCTAGACTCTGTACGTTTACGTTCCCGTTTCGTCGTCAGAGTGTAAACGATCGGCCCCGTGGCTATTCGGCGAACGGACACCCAGGCCACTTTGGACGTCCCCTGACCAAGCAAGAAATTTTTCGACACCGGGGAAAATGGAAGGCGACGCGTAAACACCGCAGGTCTGGAGAATTATCATGATCGCCGCGCGCTAGACGATAAGAATCCGACGCATGGTTTCTATAGTCCGCCGACTTTTCACAAGCGACATTAAAATTTAAACGTTAGCCGTTTTCGAACATATTTACACTATATAGTAATTTTTTTTTAAGTGACAACGTTCCCCCACGCGTCCATCTCGTTTCTTCACCTTCGAAACCATACCAAATGTAAAGAGTTTTAATAACGATACACAAATAATTATAAATTAACTATCAAATTCAGACACCGTGTGTACGTACGTGCCGCGTTGTACATGTCTTTACTAATATGACTCATTCCAGTAACTTTCCATTTCGCCTAAAAATGAAACGGCATGGAAAATAGTAATCGGAAAAAATTAACTGGCCGACCAGGTAGGGAACGAAGAAAAAAAAAAAAAAAAAAGAGTGTAAAAAATCGGTCAGAGATGACGACAAATCGCGTAGTTGGAAAGTGCACACACGCGATGATTATTGATTAGGGTAGTGTAGGAAAAAAATTACATCTCGAGAAAATAACTCCATCGCCGATTTCACACATCTGATCATTCCTTTTCTAACCTAATCGTGCATTAACTCTGGTTTATACGTCAGTTTGCGAAACCGCAATTTATGCTGTTGTTTTAGGCCGGTCTTACATTACATCATAGGAATTGTTCTTCATTATTGAGACAAAACGGATAACCGACTATAATTTTATTTTTCATTTAATTTTTTACAGCAAAAATAGGCAACGTTTCGATTTTCCTAATCTCTTACTGCGTGCATATTGGCCAGATCCGTCACCCTGTTCCACGAGTTACTACAAAATTTTCCATTTATTTTATAAACGGGTATAAAAATTTTTTATTTTTCTGGTATTTATACCGATTCCTTTTTTTCCATTTTCGAAGGCAACTCTATATCTAACAGTCTCTGTATAGTAGGCCTGCTACATTTTGCGCTAACAATGCGGTATCGTCGGCAAAAACGGCAGAGAAATCAAGTGAAAAATATAAATATTTAAGCAGCTGGATAACAAAAGATAATGATCCCGCCGATATGGAAATACGCACCGGTACTGAAATAGCCAGGGATACGTTTATGAAAATTAAAAAGATCCTTTGTGATCGGAAGTTAAGCCTGGAGACCAAGAAGAAGGTATATTGCGATGTTACGTGTGATTACAGTGCACTTCCTGTATGGGTGCAAGACGTGGACACTGAAGGAAAATATGAAGAAGCGTATCTTACCGTTCGGAATCCGGTATTACCGAAGAGTGTGGAAAATACCGTGGACGAAGAAAATGAAAAATGCAAAAGTGCCAGAACTAATAGAAACTGGCCACCGCGAATTTTTTTCGGACACTTCGTGAAAGGTGAAAAATATAAATTACTACAAAAACAATGATGATGGAGATATGAATGAAGGAAGAAGAAAGACCTCTTGGCTAGATAATATCACAAAATGGACCGGAATTAAGAGAGCAGAGGATATATTCGGAATAGCAAGAGACCGGAACTTATTACTATCTGATATAGTTCAATCCATGCCCAGGGTGATTAAACAATACCCGAATAATCGGGTGGCACGAGATGAAGAAGAATGTGATAAAAAATGATTTGATAATATTTTTATTTAAAATACGCGCCAATCCGTATTTCGCAGTGGATGATACTTGTTCCCTTAGTCGTAAACACTTAAAATCTCGTAATTATTACAGCCGATAGGAAACACGAAAAAAACTCTGAAACACATCGGCGTCTATTTTAAATAAAAAACAAAAAAATATAAAACTTAATAATTTGTTACATCACTGTTTTTGTATCACTCGCGAGGAATTACATAAACACATCTTGCCGTAATCGGTAATAAAGGCTAATTCTAAATTTATATGTAAATATTTGTCGCGAAATATTGCGTGAGTACCAGAAATACAGTATGCGAACTCTCTACAACCTAGAAACAATTTCAAAAAAAATCTTATTTCTTAATTTAAATTTCTATCGTGGAACTTTTTTTCTCTTTCTTATTATTATTATTATTATTATTATACGATTGATCGGGCGCAGGCTGCACTAACGGGCCATATGCACCCAGGGGCTGGCTAGAGTCTAGATGAGATTTAATAGCTTAAGCGACTGCAGGAACCGGAAAACACTATGGATATGTGAGGAAGATTGAGATAGGAGCTGAGGTAGGGAGGCGGGGAGGCTGTGCTGGGTTCTGAGTGCTGTAAGTGCCTGGCAGGATGTTAGAATATGGGGGATAAGGAGTTGAGCTGTTAGGCAAAAGGGACAGAGAGGAGGGTCCATGCGTTGTAGAAGGTAAGAGTGGGTAAGATTTGTGTGGGATATGCGGAGTCTGGTAAGAATAATATTATTCTTTCTTGATCGGAACGGAGAGGATATGTGTGATAGAGGATTAGGTTTTACGGGGAGGTGTTGATTTTGATGGTTGGACTTCCATGCACGGACCCAAGATTTGGTTATGCGTGATCTCAGGAATCTTTCTTAGAAAACCTGTGTTACTTATGAAAAAAAAAAAAAAAAACTTACAATCTTAGAATTATTTCTCTTTCGTGAATTCGTTCAAGTTATATGCTTGTCGACGGGGATGATCGTACTTTTTTTCAAGCGACATCATGATATTAGTTTGTAAGAAATAAATAAAAATTGTTTTTGTTTTTTTTTTTTTCATACTCAAAATCGAATACGGAGCCGCGAGTGCTTATCGAAATACACCAAACATAAATGACATCAAAAAAAAAAAAAAAAAAAAAAAAAAAAAAGACATCTTACTGAGCAAAAATGTATTACAAATTTCCGCCTATGATTTACCTATATATACAACGGGCATTCATTTACAAAAGCAAACACACGCTTACATTTAAATGCATTCTCACATGTCACATAGATAAACACATCTATACATACACAAATACGTGCTTTTTTACATATATATATATAACATATATGTTTAGCATAGAGTTTTTATTCAGTTTTTCTCGCATTCGTCCAAGTGAATATCATCGTATTACATAGTAAAGTTTTGTTTTTCCGCTAAATTCGCGTCGGTATAAGCGCATTATCAACTGTTCGATACAGCATGAGTATTTTCTTTTATGTTGTTTTATATGTTTTTTTAGTAAAATTACTTAAACAGAAGATACATCATGGGCGTCGCCAGCGGGGGGCAGCTGCCTTTGAAACTTTTTAATCAACGGGCCATGATGAGTTTTCATGGGGACAATTTGGGGAAGACTTTTGTAATAAAGTAGTAGAACAATTTGCCAGAAACCCACGAAAATTATGTTTTAATTAAGATTTTATTTTTGTTTAATAAAATAATTAAGCCTTTACAAATTATAAATTTTATTTTTCTTTATAAAACTCATATCCTCTTTCTATCATCTTTTTCCACTGGCTCATCGGCTGGCGACGCCCTTGTGATACATGATTGATTTTCATATAACAATATATACACACATACACACATATATATATATGCGCAAATAAATACATGATTATACGACAAATATTTATTTAAAATAATTTTTTTCTCCCGATTTTCCATACTCGAAAGACTAACGGATTAATTTCGATTTCCGGAATGATTAAAATAATCTCCTGCTCGTCCGAATGTTAATACATACTTTCATTTTAGAAGTTTCTTCGGTTATTTATCTTTTTTGTTCAATTATTTCTCTAATATGCTTTTACGGAAGTACAAACATGATAAATACAATACGCAAAATATTTACGTAATAACTTGTTTAAAAATGAAAAAAAAAAAGCTCGGAATTAATTTACCGTTGATTTTCTTAAGAACTCGTGCTCTGATTGCGTTCCGATTCAAGAAATCAGAAATTTTCCATAAAACGTATCGAATTATCTTCGAATTTTGAGAGCGGTTCGATTTCGACTACCGCTAAAGATCGGTCGTCCAACTAGGAAATATCCAACTACTGCTGAATCATAGAGGCAGGTGCGCATATAGATCCTTGCGTACGGTAACGTGAATCGGCCGGAACTTAACTTCTAGTCCGGTGAAAAAGATTTGACTCTTAGATTATCGAACATTAATCATCGACGGTTTAACCGATAGATGGATAGTACCATGAGACAACGCCTTCTACCGAAAGAAGAATAAAATGTGAACGAGTGAGACTGAACACACCCGGCCGACAAAGTTATACGGCTAGTCGAGAGAGGATATATTTATGGGTTCTGCCCCCCGGGCACAGAGCTACAACCGCGGGTATATTGAACGATGTGCTCTTGTATTTTCTGCGGATATTTTTTTCGTAAAACGTTTTGTTTTAAACACATTTCGTGAACTACTTATTTGCCAACTAAATTACAATCATTATAAACTAATTCGAGCAATCAAATTTACAAGCATACCGAACACCCTGATCACTCTACTGCGTAGTGATTTAATTTTTGCTAATATCAATGCACAATTTATACACGAATTATACCGTACATATACGTAAATAACCTCGAATAAATAGACTTCTTTAAGGTCGCGATTAATTCGTTTTCTAGATATATTTTCTGGAAAATTTTCAATCCAGCGATGGTACTGGTCGATTTATTTAAGCAGCTCGCGGAGATGTCAGACTTGGCGACTTTTATTTATCATTGTTTTCGGTATAGGTGTATTATTTTTGAACGGAAAAATAACGAACAAAAAAGGAAAAAGGCTACAGTAACGGATTCGGGGAGTATATGTTAATCGCTCAATAATCGCTGAATTATCGTAAAGGTTAGTTATAAAAAGGAGCGAGCGAATTAGAAAAGCAATGCGGTTACTTGGTAAGCGTTTCGAGAGAAGACGTATAGATGGTTCCTCCGACATCTATGTGCACCGGGGCGGTATACCTGGATGCTGCGGCAACGCAGGGAATGCCGGTGATCTTGTGATTGTAAGCTAGTGTGGTAGGTGGTACCGAAGGCGTAGGTGACAAGGAGTTCGTTGACATTGTAGGCGACGTTGCCGGCGATGAACTGCAATCATAGAACAGAAAACGGAAAAACGTAAAAATATCATCTAGACACGTTCGCGGACAGCGCGGACTATTTTAACATAGGTGAGTAAATAAATAAATTACCATAAATATGCGCGATGACTGGCTCGGACCAGAGTCGTCCGTTTGTCTTTACAAATCACCTTTTTTCACATTCAGCGCGCTCAGACCTTCCTCGTCACTGTTCGATGACAGCGCTTGACAGGCAGGCGCCCTAGCAGAAGACTCGCTTGATTAAGTTTCCTCTATCGTATCGATCAATCTTTCACTTTGGAATCCATGCCGTTCATCATTTCGGGCCCAGTGCGCAGGCTCCAAGTGTAAATAGACCTTTCGCTTCCGCATTACGTGCAGTCGGCTGCATCGTTACCATCAGCAGCGTGTACGAAGGTTATACGACAGCCGAGACTGGTAATTATCTCTTCATACTGAAACGGCTGCATAGATTAAATCGTTCGAATCTGGTCCTTGAGAGCCATGACAGAAGATCGAATTTAGACTAGTAGCTTTCCGAATGAGGCTTTTTGACTAGATTACGTGTGGTATTTTTGACTCTTTCAGAGTCGAGCGCATATTCTGATGTTTCTTCGATCCGGTTCATACTGGATTTCGCGGTATCATCATCAGCAGTCGAATGCGGGCATATATTTTTTTTTCTGTGGAAAACGTTCTTCATCGGTGATTATCAGTAAGTACTATTACTGTAGCGTGTGTGCACGTTTAATGAGTTTCGTAAAAGCACGTTAAGCATTGATGTCAACGAAGTACATTGTATGTCTATTGTACCTTCAGAAAGCATTGTATTAACCGGATTCACTCATTTGGCCAATAGACATATATTCTCTCGTATGTATATACATATAAATATATACATATGTGTACATACGTACGCACACATATAAATATATACATTTGTGTACATACGTATACACATACACACACACACACACACACACACACACACACACACACACACACACACACATATATATATATATATATATATATATATATGTACATATTATATGTATGAACAGATATATCACGCTTATCAAATTGTTCTTCACTCGGAGAAGCTAGTGACAGCTCTCGCTGACGGTGAGATGATTTTCGGTTAACCGAATTTGCTGGTAAGAAAGATAGGGGAAATTAATTTGTTAGGCGTGTCACAACTTGCTCAACATTTATACCAGTTGTGACACAGGGCGTTTGCGACCGTTACGATGCAGTCACAGCAACGTAAACGTAGCAGAAAGAATTTACTCACGACGTGACGCTCTACGTGATGTGCCACTTAACAACCCGCTTGCGTCTAAAGAAAATCCTCATCTTCTACGTCTTGTCCTGTTGTTCGATTGTCGCACGCCAGCGACGTGTATTCTCAAACGCGCCATTCATCCAACTACTGCAATTCCATCGAACAAAGGAGGGCGGAAATATTAAAATTACTTCGCCATTATCTGTCCGCCTGACGCTACTGATTTTGTACCTTCTCAGCTAGAATCATCAACACTTTCTAACTCTAAATGACGGTGGAAAAATTAACTTTTCGAACGGTTTTGTCAGCAATCGTTTTTAGATCGCATGGAATGTGATAAATCTAGAGAATTTCCAGATAAGCGACTAATCATTTAACTTCCCGAATCATTGTAAGATTAATTTTTTATCAGCCGGTACGTAAAGTGCAGCTACACTGACTAGCAGACCCTTTTCAAAAAAAATATTCTATTCGCCCTGTTTCGGTACCGTTCGCACACTGATTTTATGAAAAACGAAATATGCATTATATGTGACTCTGTGTGTCAATGGAAAATTCTGATTTTTTACCTGCTACTTCTCTAAGACAGATAAATGATGAAATGGAATTAACTATACAATAGCACGCACTACTACATAAACGAAACTAAATTAAGAAACAGCCTTTTTCTTTTCTTCTTTTTTTTTTAAATTAAAAAAATAATAAAAATAAAATTTATATAAAATAAATTAATATTTGACAGAGGAAATAATTTATGTCATCAATAAAAAGCGATAAATTAAAACGAATTCAAAGAGTGAATATTAATTAAGTCGTACTACTTTAAAACTCTATAGTTGCAGGTACGTCTTCGTAATAAAAAAAAAGTTAAAGTATATTGAATTAAAGTCACATTAAGAAATTTATTCGAAAATGTCTGCGCTTGTATTAAACAAACTATTCCAAATTAATCGCTAGTTCGCTGCACTATATCGCTTCCGTACCGTTTTTCGTCGCGGTCGACAAATTTTCGCTAGCGGTATATTTCGCCGAGCGTATTTATAAATGGAATTTCGCTGTGTCGATTAAGTACTAGCGCGGTAACGTAGTCTCCGCTTCCAAAAAGAAAAAAAAAAAAATGCGTAGCGTACAACGCACCATCGGTCTCGCTCGGTCAAAGTGGCAAAGTACCTGGTTTCCATAATACGCTTTGATCCGTTTACATGTTTGAATGCTTTTCAGTGCGCCCTTAGTGACGCGCTCATGTTTCGCAAAAGTATGCCCCAGCGTCCGGCGAATAACACACCGAAGACTGAAAGATCGTCAAATCGGAATTCAACCCTACTCGACATCAACGGGTGACTGCCGTTTGGCATATTGACTTCTCAGATTTCTGCTGGCAAGCTTGAAACATGCCTCTTTAGCCGGGTTAATCTCCGCTGCCGGAGAAGTCGCGGTAGGATTCTTTCTTTTTCAGTTTGGTTCTTTGTCGCATGAATAGAAGTATCTTTTCGCCGCCAATAAAAAAAACAAACTTCATATTACATAGCGGAACCATAATCTTAAGCGCAGTAACGGTGGATCCTCTCCTTTTGTTTTTGCTCCTAATATAAAAAGTATTTAATTTTAGTCGAAAATTGATTGATCATTTTTAGGTTTATTTTGGTTTTTATTTTATTTCTTTTTTGGGCGCTTTAACCCAACCATTTTTAAATGTATGTTATGTTAGAAGTTTAGATTCAGAGGCGATAATGGGGGCAGAAGAAAGGATTGAAGTGTAATTCGCTGGTGATGGGAAAGAAAGGATAATGAAAAACACGGTAAGGAGTCGGAAGAACTAGTTTCGAACACAAAAGGGAGAGAGGAACGTTTACTAACAGAAGCTGAGTATTCGAGGAAATGTATTTGTAATCGTTAAGTTTGGAGCTTTTCATTTCGACAAACGCTTTTTGTAAAAACTGCGCTGACGTAAACAACATTACATTCTGGTAAATTTCGCTTTTCCGGCGTGTGGATAATGCGCTTCAACGCGCATGCGTGCGCACAGGTAAGAATCTGTTTGTGCGAAAGGTTTTCCAAAATCAGTTGGTGAGCGTGGATTTCTCATCTGGTTCCAGGTATAATAAAAATTTCCGTTTCCCGGTTGAAGCATTCTCCGTTATGGGAGAGAGATTTGAGGTTTCTAGCTGGTGGCTTCTTTATGTGTGTAAAACCAGTACAAGTTTATAGGTTGTTCCACTTTTCTTTCTTTTCTTTCTTTTTTTTTTTTTTTTTTTTCATGATTGAGAAAATTAAAAAACAAAGATTTTTTGGGACGTCACTTTGTTTTTGTACTTTTTTTTTTTTGAGCTCGTTAACTATGGACATTAACCCGGTGTAAGTGAAATTTTTGTATATATTCAGCGTGCAGATGCACGCTAACAGTGTACCTGAACAGAAACATCACTGCCTAACCAACTACACTGGTTTCTGTACTTAAAAAACAACGTCTCTTTTCGTAAAACTTCATAGACCGTCTTATAAATATTGTTTCCCTTTGTTCGTCTTCAATGGCACTCTATTAAAAATGCTTTGATCGGGAATTTCGAATACGGTACAGCTTTAGACTTATTTCGACGTACTCTATTGAAGGATTTAGAGCGAAAAGGATGCTGATATTTTTGAGGTTTACATTTTTAGTTATCGCCTGCTGTTAATTGTTTATATGCTTATGTGGCGCCGATTTATTTTAATTCAGAAATACATTAATCCTTCCTCATTTGCATACAGTTTTCTCAGCATACTTTTCATCGATTCATGTATACGATTTTATAAGTTTCCCGTTGATTCAAATTAATGTTAAATTTACATTGATTTTTGTTCACGCGAGTATAACCAGGTATAAAATCGCGAATAAAGCGGTTACGTCGGCAAGATAATTCCGTATATATATATATATATACATATGTGTGTGTATATATGTATATACCTCAGTTTCCCTCCCCTGAGAAACATTTTATATATTGTACTTGTACAAGATACTGTGTGAAAAAATAAAAAGTGAAATTAGTTAAAATTACCTGATTAAAGTGTATATTCTTTATTCGAACTAATTGTATTTTCGTAAATTTGTATCGGCACTGGAGATTCGGAGTTAACGGTTTTTTTCTAGTTTAATTAAAAGGTGTGACGTACGCGCGGCAACCTACTAGTTGAAGTGCTTAGCTATATACCAAAAATTAAAAGTTTCGCAGGTTCAAGACTTGTTTCGTTCCGGACCCAAGTGGTCCTGAAATAATAAGTGGGTACCGGAGAAATCTGGAAAAGTAAAGCCGGGCGAAAGAAAGGAGCACCTGGCCTCCTTATTCTCATCAATGCCGCTGTGTGAACCTTAACTTCACAATGCCCTTGACGCTACATTAATTTTCTTTCTTCTTTTCGACATAGATATGTTTTATTATAACTCGTCATCTAGGAAAAATTTACGAGACGCTACTTCTCCTCGTAGACGAATGGATAGCGTCAAGATAAATAGGTGTAAAAAGGAGAGAGCACGCGAATAATACAATAAAGGAAAACGATATTTCTTGTAAATTAATTTCCTACTGGCTAAAAGTAGGTGCCATATTGAATTGAATTTCATCTTTCGTGCATGACATATCGTCATAAAAATGAAATAATTATTATTTTCTTTTGGCTCTTCTCGTTGCTGTGTCTTCTGTTTCTTATGCTTAAAAACGGAATCCTTCATTATAAATATTTCCCGACCGCCTTTTTAATTCGAGATCTGAATAAAATTAAATAACACGTATATTATATTATAAACACAAAAGTTAAGGACTCGCGAAAAGCGGTGAGATAAGTTTTCTCTTTTTCCTCGATATTTCGCCAGTTTACTCAATCGAAATAATTCAACGCATCGAATAAGTCTCATATAAAACAATCAACTATATTTATATTATCGGTCTTTAAAAATCGATTCGGTCCCGATTCCAAAGCTTCTTTTCACGCGTCCGCTCGTGTTGGTCGGAATATTGATAATTATATGTTCGAATACTTTTTTTTCTCGATGTAAGTTCTTCTTCCCTTCTTGTTTTCCTGAATTTTGTAACTCGAGACATTCGATATTCTTAAATGTCGCATTTACATCTGAATGTCAATTATGTCGTTTTAATGCCTTGTCTTCAGATTTATCATAGTTTTAAAATATTATCGCAAGTTTTTCGGAAATACCGAGCATATTATAATTCAGTTTATCAGTTTCAACGGTACTGTAATAATTTGTGCTAATGATTTTTATATCTACAATATATCCATTAGACCTTTTTTTAAGTTTTTATCTAAACTGCTCCCGTATGTTGCGAGTATTTCATTTGTTAGGTAGAGCCGGCATAGCCTTCGTGAGCTGGTCAACGATTTAATTTGTGCGTATCCCGGGAGGATTCATTTAAACGCTGGTACGCTACTAGAAAGTTCGCAGGGCTAGAGGGTATATCCAAAAAAAAAAAAAAAAAAGTATTGAGAAATGACTAGAAAATACATGTAGTTTGAGCCAAATAAGCCTACTGTGCTGGGATTCTCGATTATTATTATAACGGTGCTTCTCATCTTTTGCCGATACGATTATCAGAGCGCGGTCACGATGATTATATAAAGTACAGTTAATATAACGAATTTTCTTAACTAGCTACCGCAGTGGCGTAGTTAAATATGGAATATTTTGTTTGTTTATGTTTTTTTTTTTTTCTATTCCCCTCCCCCATTGGGATTTGTCAGCGAGGGCATTAACCCAAGAATTGAGAAGAAGAAGAAAATAAAGTTCTTGTTTTGAAAAGGTTAAAAGAGATACAGGGAATAAAAATAATTCTTTAGTAGGAATGAGAGAATGTAAGAAGTATTCAAATAAGGAGAGTAGGAATAGCGAATAGTTTTAATAAAAAAGAGTAGAAGGACGGAATTAGGAAAGGCCGGGCATTCAAATAAAACATAGCATCAAGGTCATAAGGAAAGTTCGGTTAAGGGAAATGAAAAACACAGAATGAAGCCGAAGCATATGAAAACCGTGATAATGATGCGGAAAAGTTCAGTATAATCGGCAGAGAAAACTGTACATCGGCAATTTCGCTTTGGGAATCTGTCCAGGAATCTACTAGAACAGAGTTGTTACCTCCTAAAATACCCCGTGTTTTTAAGCGCGTCAAAATGCAATCATGTTATTTCAAAACGATAAGCGATTCGTAAAAGTGCGATAAAGAATGGGTAAAAAAATATCGCGAAAATCGAAAAAATGGAATTCATTCGGTTGCCTAGAACAATCGAAAAGGAAAAAGTATAAACTTAGCCTGCAAGTACACACAATCCAGACATCATGGAAGACAATTTTGTAATTGCACTAATCAAAATATTTGCACTAGTTGCCGAAAGTCATTTCGAATCGTCACTCAAAATACAGTCACATCGGAAGCGTGCTTTTAAAATATTGCAGGTAAAATAACGGGGCATTTTGCCCAAAAATACATTTTTTTTTTTTTTCTTATAGTAATTTGTATTCGAAATCTTCAGATGTTTTTTATTATGTTTATAATATCGGTAAAGTGTTATTAACTATTTCAGAAACGGGATATACGGATACGCTATATTTAATATATAGTAAATTAAATTAATGGGAAAAGCAATCGATAGTGATTACGATCACACGACAAAAAAAAAAAAAAAAAATCATAAAGACACTGGCTGGTATCGAAGAACAATTTGTTCGTGAACTTTAATTATAATATATCGCATGTTTTTCTCGTATTATTCTGTTCAATAGAAACTGATATTTTTTGCTGCTGATGGCAAAAATTTGGTACGTACATATTAGTAAAAAGTTTGAATCAAAGTTTAGACTGATTTCGCATAATCGAAATATGTTCTTTTTCTACATACTTCCGCGTCTTATTTTCATCTTAGCTTATCGCGTTATATTCTTCAATCGAAGAATTAAAAAAAAAAAAAAATGTCTTTTTATTGTCTTTCCAAAATGGTACTTATTATCTTCTTCTCTTAATTTCTGATTATTCCTTTCAATCTCTTAAACAGCTTTATCGTGGCTCGGTGACATTTATTCGTGACCAACTTTTTGCCGAGAGCGGAATTATTTAATCGTATTATTGCCGTTTAAGAGTCGAGGTGAAAAAAAAAAAAAAAAAAAAAGGTAAAGTAAGCCCCACATACCCTTGACAGGGCGTCGGGGATTTCACAAGTTAAAGGGTTACAAGAAGAAAAAAGGAGGAGGAGGATGGTAGTGTTATTTTGTAATATGCGTATTTGTAAGAGAGTGCGCGAATTTTCAAAAATGCTGTAAAATTGAAAAGAGCAAAGAAAAAAGAGATAAAAAAAAAACAAACAAAGTACGTCTGCTACAGAACCTGAGATATGTTTTTTTTTTTTTTTTATTTAAAGAAAAAAAATATGCGTACATATAAAAAAATTAAAGAAAAAAGTGCTTGCTAAATACCTGAGTTTAATCTGAGCAGGGTATATATTTGCCCTTGTAGATGTGAGATCTTTTGGTTCTTTGGAGTCCACATCACTACGAATTACTTCACACTTTCGCCTGCAATTAAAAAAAAAAAAAAAATTAATTTATCAGTTTAACGCGTTCCGAATACCGACAACATATCGCGTTTGCGAATAAAATTAAGAGTTTAACTATAATTACAACTGTTAAAGAAAGTGTGTCCGATCGCGATAGCATAATTTTATATGTCCAACATCGGATATACGTACACGTGTCTCATTATTATTACGTTGTATAATTAGGGAAAATGCAATTCGAAATGCATCAATAATTTTCGAATCATATTAATACTTTACCGATGATGATACGTTCAACTTTCTTCGTCCGGTATACAGTGCTATCGTCTTTTGGCATTTAGACTACATGTATTTTACAATAATAATTCCGAATAATAATAATTTTAAGCCTTAATAATAAGTATCTAAAATGTTGGACCAGCTCGATGCGATCGCAAAATGAAAACGCATCTGAAGAAAAAAGGAAAAAGTAACCTTTCCCGCCAAAACCCCATAGTCTCGATTTAGTGGGTAGTGTATACCTTTATTAAAAAAATATAGGATAATTTTCACGTAAAAAGTTACGGTAATACGAAGAAAACGGTCCAGAGAATTTTTGAGACGATTCAAACTAACTGCCCATCAATCTTATAACAAAGGATTGAGAAATTATGATGATCCGGACAGAAATTTAAATGCACATACAGCTACGGTTTAACTTCCAGATATCGATATTTTATGTATATTTTAATTGAAGTTTTACCGGTTTGTAATATTGTAGACGGTATTTACTTGATATTTTTGTATAAATTTTGAATAATTTCAAGTTTTTAAATTTTGATTTTCCCCCCATTATTCGCATTATGCAAAGCATTCGTAATTTCATAAAGATAGTATACAGTAAACGATTTTGATCATTATTATTGTTCATTATTCATTATTATTATTTTACATACCACTTATGTGTAACACTTATTCAAGAAATTCAAGAAGCATATTTTAATTTGATCCGATTTTATTCGATTACTATTATTATTATTATTATTATTGTTGCTGTTGTTTATTATTATTATTACCATTATTTATTATTTATTATTATTATTCCCGTTATTATTATTAAGTTCAATTTGTATTTGACATCATTTATTGCGGTTTTTTAATTCTTTCTTTTGTTAACATTGCTCGCTTGTCGGGCCGCGAAAGCGCACGTCTCTCGAACAACGTCTGTAACAAATGTGAAACACACTTGAAAATGGAAATGGTGCAGAGAATGTGGAAAGATAAGGTCGGAGAAAAAAAGTGAACACACGGAAAAGTGTCATTGCGCCACACACACGGTAAATCTTAAGAGTCGTGATTAGATGCAGATGGATGAGGCGCATCCATATCAGAATTTCTGGTCACGTTGGAGTCAGCGTTCGGCCATGTGTTGTTGTCGCAATTGCGCGGCTAAATGCGCTCCGACGGAGGTCCAGCAGCGTCGGATGCTGTTAATAATCATTGTCAGTAAATCACTGAACGGATCGCAGTGCGCCGATAGTTGATTTACCGGCAAACGGCAGTTATTCCATCCGTCGATGATTTTACAATTAGCGATTACACGGCAAACATGACGCGAATCTAATCAAGCCGATAACATACGACCTCAGACGCAACTCGACCACACCACCATCCCCCCTCTCGCCCGTACACCGTTCCGTCCAGTAAATGCTCGTATTTTATTTTATCGGCTTTATTAATCGCCGACCAAGCTCGCCACTACTGTTCATTTTACTCCACTACTCCATCCTGCCCTAGGCCCCGCGAACCGTCCTTCTGAGCCGTTCTTTTTTCTCCTGCATCTTTTGCTGCCGTCAACGGTACCACCGATT
The DNA here is from genome assembly GCA_039619475.1 of Icerya purchasi. Lineage (NCBI taxonomy): Eukaryota > Metazoa > Arthropoda > Insecta > Hemiptera > Monophlebidae > Icerya > Icerya purchasi. The sequence goes on from CM077115.1 coordinate 96,523,387, forward strand.
CATTCTGAAGTACCGGCATACCGTCTCATTTCTTTGTTTTCCGTGCGACATATTCAGGTGCGCACACATTGCGCTCGTAATTCCCCTCATCAATGAAGCGAACGGATGCTTTCTGAGTCCGCGTTTACCCGATGGCCGGCGGCTGCGATGTCACTCGAATTGGAGAATTCATCATTTGCCAACATATTTTCTAAGCAGCTTGTCCGTTTCGCGATTTTTTAGCTTACCTGAACGACCCCCCGCATGCGATTAAACGTGTTTCAACGGTGGAGCGATGAACAGCTCAGAGAGTTAATAAATAAGTAAATAAGTAAATAAATAAATAAATAAATAAATAAATAAATAAATAAATAAATAAATAAATAAATAAATAAATAAATAAATAAATAAATAAATAAATAAATAAATAAATAAATAAATAAATAAATAAATAAATAAATAAATAAATAAATAAATAATTAAATAATTAGGAGGGTCTCCCCGTTTTCGAAATAGGCTACACCTGACCAAAAAAAAAACAACTCTAGACGCCGCAAGTAAACATATTTAAGGCATCTTCTCTGATTTCTGTTTATTTTTTATTTTTATTTTATTTTTTTTCGCCGCGATATTCAATATATTATTATATTCGTTTATTATGTATTATTTTTCAGATACGGTAGAAATGAAAAATATTTAAAAGCACATTCAGAACTATATTTAATTGGATTGCCAGGTCCGTTCTAACATCGGCGGTATTATTTTTAATTATTTATATTTTCAGCTGAGGTGTGTATAACGTTCCGAAATATGTACATTAAGTTCATTTTTAAATTACGTAGTACTTCAGCGGCCGGATGAAATCGAACAATTGCTGCCTAGTGATGACAGCTTTTTCGCAATCAGACGGGCATGCTTATATCTGTATGTTTCTATTGCACATAGTGGTAGAGAGTTATTATCGGACTCGTAAGAAAATTATAATTAAATGCCTAATTCGAACTCTTTTACTTTAAAGAATGAACCCCGATGTCGGGACATCATCTCCATTTTCTCTGGGTCTAGCGCTTCTCTCGGGATGACGTAGTAGTAAAGTAGGGTAAGAGTTCCATATATCCAGGGGTATCGTGGGTTGTGTAATTAAGCTTTTCATAATGTACTTAAGGGTCCCTAATAGGGATCTGATGAGAATATTTGCCATTATCATCATTTCGAGAAAAAAGGTGGGCACCTTTCTCCACCATTATTCCACCAGATCCATATTCCTTTCCCAGCGCAATTACGGCCTTCTGCCTTTGCCGACGTCATTCAAAGTTCCCCTTAGTAAGATCCCGCGATAATGGTTAACCCCGTTTTTTTTTTTCTTCTTTAAAATGCGATCGGAAATCAACTCTATTAACTCTAATCTCTCCGGTGAGTTTTCATTTAATTATTTCTTTACGAGAAAATTGTAATTTAGAATATTTTAATTCTTTTTTTTTTTTTTTCTTTTCTCGGCTTATTAAAATTATTAATACATTTTGATGATTCTCTTTTTCTCCACTTATTACATACAATTTAGGTTAACGTTGATTTCTCCGGGTCAAAAATCCGAAATAAAATAAATAAGAAAAGAAAAATGTACGATGATAACGACAAAAAAAGAACACATTCTTGCCAACTATATGTGTTTTTGATTTATTTTTTCGAATTTCGAGAGAACAATGTCACATTACGATGGTTAAGTTTAAAAAGCTCTTTTTTTTTTTTTTTTTTTTTTTTCCACTCTACCAGTCGAGGGACCACAAACAGCGCCAGTATTAATTTTAATATATGTATTATGATGATAGAAATGTGACCAATCCAAAGCCCTCCAGTGAGGGGTTTGGCTTATAATAGTTCACTACAACTTATAAAAAGGGATACAAAGTCTAGAGAAGGACGAAAAGCTACATAAGCAGTACAGCACAATTTTGACCATATGGCCCTTAGGATATAAAAAGCGAATGGGATGGATTTTAATAGAGAACAACATGAGATTAGTACAGCAGCGTGTACAATGTAATATTTAGAGCACAATCGTCATGATAACAGTGCTATTTAGTGTATTTCATAAAAGCTCGGCACGCATTTAGTGTGCAAGAGTGCGAGCACCACAGCAATCGCCTTATGGAACGCTATCCATACGTAGCAAGTCTACTTCTTATGATATCTGACAAAAACTCGAACACCATGGTAATCACTATGTTAAGAGTGACCCATACATGTCAAGTTTATTGTAGAACGTTATCCATACGTAGCAAGTCTACTTCTTACGATATCTGATAAAGATTCGAACACCATGGCAATCACTAAGTTAAGAGTGACCCATACATGTCATGTTTATTTGGGTCAGATGACCTGGATCCCATAGTAACCGTTGCTACACGGAACTAAAGATGGGGGGTTGCGTTTCGCTTCTTTTTTTTTTTCAAAATCATCGTGTCTCGGTAGAGCGTCGCCGGAAAAATAATTTCGAACTTCCATTAATTATCCCTGTTGGTAAAGTTTTTAAGAAGATGTACATTACGTTGTATTTTTTTTTTTTTTGATTTTTTTTTTTGTCTTTTTGGATACGTTAAAAGATAATACGGTAAATTAAAATTACTTGGCTATTATAACAATTTCTGTCTCTGAATTTTGAATAACGCTAGGGGCGTTTACTAACGCGTTAGTTTTTGGTTTATTAAAAAGAAAATGTGCAATGTCAACTATACAACGGCGATCGTATAAATATACACGATCAATCATTATGCTGTAATCAAAAAATATAAACACAATTAACGCGTAAGGTAATGACTGTACGCGATAACGAAAGAAGAAATAACATAAAATATAAGAAAAAGAGGAGCAAAATATTACACTATTTCATAGTATGTTATAAAAATAAATATTCTTCAGAGTGTTTATCATAAATTAAATATTAAATAACGGATTATCATGAATATCGCAATTAATACAGAAAGAGATATCTTCTTAATTGATATAATAATTTTTCGCGAAAAGTTTGATAATAAATAATTGTTAATCTTTTGTAATGGCATAAGTATGAAATTATATTATATGTTTGAACTTTGCCAAAAATGATTATATTGACTAAGAAGATATCTGTATTAATTGCGATATTCATGATAATCCGTTATTTAATATTTAATTTATGATAAACACACTGAAGAATATAATATATCGCCTCTGTATTTTATTTATTTTTTAATTTTCAATTTTACCGATTTTATAATTATTTTTTTTATACTTTGTATAACTGACATTATTTTATAATTTTCTTTTCATGCACAAACTAACGGTAATAAACACATTCATTGTGATCACGGAGCCATTTGCATAATTTTAAATGTTATTTTTATTTATAGAAAATGTTTTATGTGTATTTGTCTTAATCGGTAGGAATAATAATGAGTGATATAAATTTTGACGTATTGTAATAATAACCGCAAATAACTTGTTTTTTAACGATAACGCAGACAACTGAAATTTGTCCTTCGGTAAATATTACAAAAAAAATGTTAAGTATCTACAGGATATGTCTTATTTTTCCTCAGCTAAAAAATGTCCAATGTAAAATTCCAGTAGGTCTTCACTCTCCTGGTTACGAACCGATTGATACTATATGGTAGCAGCAGTTATTTCGATCAGCCATATAATTAATATCACACGGTTCAGTTGACATAATTCATATGTTTTAATTAAATAGCGTTACAGTTTTTGCTCTTAAAAAAAGCGTGACGAATAATTTAGCTGACCCCCACCGGCAAGACATATCCATGTCAAAAGAAACTATCATCTGGCTACCCAAGGAGGGGGGGTGTCCTAGTGTGGTGCGATCCGAAAGATCGAGTTTATATCGTACATATATGATGTTCCTACTGTCGGCATATGCGAATTCATTTATTAACAATTTTTCTTGATGAGGTACTCTGATTTTTTTTTTTTTTTTGAAGAGACTTAACGCCTTCAAATAGACCATCATTTCAAAAAATTTCGTCTAAAGCTATTACTATTCTTAAAAAGCGGTAAAGACAAATTTAACCCCCTACAAGCTACACATGGATTGCTTTAACTTGTACGGCTTGGAAGTTTTTCGTGAAAAAAGCATCCCTCACCGCCTCCTGAGATAGTATCTGGACCATTATCAAATAATGTCTCCCTTTTCAAAGCCAATATTGACAATTTCATTCAACAACACTAGATCAACTGGTAAGTTTAAAAAGCCAAATACACGCCGTCTTCTCAAAACATAACCACCAGTATTCCATATCATTTGATCTTGAAAAAGCGCGTATGACACAATTATAATAAAACAACTATCAAATTGTTGGAATACAATGGGGAGGGAGGCACATGGCTCATTTTGTCAGGAATTTCTTGTACGACTGCACTGTTCAAGGAAGGCTTGGAAATATTTTATCCGAAGAATACACACCATAGAAAATGTCGTACCTTAAGGAATTCTGGCTTGCAATAAATTATATAACTAAATACATACCTGATTACCTATAGATTATTCGCCGATAGTTTGAATATATCCCTGAACAGTTCAAACCCGTTCTATGCTGAATATGTGTTACAATCAGGTACAGACACGACTTACTAAATTGATGTAAAATGTCGGGATCGTAAATTTTTAGCAAAGAAATTCATATGCATAGACCTTTAACTTAAAAAGAAAAAAAAAAAAAACAAACAAAAAAACCCGGTAACAAATCACCCTCAATTGTGTTTTTTTATAATAGTGTATTAAGACGTAAAAACGGTGTACCCGTGGGACGAATGTGATAGGTTTGCTCAAAACGTGACCCAGAGAGGATAAGGGAAAAATGAAGTTATGTTGGTACGCAAAAAAATAAAAAGGTATCGGTTTTCATTTGATTTTATAGTTTCTATTTTTAACATTTTGAGGAACACGTACGAGTAGTCCCCCCCCCCCCCCCCTTGTCCGTACGATCAAGCTTGGAGGGACCATTTCCTTAAAAAGCGCGTTCAACTTTTCCTTTTCGAACCCGTTTCAAGGGCCAACAAGTTGTTGTTGCGTTGACTTTTCACGTAAGCCAATCGCCACAAATCTGGCTATCGGTATAACGATAAGAAACGTTAGTTCATTGTAACGGATTATCGTTATTTCTTCACTTAATAGTTCAGTTCGAGTTGAACGATAATGGCGACAGAGTGCCGTTATGCAAAAAGAGGAAAGGCCTGACTCTGCTCAGCCCAGTTAACGTAGGGCAATTTTCGCAGTCGCGGTGACGATACCGACTTATCGTGCATCATCGTCAATCGTACGATTACATTTCTGCAGTGCAGAAATACGAGCGTATAAGGATGAGAAGAGTAGTTCATTTTAATTATCGACTAATTTAGCACACCCATGACACACTCGATTTCCCGATCGCTCTTCTGTCGACCTGGATGCCAGTTGCCTTGTTCAAAGACCTACGCTGCGGCAAGGGCACGAGCGTCTTTCTACAGATTTCTTCTTCCAACTTGTCTGTACAAAGTACGCTCTCTGTGCGCGTGTGAGCGATATCATTTGTTCGCATCGCGTTCATCGGTATTGTTTTCAATAATTGAAAATAACATCGCTTAATGGTGTTCTCCCGATGGTAATTTTTTCCAGCCGTGGCGCACCTACGAATAATCGTAGTAATTGCCGTTTAAAATACGAAGCTTTCAATAAAACAATCGCGTGTTAGAACAGAAAATATTTCGATTATAGTCTTAAATTTTTCTTTATAGCATTTCACTTTTTTATTTTAATCAATACAAACATATATATATATATGTATCTTGCAATGTTCACTAATTGGTTTCTTACTGACTTAGTTTATTGTCTCCACCGGGGATGTCAAATGTGACGTTACGCGGCTTCAAACTACCGTGGGCGTATACATTTTTTATTCCTATTGCTTTACTGTTTTCCTATTATTATTATTAATATTAATATTATTATTATTATTAATATTAATATTATTATTATTATTAATATTAATATTATTATTATTATTAATATTAATATTATTATTAATATTAATATTATTATTATTATTAATATTAATATTATTATTATTATTAATATTAATATTATTATTATTATTAATATTAATATTATTATTATTATTAATATTAATATTATTATTATTAATATTAATATTATTATTATTATTATTATTATTATTATTATTAGTTGATAATAATTAATTAATTTAGTGTAAACATGGGCTAACTTATGTGTATAAAACTCACTTAAATCCAAATCGCTATCTTTGATCTTACGCAAAACAACATAAATCGGCCCATGTAGCATGCAAACATGTAAAAGCGAAAATTTTCTGCTACTCGCGCACCTGTAGCGCATAGGCAGAAATTGCATGAATGTGTCAGTGTGAGTGCTTGTATACCCAAATGTGTCATGGCGTATTTGTGAGAGTGAATGCTGGGTATACCGGCGTGTATGTGTATGTGTAATCACATGATATATACTTGTTTATAACCTGTATTATTATATATATATGTTATAAGTATAAATGAAATGTCTATTGAACGGTTACTAATGTTATATTTTTATTTTTTACACGAACATATATTATTCAAAATTCACAAATATAACATTGTTAAATACTAATTAATTATGTTAAAATAAATCAAATCAAATAATTACAATAATAGTCCGACCGGTTTCGTTAATACATATTCATGGACTAATTTTTGTTTTTTGTTGTATTTGTGTTATGTCATTATTTATAGAATGATTCGATATGTTATAATAGTTAGTCTATGTGAATGTATAAAATTAATGGAATATTGAATGAAGTATATATTAAATTAAATAATGTGTATAAATAAATAAATATATAATAACATAATAATAAATGTAAATTACTGAGTAAACTAAATATTAAACATATTTTATTTTTTATATATATTTTTATAAATTTTTGATATTAAATAATACATTTTTTGGGGTGCTTTGTTGTATGTTTAATGTTTTTTCTTTATGTTTATTGATGTAATATTCTTCTGCTATATTTAAGAGTTTATTATCGTTGATTATTTTTAAAATTTTCATGTCTTCGTCTATGTTATAAGTTATTGTGTGGTTTTCTTTTATTATATGGTCGGCAAATGTTGATTTTTCAAGGTATTTATATTTGATTGCATATACATGTTCTTATACTGTATTATTATATTGTATTGTGTTGTATGTATGTAAATAAATTTCAATTTCAAAAAAAAAAAAAAATAAATGATTTGATTTGATTTGATTTGATTATTATTATTATTATTATTATTATTATTATTATTATTATTATTATTATTATTACTACTATTATTATTATCAGTTTTATTCTTATTAACTAGATAAGCAGTTAGGTTTGAAAATTTATATTTCGGAAAATATTAAACTACCTTCTTTCTTCTCCATTTTCTTCTAATTTTTCGAACAATTTTTTTACTGTTTCTGATGCAAAAAGTGTACTTTTGGATATTACTTCACCTATTCATCCGCCGTCAGTAAATTAACCTTTTCATTTGATCTTTAATCTTCGAATTGTCGTTCCGTCGCTCTATTCACATTGAGTTTCGGCGGGAACCGGGTAATGCAGGGATTGCGGGCAATGAGCAGGCTGATTTGTTGGCCCAATCTGCTTTACATACTAAATCGATTTGCTTCTAATATTAATTTTCTCTTTAGTAAAGTTCACGCCAAGTTCTGGCCAATATAGTTATCCTTTTCTTTCTCTAATCCTCAGTCTCCATCTTAACGACACAGCAATTTGATTTGCGACGCCACAACCACTTTGTTCAAAAAATATTCTGCTCTTTCCGCCGAACGTTCGTGTTTCCAACTCCCGGGCTTGTCTATTCCTGCTCCCCATAACGCTATAACGCTTCCTTTATCCGCTATAGTCTTTGTTATTAGTTTCTATTATCGTCTCATTCCTTTCTTCAATTTGTAATTTGTTTTCTTCCTTCGATTATGTTGCAGTGCTGGGTTATAGTGCTTTCAGTTAGCGACCTCAAAAAAAAAAAAAAAAACAAAAAATTACACCCATTTTCTTTCATTAAAACGATACAATTAGGAATCTATACAGATATAAAATTACGATTAGAATAATTAAAATTCTACGTATCGCGGTGACTTGGTGCTCTTTTCTCGGAATTCAGCGGTACCACAGACAAAGTTGGAATTAGGAGATTGAAAAAATTTCATCGACAAACGAATCCCGGGCGATACTTTGATAATCACACTTAAATACACTAAAAGACAAAGTAACCCAGTTTTCTTTGTGGTTCCTCGAAAAGGAAATCGGGAGATTCTTTTTATTAATAAAATAATTATTGTACCGATACAAAATTCAAAAAAAAAAAAAAAAAAAAAAAAAAGAAGGTAGCAAATAAAATTTATGTGAAATACGTAGAAATTGCTAAGTGTGCAAAATCTTTAATACTTCGTTCCTGTAGCTCTAGCGTGACCTAATTTGTCCTATTTAAAATGATTTTCACGAAGAATCATTTGAAAGCTTCAGTACCGACGAAAATTTTCCAGACGAGCCAGTCGAATTAAAGTCAGTTTCCGTCAATCTGCGAATAAGTCAAAAAAAACAACAAAAACAAACAATACGGAAGACACTCCAGTTTCACTTAACACGGAATCAGTCTGACGGTTTTCGTAACATTACATCGAGTGCCGGCGGCAAAGGTATTAGCCGCGCTAACCAGAGTGTTATTCACCAAAGCTGTCGATGAATTCGTTAAAAACGAAATTGAAAAATAAAAAATTTCGCTTAAGAAAAGTCGCTACGAATATGTGTGATCGTATACCACATATCTTATCGTCATTATTCATTTAATTGCGGTCGACTTAATCGGAATCGTCCTTTTCGCATTCGGAACGCACGCATACACGTACACGATGGACGCGGCACGTAAATTTTCTTCATCACGTACCGAATGGGGCCAGTATTACCGGGAAACCGACGGGAACACGTTGTCAAGCTCGTCGGAGAATCGGAGCGCATGCACGAGAAGATGTGAATGGAATTACGAAGAAGGCTAGTCAGAATTTCAGTCGCCACGAAGAAAGATATGCAAGTGTCACGAAATATCTCACAGCCGATATTATCATCCGAAGTAAAGTAAAATAGCTGTAGTCGTAGTTGGGGTGTCTAGAAGCGAGACTTAAGCTCCACGTTGTTCGGCTACATCTGGAGCAGCGCTGAGAAATGATTTAAAAGCGTTTCGTTGATGTGTCCGCTGCGTCCACCTATCGTCCGACTTATCTCTCCAACTATGAGCAACTCGTGCCTCACGTTCAATGCACACACAGACGCAGCGGCCTACCCACGTTTCGCCACGACTTTTACTTACCGCTTTTTCGAAGCGCCGCTCACAAACGGCCACGACAGTCGCTCTCGTGAAATGCAGTTGTCGAACTTTCTCACGAGCAAATCTCTTGCACGACAGTTTCTTAAACGGCGCATCATCGGATATTAATAACGGAAATATCTGCGAAAATGCTGAAAACACTCTTAAGACGGAGCAACTTCCGACGAGAAAAGAATCGACGTCTCTTTCTTTTCCACATATACATAGTGACTGGATATATTAAAAGATACCTATCGTCCGAAAAATCAATTTTCACATCTCGATATATTAAAAGTATCGTCCGGAAAATCAATTTTCACATCTCGATAGATTAAAAGTATCGCCCAGAAAATCACTTTTCACATCTCGATAGATTAAAAGTATCGCCCAGAAAATCACTTTTCACATCTCGATAGATTAAAAGTATCGCCCAGAAAATCACTTTTCACATCTCGATAGATTAAAAGTATCGTCCGGAAAATCACTTTTCACATCTCGATAGATTAAAAGTATCGGCCAGAAAATCACTTTTCACGTCTCGATAGATTAAAAGTATCGTCCGGAAAATCAATTTTCACATCTCGATAGATTAAAAGTATCGTCCGAAAAATTCAATTTTCACGTTTTTGGCGATTTTTATAGAACTCTTTTTCAAGGTTTTTAGGGTTACTATATTTACTTCTCAAATTAATTTTAAAAATGAACATGAAAATTTGAAAAAACCACTAAAACAATGGAAGAGTATAAATGTTATTTTTTCCAATAAACTCCTCTTCTTAGGGCATTTTTTATTCTAGATCTGGTTTACCACTCTGACACTTTCCTTTTTTTTTCTTCCTAACTTCTCTTTAGCTAATGGAGTTTCCGGTTTGGTCTTTCTTGAGCGTGGTTTAGCGTTTTTTTTTTGCGCGCGTTTTCCATTTTCTTCAGGTAACGCAGATTTTCTTTTGTTTTCCGATTTTGATTCATCAAAATTTTGCTCCTTTTTCGCTTTTGAAACCATTTTTTTTTTGTGGACAATGGAGCTACACCGTCAGCTTTTGAGATGTTAGAAACTAAATCTCGAATCTCGAATCTCGAACCTTATTAAACAAATACCACTCTGCCTTTCAATAGATGAACCTTTTCGAGTTATAATTTTTGGCATGAGGAGATCTACAGAGTTGAAATTTAGTCGATTCGTCGCTGTCTGAGAACTGTTTTGCTTCTACAGATTCCGAGAAAATTATGAAACAATGATAGCTCGTTATTTTAACTAAATGTTTCACAGAATTGTGTTCGGTAAACAGAAATTCAAAACGTGGCCAATTGAAAATGAACAAACAACGAAATAAAAACGATGGCTTTTTAACACGGATTAAAGAATTATCTATCCAAAGAAATTCGCCCCGTTTATATAACAATATTCTCTGTCAAAACAAAATTGCCGAATGAAGATGATTGATAGAAAAGAGTGAGTGGAAGAGCAATTATTATGACAAGGCGCAAGCGTGCCGATACAGGGTTGTTTTGTTTAAAAATATGTTTTCTCGACAACTTAAACGATAGGCCTTTTTAACAGACACCAGGTCATATATATACATATATATATATATATAGTATATCTCCTCCTTTCTCTGCTCAACCTTTCGGTTACAATTTAGCTGTACAGATACAGGCATTGTGTACTAGGCAATTATTATATGCAACACGATAAAGGGAATACAAATTTTCTAACCTGAAAAATGATCCAATTAGTGCAAAACTGTAAAAATACCAGGAACAATCGAAAAAGTATTTATTAAACTGTGATAGAGAAACCTGAAACGGTTCAATCGGTAAATATACTATTTTGGCTGATGTTTGTGCGCAAGCCTTGGAGGATGACACTTGACAATTAAAGAGAGCAGAAAGATAAGAGTGAACAGCGAAGACGATTAAGGTAACGTAAATGAGATCTCTGTAGGTATTATCCGCTAGTGAAATCTTGCGAAATGCGGAAAAACATGAAAACTATAAATTGATCTCAAAAAAGTTATTATAAAACAGACAATAAATGCAGAAATTGTCGTCCCAGATAAAATCAAAAACATATCACGTATAAATAATTTTATTACACAAACGGACATTTCGTTTTATTCCGCCTTTCCCTCGATTGATTCTCTAATGCGGCACCGAAGCGTGTTTCTTTCATTCGGGTAGTTTACCTTTGCCTCGACATCACAGCTCGGCTTTCTAGTACCGCCTGAACTCGTCTCGCGAAGACCGCTCGGTTCGCATGTCGAGTTTTCGGTATCGATTACTTCAATTTTTGTAAAATAGTAATTCTTTATGTCGAATGTGCGCGAATTGCGGAAAATCAAAAACCGGTTTTTATTGCTTCGCGCAGGCCAATCGCGCCGCAGGGCGAACCACCCGTTGACATTTATACACTTGGATTTTCATCCCTCCAATTGGTCATCACGTTCTGAATTTTGCACCCATCATTCGCGTCTTCAGAACGCTATCAGGGTCGGGGCGGCGGTTATCTGGCGTTCCGGTTCCAGCAGCGTTGGTTCAGTTACCATTCCACTTTGGTGTTGCAGATCAACAGCTCTTTTCAGAACTGCGCATCACTAGTCTTCGTGCATTACCTAGCGGCCGCTCCGGTAACCGTTCTTCATTTCGGACAGTGCGAAAATGCTCTGCATACTACGATCAACCATGTCGTTCGTTTCTTGACCGGCAACGCTATCCTTGTTGCAGATCTATCTTCATTCGACTTCCAATCGTTTTCGCTCATCAGTTCCTGTTGGACAGTTCTGTCACTGCTGCAGACCGATCCTTCTCGGCGTTTCCAGTCGTTTACTTACCCCGGTTCCTATTGGACAGCAACGCTATTGCTGTCCAAACTCATCTTGCTCGGCTTTTCACATACATGGTACTAATAATAGCGGCCGCATTACGATGGCTCTGTTCTTTATATTACAAAGATATTTCATTGTATAAATTACGAAATATATTTCTATTCCAATTTAATTTGCTAATTATGTGACACCCGTCGAATTCAGTGCGCTCGTCAGATCAAGTCATTCGGACTGGATTACCGTTACAAAAATTCATCAGTTCCTCCGGATCGAGTCAAACAACCTAAGCGTGGGGACGCATAATTATGACGCGAACCGAAACCTTCCTTTCGCAGAGGTCTTAATCGTAGAAACCGAGCGTACAGATGCTACACTTTAATGTTCCGTTTTATAGAAAATATAAATTATTCGCCGGAAAATAATAAAAATGTCCCGAACAAACGCGATAATTTTACAGCGAGAAAACGGAAAAACTAAAAAAGTGTAACTAACTCAAAAGACGGAACGCTGCGTAAAATGGATTAATTTTTTAAAAAAAAGGTAGAATTTGATCTAGGAAGAACAAAAGGAACGCCAATATCAGCGTCGATCCGTCAGTGAAATTGGTTACGTCAGACGGAAAGGGTAAGATTTGAAAGTGAGCGCAGAATAAAAAAATACCCTGAGAGGGGATGACAGAGACCACTGAAGTTAAGGAGGAAATAGGGAAGACCATTGAAGGAAATTGTGTAAGGCCAATATGAACTAAGACGGATAGGAGATAAGATAGGAATTTTCTTGGATACAAAACGTGTCAATTCTTGGAAATTGAGACGTAGGAATGAACGAGAATAGAGGATATCAGTGGAAGACGCTTAGCAAGGATAGGCGAAATAGGATTTGTGGATAAACAAGAGTGACGTACCAGGATTGGACAAGACTTCACCGAGGCAGAGTCGAGGCGAGAATTTTTCTAGAGAGTCGGGACGTGGAGGCGCAGGCATAAATAAAAGAGTAGTAGTCAAATTTAGAACGGATGGCGGACTTACATGTTCAGGAAAGACCTGGTTCGAATCGCGTTGCCGCGCACATTGACACTTGAAAAATTTCATTCGCGCCAAATCAATGTCCGTAGTTGACGCACCTAACAAAAAAAAAAAAAAAACAAAAAAAACGAAAAAAAAAACGACTTTTCACTTTTCTATTTTATTTTGAATGCACTTCCATCGCCGTTGAACATTCTTTTTTTTACTACTCGTCACTTCTATTAACAGACCCTTATAGAGCGTCCTTTATCCTTTCCTTTCCTTTCATTCTGTTATCTTTTCTGTCTGCTATTTCCGACCGTGTGAAGATTTATTTTCCTTTCGTTCTTTGGCCAATATCCATGTCAGCCCCCCCTCCCCCCAAAAATGTAGCTATTCTTAATAAGGTCATAATTGTGTAACATATAGAATTTAAGTAGTGAAATTCTTTCTTTTTCATATTTCCGGCACTCTGCATAAAGCGTCTATCGCTATTATTTTCATACGGCCTAAAGGTGTGTGTTTTTATTGTCGAAATTTTTGCTACGTGGTCTGTTTATATATTGTTTTCGTCGGATTTCGATTTTCGAAATTTTTTAAAATTATAAAATCCCCCACCCCCTTCCTTTATATGTTGGTTCTTAGCGTGTTCTTATGCGCTGACAGAGTCGCGTTGTAAATATGAGACAAACCGAAAAAAAAAAATAAATAAATAAAAAAAGGTGAATTAGTCGATCCGGTAATCTGCTCGGATATAGCGTTTTATCGAACTGCTCAGACTGTTCGTTATACGTTGAAAAGACAGGTTGTTCTCAAAAAAAAAAAAAATATTAAGCCCAGCTAAATTGCGCCTACGTAAAATTAAAGGTTCATCAAGAAGAAATTCACGCAAAGAAGAGTAAATTGTAAATTTCGGAAACCAGCGTAATATAGAAAAATCTGAAATCGAAATAGTCACGGGGGCAATCGACGTTAACTAATGGACCGAAATGGATCCGAGAGGTTTCGATTCGAAAATTTTTTCTGTTAATCACCAGAGCGTAGTCAGCCACGCAGTTTTACAATCATTTCGGATTGTTGTTGTTGTTGGTCGTTTATCACACTATATATAATATACATATATATATATATATATATATAGGAAAGCAGAAATTTTATTGCAATGAATGCGCTGTTTAATCGAGAGTTGATCGATAAAATATATATCGAAACACGCTGAGAAAATTCATGATTCTCCGGTCGTATAAACTGTCGAAAATCGTAGCGGTTTAAAGTCAGTTCGTTAAAAGCGCTTATATGTTTGTTTAATTTTTTCAAAATTATATTATGATCGGGAATTTGTGAAAAATCCCTAATAATTAATGAGAATTTACATTTTTTGAAAAAAATCCGAGAGAAAAAAACATGGTAAACACCCCGTCACCGTGCTGCTCCATTTGTTCGCAGCTGACACGGAGAAAATGAGTCGCGCCTTCTCTCGACGCAAAAACTATCGCACTATTCATCATTTGCTGCTGGCTCGCTCGGTTCCTTTTCTGGTCTGGCTACGCGGTGTCGCAATTAAATATAAATCAACAGCGCCGGCGTCCGTCGATTATCCGCATTATACTGTAAATTAGCCGATTTAACGAAGATGCGTATGACAAAGAGATCCGAGCGCGCGCATTCCTTTATCGGCTCCGATAGAACGTTCTGTTGGCCGCAGGCTTATCTCGGACGTCGTAGATGTACACGCTGATAACGGTGGAAAAGAAGAAATAAGGGCAATGCAGGAGAGTCTGCGCTGCTGGCAGATATATCTTCGATACGTTGTACAGGCGGCGCGTAATTGTGAAATAAATTCATAACGAAACCGGGAAATGAAGCCGTCCGATGGGAAGGTCACAACTGTGCCAATGCCAAGCCCCCCGCAGCTCCCTCTCGCAGTCTCTAAAAAATGGATATGGAGCGCTATAAAAAAATTGTCCTTATCATCATTACGATTGATGATTTCACGTGAAAAATGATGATAAAAACGACGGTAAAAAAACAAACAAAAAAAAAAAAACCGGGAAAAAAGACAAAAACAAAACAAAAAACTACGCGTTCGTATATAAGAAGAAGAGAGGCAAAAGAGAGACAGACGAAAACAAAATAATCCCCCGGGGCCGTCAGACGAACCTAACCGGAAGATCACATCTTTCCATTGTGTTTCTGTTGGTCGTCCTTCTCTTGTTCGGGCGACTCGAACGCAAGTCGAGACATTCCGTTTTCCGCCTTTAGTGTCCTAAAATTTCCAGTAGCCCTGAAAAACTAGATTCACCGCGAGCAATTTTAATTTGTCCTTTCTTTTTAATCCGGGCTTCATTTAATCACCCCCCCCCCCCTCCGCCATTTCTTGAATCGCTTTATTCGGATTCTAATGCGTATAATAACGTGTAGAGAGATTTTATTATTAATCACCGTTACTGTTATTATTAATTATCATTATCATTATTATTATTATTATTATTATTATTACTTTTGGCGTTCATGCGCGATAGTCTAAAGTACACACGCAAACACACGCACACGCCGAAAATCGACGTAATAATGAATCGGCAAATTTATCCTGCGGGCGATTTCGCACAGCGGCGTTTGATCCAACAGCTGCAGCATTGCTTACACACTAGCCTGTCTCGCTGTAGAGATTCGTAACTCCGAAATATACGTATATTATATCACAGGCATCGCCTACTAGCCCTTTCGGTCTGTGTGTGTGTGTGCACCAGCCATGTGCTTGATATTTTCAGGCACCCCAAAAAAAAAAAAAAACAAGCGTTGCATAGGCATGCTAAAAATTAAAAAAAAAATAATGATAATAGGAAAAAAAAAAGTATAATGATAATAGTGAGAAAAAAAAGAAAGAAATAGAAAAATACTCGAAATTGTGTTCGAGCCAGATGGCCGTCGGGGCTCTAGCATCGGTTTTGCGAAAAATTGCCCAGAAATTTGCATAATAGCTAAAAGCGAACGTTTTTGTTCGTAATTTCGCCGCGAACTAGGCGCGCCGGAATTTTTAATAAACTCTTCGGACGCGCGTTAACCATTAACCCCTGTCACCCGCTAGCTCTGTGTCTCGTTTTACCATTCGTACGAAATCGCCCCCTCCATAATACCGTGTTCTGTTCATCTGTTGACCATCGAATCCCCGATCTCGGAGTAAAAAATTAAATACTTCATACCGACACGATGATATGTGTTAAACAAACTCATTGCGCAAGGTCAACGCCGTAATTCGGAGAAACTCGAGGAATTCGCACCAACTACAGTTATGTACGTGCGGACATGATAGCGGAGTCGAAGCTTTGCCTTTTCTATTATTTGTATTAGAAATTTCTCCTCCGCGGTCGTTCAGAGAATTCTGAAAATATAAAGATGTCGTACGGTTCACCGCGAAATGAGCACACACTTTCAAGTACTACGATGGATACTGTGACGCGAACAGTGTGTACAACAATCCGTGGAATATTAGCAACCGGCTATTTCTCTCTCACTGACTCGGACCTTGTTCGTCGCGATTTTATATCATTTTCGCGATAATCTTTCCTCGCTGCAATTCATTTTCGTCTTAACTCGTATGACCGGCGATGACGACGACACAGGTTCTTGGCACGTGATCGATCAGAGACGACGACCGATGCTGTTTAAAACGCGTCCACGCTCTACTAGTAAATTTCGCTCTAAATTTTTGCCCTGCTTTTCACTACCTGACCTCTCTCGCCCGTTCTTGTCTTCATCATTCGTCTACCTGATGATAACACTCTGTTCGCTGTTTCTGTATTTCGTCTTTTCTCAATTATTTTCCAGTCCTTACTGCTCCGCCGACGATGCATTGCGACGATTATTCAAATTCGTTAAAACTCTGACTCTTTCGAATTTTTGACGGTTCCGTTGTATCGGATCGAAAATATTAAATTCCCTCGCCTGTTGTTAAGAGCCCCCCCCCCAAAAAAAACCCAACTAAGAAGTTATACTGGCGATCATTCGGATTAAAAACATCTCACCGATATGGTTCGTCTAAGTAAAACAAAGTGAAAGTCTCTAAAGAACAAAATTCCGGGGGGATTATGTAACCAAGCTCTTTTCCTAATGTACCTTAAGTGTACCTAAATATCGAGGGGCCAGTTTTTTTTCAGCTGCTTCTCTTTCCTAGATTCCTCGTCAGCTCAACCGCAATATAATATTCGAATTCTGGTGGTCAGAGGTACGCATATCGTTCGGACCTTCAGTGCTTAATATAGATCATATCGCAGTTCCTTTTTCGCTCCCGTTAAAGGAGAAAAAATTCGGATCTCTCACGAACGATTGCATTATTCACATTCAGTTTCCCGTCCGTCCACTGTATTTTTGAAAGCCTCAAAAGCAAAAAAAGTTTATCACATGGTTAAGTATTTAAAAAATGTGTTTTCTAATAAATATACTTTTTATTCATTCGTTCGGCTGGATCCTGGTTCGAATTGTACTGCTGCACATTGAAACTTATAAAAATTTCACATGCGCCCTGAGCTAAATGTCCGAAGCGCTTACAAAAAAAGAAAAAAAAAAGAACGTTTTTGCCTAAGATTGTATTATCACTGGTTTCGACTTTCTCGCGTTCATCGATAGAAATGAGCTACATATTTTCTTTATTATTTTTAAATTCATCGATTACAAATTGTAACGGTTTTTTACTTTCTTGTTTGAACTCTATTGGCGTGTCTAGCTGAAATATCGAACGCTGCGCATGGGCTTAATGCATTTCTAATGAAATTACCACGTGCGTTACAACAGTGGTGTACAACGTGTTCTCCAAGGACATCGATCATCCTACACTAACATCTAATTTTTCCAATAATGGTTAATTGCGTTTAATTTCATTCTTATAAACACATACATACCAAAAAAAAGTGTTTGTTTTGTTTTTTTTTTTGAGCTTGCCATTGGGTTTGACGTATTGATAAAAAAAAAAAACGAGTCATCGTTTTCTATTTTCAAATTACACGCGTCTCATTTCGGTTTAACATTGAATAGCCCCCCTCCCCCGAAATTTTGCTAAATTATAACGATAAATAATAAAAAAAAAACCTTATCTAAGAAGATTGATTATCAGAAGTTATTATATTTTTCAATTTATAGGCAAACAGTTTTTGCAATTTCCTCTTCTTCGCGTCATTTTCTTAATTTCCCTACTATTTTCGGTGTGTAATTAACAAATTGTCAGTAAAAATTATTTAGAAGATGCGTCACAACGACCGTAATCTTACGACAATTAGCATGAGAGCGAAAAAAAATTTCAACTAATCAATCATCTGTGAAAACTTATTATTAGTCTCACGCTTTCGGCACTCTTATATACATATATATATATATATATATATATATATGTATATGTGATGGGCCGGATTATAGCCAAATGCCGCTGTGGGCTAAGTAATTTCTGCCACCCTTGGAACAATTTATAAAGTAAGTAATAAAAATTATAATCGAGTAACTGAAGTATGAAAAAACATAAAAGTTAAAAATTAATTTTCAATTAAAAGTTAAAAAAGTTTTCAATTAAAAAATTTCACACATTTTTAAAACATAACTAAATTTTATTATAATTCTATACGTACATTATTCTTACATGTGTCAATTAAAGTTCATACTTTTTTACGACGCAATTTTAAAGATACAAATTCATTGTATCATCAAAGTTTAAATTTTTTATTAATTGTTCTTCAATAAATAAAACAGATAAATCATTTAACTCTTTTGCTGAGACATCGTTGATCTAAAAAAATTTTTAATTCTTTTCATTGCAGGAAAGGAGCGTTCTGCTGAGCAAATTTTATTTAGCGCTATTCTTTCTTTGTGTTTTTTCCCATCATGTTATTGTAATTGTGTTTTTTGTAGTGTTGTTAGAGTTGGTTTTTCCAGTTATATTAAGTTTTTACTTTTTTTCGTTAAATGATCACAAAAATTAAATAAAGTCTCAAATTTATTCTTAATATATTATTTTCGCCGTTGGCGTGTTTATTCATCAGATTCAGTATTCAGAATAGTTTCAACAGGTTATGGGCCCAGCACGCTTCCCGTAGTGCCACTCTGCTTTGAGCATCTTTCATCGTTTGGTACAGCAAGAAATAATATAAATAATTCTTCGAAAAATCTTCTTAACTTTTATCGTATCAATGAGATAACACTTGCGAATTTTCAGTTTTTCTTCCAGTCTTGTTTGACCTCTCATCATGCCGACCAGCCGTTGTCTCGTGCACACTTCGAGAATTTCCTTTAACTGCTAATACATATAACACTGTTTTGCCTAATAATAAAGAAACGTTCCGGTTTACACTTCGTTAATTTTAAATTCATTTCTCGATTCCCCCCTGCTTACAAGTCATTTGTCTATTATCATTTGGAAATTTTACCTAAATCACGATACATTCCCATTTTAACTTATCTGTACATTAATGCAAGTTAAAAAATGATTTTATCACATTCCTCTCCTACCCTGCTACGATTAAAGCGCCATAATGTGTAACAATATTTTGGAAATTTTAAGTATTTTTCAAAAGAAAAAACTTTTTAATCTCATGCAAATTTGCCGCCCTTCGAATTTTGCCGCTGTGGGCTGTAGCCTATTTAAGTCCGTGATGTAAATCCAAGACTGTATATGTGTGTGTGTACTTCTGAAAAATTTTTAACTTTCCAGCTGTTACATGTTTTGATGCATCTCTACTACTTCAGCTACATCACCGAACAAGCTAAATTTCATACGTGACATCACAGCTCGCTGCATTACAATTCGTTTTAAAAAAAGACGAAGGAAAGTTGTGCTCGCTAGTCCACGTTTGTGTCCAAATTCCTACTTAATCAACTTGCTTCCACACGTCCCGATACTCTCGATCGTGGTAGATCACCTTTTCTATAAAGTACCCGCTTCTACAAGCTGATAATATTTCTTAAATTCCACAACTTCCCATTCCTCTAATGGTATTATTCTTTCCGTTCGTGCTTCTATTTCCGAAATATATTGACTTTTTGTAGATTCCTAGCCACTGCGGCATCCGAGGCAACAAAGCAGCAGACTTGTTGGCCCGCTCAGCTTTTCTTAGTGGTCATCTCCTCCAACATTTTCCTACCTCAGACATCCTATTTCTGTCCTCAAGTAACTATTCCAGACTATGGGTGGACATCTACTCTTCTCTCTTCTCCATCCGTTCTTCCCATTACATAGCCCCTTCTAAATGCTCAGTCTTGGTTTCAAGTTTTTCCGCCTTCTTGTCGTTCTGCTAATTTCCTTAATTAAGCTAAGACTGGTCACTCCCTCCACCCTTCTTTCGGTTTCCGATTTTCTCTCTTTCTCCCTTTTTTTAGATCTTCCTCTTGTATCAGCGACTCCAATCACGTCCTGTTTGAATGCTGCGCTTCTTCTACAGAATGCTCCCACTTGTACTTTCAACTCCTGGCGCTGGACCTTTCTGCTCCTTTTAGTGCTCCCTTTCTCCTTTCATTCTTAATTCTTGCTGTTATTCCCCTGTTACTTTCTTTCGCGCTTTCCATTTTTGATCGCATAGCATTTTAACCTCTTAGGTAGTTGTACTTGCTGCTTCCTTTCTCGATTTGTATCTCGGTTAAGGTCCTCGGTTGACGAGCCCAAGGGGATGGGGGAGAAAAAAAAAACAAACTTACTCTTCACAATTTCATCAGTCCGACTCGCATTTCTCGCGTTTCGTGTTTCGTAGGGCACAAAAAAAAAAGGATATAAAAAATCGGTCAGAGAAACAAAAGTGACCGACAATAAATAGCGCAGTCGAAAAGTGCACACACGCGATGATTAGGGTAGCGTAGGAAAAAAATTACATCTCGAGAAAATAACTTCATCGCCGATTTCACACATCTGATCATTCCTTTTCTAACCTAATCTTGCATTAACTCTGGTTTATACGTCAGTTTGCGAAACCGCAATTTATGCTGTTACTTTAGGCCGGTCTTACATTACATCATAGGAACTGTTCTCCAATTGTGAATGTTCTTGTAAATTGTTATTTACGTACGAAATAAAAGCTCTGAATCACTTTGGTGTTTAATAATGAATGTTATATTATTTCTGGAAAAAATTAAATAAACCCAGTTTTAGCCACCCATCAATTTTTAGCTGAAGTCAGGAATAATTCAAGATTTATACGAGTAATTCATTTGAAATAAGCATTTCTACGTGCTTTTTTTTACTGAAAAAAAAAATTATTTGTACTTTCACGGTATTATAAAAACACTTAGCGTTTGTTGTTTGCATGAATTACAAAATATAATAACAATAACAATAATAATAATAATAATAATAATAATAATAATAATAATAATAATAATAATAGTGGAGCTTTTGTCGCAATAATAATCAGCCGATATAATATAATCGTTAGTAATTCTATTTATATGGACTGTTTTAATACGATAAGAGCTTATTTATTTATTTATAATTTAGTTCGTTTACTATTTTTTTTTTTTTGCGTTCTAAAATAATTTTTCGTTATAGGCAGTCGCATTTTCGTTCATGTAAATCAATTAGATAAGTAGCATTTTTTACTATTTTTCGATCAGCTATTTCCCGTTTTTTAATATACTTAAATGTTCGATTCTGCCAAAATTTGTCTCGGTTTATTCAACAGCCGAAAGATAAGGGAGTGCCAAAATATTATTCCGTACGGACGGCATGGAGGTACTCGTTCTAATTTTCCATATTATCCATCGGCGAAAACACACATATTTCACGTTAAAATTCCAGAAAAAGCGCGTTATAAACATCTAAAATTTAGCTTCCGGTCGCCTAATCACTAAAGCAATTTTACTGAAATAGTACAGAACCATTAAAATGTTTTTTACTTTTCTTTTGTTTTTTGTTTTCGACTTTATCAACGCGAATATTTTAAGAAAAACGAGGAGAATTAGACCTTTATTATGCAGAGATACGGAAAAGGAGGAAAAGGGAGAGGATTGAAGGGAGTACTATTAGTAAGTAAGAGGAGTGTAGTGCTCAACTGGAAGGGAAAATAGCACAGATCATTGTACTAGTGAGAAACGATTTTTATTTCGATCCGAAGGACGCGGTACCTTCTAAAAAGAAGTTACCTTATACCACACATTTATAGAGGCTCGTTTATGGGTAAATTTTAATATTTTTTTATGTATTTTTTTTCTTTTCTTTTTGTTTTGTTTCTCTCATAAATTGGTGTATCTCTGACTTAAGGAAAATTTTACGAGTTATCCGAGTATATTCAGAATATTACTTCTACCATTTTACACAGTCTATTCAATTACTATTCTAATATCAAAATTTTATACAAAATGATTAATATATATATATATATATATATATATATATGTGTATAAATTTTTTCCTTTTAAAATTTCTTGAGAATCGATTAAAATACATTTGTTTGATCTGCATTCTAGTTAAATTTAATACTATTACCGTTACATCGTCAAATTATCCGGTATTGTTCATTATACGACGCATTGTAACTACAATTTATCCGGTGTTCTGCTTAAAGTTTAAATAAATATACTTGAAATATGCGCTACATTTTGATATATGAAATAATAATAATTCGGTAACAAAATGTCACACTCTCGCCACCATCTTGGAAAAGTATATCGGAATAATCGTTAAGATTTAATTTATGATAAATCAATTTTCGTAACTAAAATTAAGGCTCGTTATTGATAAAATTACGCCCTTATTACTATCGAATTATAAGTAAATGGGCGGCTTTTGTACTTTCCAACGACGGATGGCAATTATAACCCTTAACAGTGCAGAAAACGTCTTTGAAAGCCTTTTTTTCAAAACAATTTTTAACACATTTCTTTATCTGTTGCGTAAAATTATGTAGAAAGTGTGTGTGTGTGTGTGTGTCTGTGTTTATGATACTTATACGGTCGTTATTATATATACAGCTGATTGAAAATTTGTTAATTTCATTTTTAATGCAATCGAAACAATCACGAAATTAGTTTGTTTTTAATATTTTGTCATACGAAATTATTCTTCATTGTCAAGCGGTCACTTGTCGAACATATTATTCTCTTTATATTATATAAAAAAGTTAGTGTGAACGTAAAAAAATAGTATTATTTACAGGACAAATTTTAACTCGGTAAAGAAAAAAAACAAAAAAAACAAAACAAAAAAAAAACAAAACAAAAAAAAACAAAAAACAAACAAAAACAAAAAACAAACAAAAAAAAACAATTTAGTATACCGTAAAATAATTTTATCTTATATTTTTGTTTTCGAATTTAAATTTTACATGTATTTAATATCCGGTATTGTTCTAACTTTAATGATTTATCGTTGAACTTTTCATTAAGTATAACGTATACAGATTTAGATTTGTTATATTGTCGTCGGAGAGTCTCTAAAGTTCTCTCCGATTTTATAGTAGCCTAGCGACAATTTGGATTTATTTAGAAAAAATTAATTTTGAAATTCGATTGTTTTTTGTATTTTTTTTTTTTTTTATCGTTATAAAGAAAACAAAAGCGGGCATACAATAGGGGAAAACGGTTCAAAAAAAAAAGAAAGAAAGAAAGAAAAATAAGAAGATTACAACGTTTTATTTCGGTTCATTGCTAAATCCAGTAGTTAGGATGATATGCTGCAGTGACGTTGGTAAACAGGCTTTAACGGTTCTGCTTCAATACGCGGTGGTCCCGTATATTCGGAAAAGGTAAAAATTATTTTGTCACCATTGCCAACGACTGCTCGCCTAATCCGCCCATCGCGCGCATTACGTACAAATCCGATCAAAGCGTCCACTCCAGATTCCAGATTACACATTTTACAGGTTGTATAAGTTGTTTTACGATTTGTCGCCTATGCGGGCGCGCTGTGATACACTCAGATTAACTTCCAGATTACCGACGACAAAAAGAAGAGGATATTATTTAGTAGTATAATATTCGCCGAGAGAGAAGCGGGAAGAAGAAGCGATCAAATTCAGATTTTACGATGACAGCTGTGTGCGAAACGTAGTCGTGTCATCGACAGAGCGCCCTTGTTGCTTTCTCAGCACTGTCCAGTTTTTTTTTTGTTGCTGCTGTTATTACTGCAGCGCCTCCTGCTTGGAAGTAATGAAATAGGTGAAAGTTTTCGAAAAAAAAAAAAAAACGATTTTAACAGTATTAAAAAAAAAAACAAACAAAAAACAAGTCGAAATTTTCAATAACAAACCTCACAACTTTTACGCCCAATCATGAACTCTTTACTGCTCCCATACCATTGATAGTGCGGTTAATACGCTTGACTGATTCAAAAACAATTTATACACAAAGTAATCGCTCCGACAAATAATAATTGACGAGTTAATTAACAGTATATGTCTTAGTAAATCATTAGAGTAGTGATTACTTTGGAAAGAGTCCTTTAAATTTATTTATGAAAAATATCCTCATTCAATTAATCGATACGCATTTCGTCATACGGTTGAATCCGTGAAAAGTGGTTAAGCTATATACCCGAATCGGGTTGCACGAAGAAGAAGAAGAAGAAGTATTCTGTTACGGGTCTGAAGACATTTTTCATGCTAATAAAGCAGCTTGTGGTATATAATCAGCCGATAGAACTGCGGTGCCGTACTTGTCGAAACGGCTCATTATTAAGTGTGCAATATAGATCAAAATCACCGATTCCTGCATGTTTTCAATGTATACGCTTAAACAATAATTAAAAATTCCTCGAATAACGCCATTGAGACCCAACTAATACTCCGCCTATCTGTACTCAAGAACGCGTAAAAGATTTTATTAGTTTACGTGTAAGTTCACGTGTTTGTTTAAACCTTACACGGTCCATTAGTACTTGCATTTGTTTAAAATACTCGACAACCGGGGGGAGAGTACTTTTTATCCCGCGTAACACAATATTTTATGTTTTAAAGTGGATGATGTTAATGCAATTTTATCTTTGCATTATTTTTCACGCCTAGGGGCAGAAGTGATTTTAACAGTAGGGGGGAGTTCAGCTCTGTCAAATTTGTCCCCATTTTATAAAGGTAAAAAATCAGCGTTGTTCTCACACTTTTGTAATTCGAGTTGCAATTAATTCAAAACGTACAATGTTACTAATTCGAATATTGTTTCAACTACGCAAATGTCGTCTGTAATATTCTAATTAGCAAACATTTGATCTAAACCGTTGCTTCAAAGTCACTTGCCTGGCCGTGAAAAAATCCAAAGTCAAAATTGCGTAAGATTGTGTTACGAACACATGTTGTGAGAAAAGATCAAAAAATTAGAAAAAAAAAAGACAAAACACCCGCGAACCATTGTTATTGTGCGCGTTTACTTTGGAAGAGGAAATATGACGACGGGGTAAATACTCGATCGAACCGAGCCATATTACTGAAACTGGTAGCCGCGATAGAGAATATATAGGTGCAGTTTAACGAAAACGGGTGTCGTCTGGTGCGCTTGGTGACTTTTGAACAATCGCGCTAATACTCCGTCTGAAGATTGCATTTTATGGCGACACAATTAAACCGTTCTACTGATGATTTTGAAAATGGTCGCGATTTGAGGACGAGGAAATAAAGAGAGTCGGCCGGTAGTAACGTGCCATAGAAACAACATTTTTCGAGTTTCAAATCGGCGCCTAAAGTGACTGGTACGCTGAATTTAATCTTATCAATATTCTGGCAGTAGGAAGGACGCATGAAAACGTGCGGAAGAGGCCTATTATATCCTGCTGCAGTGGATTCGCAGATGAAGAAGAATTCTGGCAGAGTCTTGAAAATAATGCGCGCCAAATTTAAGGGAAAAAGCATCGATGCTCGAAAACAGCTCTCCTATCCGATATTGAATAGTGCAACATTAGTAGATAAGGCTGAAAAGCTCGCGAAGAAAGCTCTCGTACGCAAAAGTCCATCGTCGAATGCACGTCAATAATGTGCCTTTCGATATTACGACACGGGGTGGGCGCTGCATCACGAATCTGCTGCCTGGCGCACCAGTGTGAACGATACATTCCTTTTTTACCGAAAAATGTTTCAATGCCTGCGTGAATCTATTCGCCGCAGACACGACCACCTGTCGTCAGACGGCCAGCGATTTAAATTCAACACCGCGGCGCTACCTTAACTCATCGAACCTTTGCGACTATGTTTCTTCGATGAAGTATATGCCGAAATTCAAAAGAAACGCAGCTCGGAAGTTTCGTGACGTTCCGAAGAAAGAGTTTAAAAGACTTGTTTTACGGAAGTGGACGCGAACCGTTGAAAGAAATGTATCGATAATAACGATAATTATTTCGACGGTACTATTTAAAGGGAATACGCTGGATCGCATTTTAACTTGGTTTTTCTTTTTGAAAAAATCTTCGATTACATTTCAACTCAGTGTTAACCATATCTTCGGAACCGCTTAATCAAATGCATACTTCTTAAAGAGCGTCGTTGTATAGAAGAAAAGACGGGTTGTCTCGTTTTTTTCTGTTTCTTCCCCCCCCCCCCAGTGAAAACAATTAATTAAGTACTAAAAAATTGCCGTAAAAAATGGTTTCGAAAATCATTTCTAGTTTCGAAAGAGCTTTTTTTCCCGTTTTTTTTCGTTTTTTTTTTTTTTTTTTTTTGGGCGCGTCAAAACAGGACATTTACCCAACACAAAGGACTGTTAATGATGAAACGTAGGAATTTGAAAGTTATATCGGGAAGCGATTACGGATCAAATGATACATTAAAAAAAATCTCCCTCAAATTATAAAGAAACTCCGGACCACTTCGACAAACTTTAGAGAATGTTGGAAACGTGTGTTGCTGGGATAATAAAACGAATGATGCGAATGTTAAAGAGAAAGAAAAATATTAAAAAAAAAATGAATGTGCTTCGAGACACAGGGTAGAAGTGAAACTTCAACGGCATTTTCCCCAACTTCCATTTAATAGTATTAATGAATTCATGAAAACGAAGAAAATAAGACCTGCGCATGGTTCAATGAGTGTGAAATGGATACGAAATCAATGGATGTTACGGAAACACAAATGTGTTTAATAAGGGGAATGGTTTCATAAAACAGTTGCGACGTCAATCTTTAAAATAGAACAAGTTATATTCGATAAGCCATAAAAATGCCCCTTGATGGAGTTTCTCAAGAAATACTGGAAAGATGTTAAGGAAGGAAGAAGGAAAAGATGTAAAATGAAAACTTGGTTGTTTTTTAGCGTAGTCCATAGAGGTTGAAAGCGGGGGGGGGGTATCAGTACCAAATTTATCAAGAGTAAGAACCAGATGATCTGCGGTTCTTATAAAATCGGCAAAGTTTCGCTTAAAGAAAAACAAAAACATAAAAAATGAATGCATTTGTTTTATTAATGTTTTTCATTGATTCGTTTGGATTCTATAAAAGATTCAAAATAGGCTTTTATGGTAACTAAAATATGAAATATAGGTTGTTTTTGATGTAATTTCATCAACATAGATATCCAGAAAACACACTGCATCAATGGTATAATAATTCCTCGTACTTTGTCGTTGATTCATTTGAATTATTATTAATAATTGAAATTAAGTTTGAAGAAATTCTATTGAAGGCAAAGAAAATTGTTTGATGCTTAATTAACACGTTGAAGTCCCCGGCTAATATCACATTGGAAGTGTATGTAAATTTTCTTTTAATAACCTCGAACTATCGGGAGTGAAAGTAATCTTCTGTATATATATAGATTTAATTATATCACGGACGACCCTTTGATTTGGAAAAATATAGATGGTGATTATTAATTTATTTTCCGCATCTTCCGTCTTTGAACAGTATACATATTCGCAATATATCTGTTTGACCAAAATCTGATTAACATTATCCGTATTGACAAATCGATATTAAAAGTGTAACACAATACGTGACTAATCGTTTCTAATAAGGTTAAACTGCACAAGCCCTCCTGCTCGAACGTTCTGGTGTTTAAATTTCAAAAAGGAATCGAGATTTGATATGTTTATATTCTCGTGTCATTATTCACCCACGTTTCTGCTAAGATTAATATGCGGCTTGCTTCAGTTACAATTCCTTTGAGATCATTGACATATTCTCTCTCTCTCTCTCAATATATGCTCGATGTCTTTCTGATTCTATTTTAAGTTCTAATAAATTTAAATACATATGTATATATATCTTAAAGTGGGATATAAAATGCAATAACATGCAACATAAATTTTAATTCAATATATTACTGACTACACGTGTCTATTACGAATTTCTAGATATATTAAGAACTATTAGTTATTCATAACGTACACTCGCTCGTTCGTTTTTCATGCAAAATCCCAAAAATATTTTTTTATATGCCTTATATTAGCTTCGCCAGTTTGTAATGGAATTGTGCAGCCCATTTTTCACCCACTTCCCGATGTCCGAATGATTTGAAATTTTTACTAATTGCCAGAACAAAAAACCCTAAAGCCCTACACACCCACAAAAATAAATTTAAAAAATGTAAATATTTATAAACGGAATAATTTGTATTTCCTGCGAAAATACGATGGCTTGGTGGAAAAGACTGGGGCTGCAGAGCCGTTACTTTCGTGGAGCCACCACATTGTGCCAGAAAGCATAACGAGACCGAATGAGGATATGCTTTCGTCAAGCGTGTTTTCGCAGGAAATAAAAATTATTCCGTTTTTTAAGAATATTTACTTTTTTTTAAAAATTTATTTGGCTTTAAGGGCTTTTTATTCTGGCAATTAGTAAAAATTTCAAATCATTCGGACGTCGGGAAGTAGGTGAAAATGAAGTTAGCTCGATTGTGTTGTACGTAAAGGGTGAACATGCACAATAGCTTTGGTTAAATGCGGAAAATTATTATAATCAAATATGATCTTTCTGTTATATTTCCCTTTCAAGACTAAACAATTAAAAGAATAAAATTATAATTTAAAATGAAAACTAAAAACAGACGTTTTTTATATGTAAGATGCGCTAAAAAGCCTTAATCTAATTTAAATTCTTTTACAATACTGAAAAGGGGTGGACATTGATAGTTAATTTTAATTCGCAATAAAAATTTAAGTTCTTTTTAACAATATTAACGTAAGAGTGAAGAAGTGAACATTAAAAATTAATTTCAATTCAAAATAAAGCACGGAGTGGTTTTATATCATTTACTTTTGTTGAGGGACTGAATGACTCTATTGATTCATCATGCTTTATTGTGAATTAAAATTAATTTTTAATGTCTACTTCTTCACTCTTGCGTTAATATTGTTAAAAAGAACTTAAATTTTTATTACGAATTAAAATTAACTATTAATGTCCACACCTCTTCTCTCTTAGTAGGGGTTAGTATTATAAAAGAATTTAAATTAGATTAAGGCTTTTTAGCTCATCTGACATATATAAAGAGCATCTGTTTTTAGTTTTTTAAAGTATATATATATATATATATATATATGTATATATATATTTTATACATTTAAGGGGCGTCGCTAAAAAAGTTTCACTTAAAAAAGTTTATAATCATTGCTGTCGACCGAAAAAGTCTCCAACTAACATATAAAACAGATTTATTATATAAAAAATGAACGCGATAATATATTATCAGAAATTTGCATCCTGGAATTAACGAAATTGTTCGACAGTAGTCGTCTCTTAGTGTCTTCGTTAAAATCTAACAGTTTGCAACGACATTCAAACGCTTATTATTCTTTTGTAAGACGATCACAGAAAAAGATACACACACATATGTAAGAGAAGAGTCTAGAAGTAGGGAAAAAGAAAAAGAGAGGGGGGGGGGGTGAGAATAACGCGGAAAGTGAACAGCGCGATAATAATTATCATTTAAAAACGGGGCAATATAGCGATGGGTAATGGCAGATGTTCGGAAGCGATAAAAAGATGCATGTAGAGTTAGAACTGAAAGCTGAAACGGGCTCTCTACAAATAACAACATCTATGTAGACACAAGATTGCCATATTGCGAACTAAGGAAGGAAGGAAGGAAGGAATAAGAAGAAAAAAGAAGGAATCGGATTTATTATCGGGCGCTTGATCGGCTGCCATATTTTCGCCATTATAGGCCGGCTTCTCGATAATAATATCGCGGGCCATTTGTGTGCGCTTGTATATTGCGCGATATTTATTAAGATATATCGGTTTTAAATGACCGCAGCGTCTGGCTCATTCGATCGGTTCATCGATAGCTAAGTAATGATTGCCGTATTGCATTACGATCGACTACCGCGTGCCGACCCGGGTCCGGGCTTCCACAGAGCCTTGTTCATGTCCGCATATCGGCCGCCGAGACTAGACGCCGACCAAGCGACCGGCAGATTTGCCGCTATAGCGGCAGTGGCCGCGTTCGTCGTCCTCTGTGCGGAAGCTGATTATATTGCGCGCAACCGACCGCTGCAACGCGACTGCCCGCTGGACACCGCCGAGAATATCTTTATTACATATCGCACCTATTTTTCCGCAGTACCACCGATTATTCCCTCTAATCTCTCCGCGGTAAAATACTCGGACTTCTCTCTCACTCTCTCTCTCTCTCTCTCTCTCCGGGTCGCTGTCGCCCGGCTCGCTGGTGTAGACTGCGCTCGGGCCGTCTCGCTACTTATATTTATTGTCATCTCCAAACCTCCTGCAACAACTCGGCTCGCTCGCTCATCCTCTGCACCGATGTCGGTAAACTGTTTATTACCGTAACAACACGTGCTAAAATTACTACTTCACGTTTTCCTTTATATGCCACGAAAAGTGCACCGTTCTTAGCACAGATATTTCCTATACATATCGCGTAGACGCGCGTCTCTCTATGTATGTACATCGAATATAAATCTGCTCGTGTGTGCGTGTGAATTACGGAACATGACTAGATGCATTGTAATAGCACTTAGGTGGGAGGAAAGGAATAGAAAAGTGGTGGCCGATGTAGAACGAGCCAGCGTGTTATGTTTTAGTAGGAAATAAAGAACGGAGAGCGATAAATGTCATCCGCAAATGCAGATAGATCCGTATGGACACAGTTTGAATAGGGGTGGAGCGACAGACTGATAACGGCCGAACCGCATATTCTTCCGCTATCTGCTTTAAGATGTTATTTATTATTAGTCAGCGGACGGGCAAAACACAAAAGCCTTAACAAGTTGCACACTTATATTTATTGCCATTATGCGAAACACAAATCCGCGCGGCTGCTGCCACCGCATAAATATACATGTATATCGTGTAACCATTCCGGCAGGCTCCTTTCGCCCGGGCAACATAACTGTCGCCTTTTTCACGAAACCGCTTTGTCGTTTATTAATTATTATTATTTCACCGGATTTCGAAATGCCGGGAAATTTTTAGACTTTGAAAAGTTTTTGCGAGAAATTCACATTTCTCATAGTACCGATTTTCTCTTTCTCTAAGAACTGCTCAGCCCCAGTCGCATATTTTTTATTAATAATAATAATAATAATAATAATAATAATAATAATAATAATAATAATAATAATAAAAATCAGTTTATTGTGCAAGTTTATAAATGTAACATAACTGAGCAAATATATACCACAATTGCGCATGATTACGCGAGCAGTAGGATTATTATTATTTTTAAACTGTAAATGTTAAATATAAATCTATTAATTACAAAGCAGTACAATGCTCAACCGGGAATTGACTTTTTTTTTTTTTTAGTTCAAAAATATGTAATGTATTTGGCCATTGTTTACAAGTATTAATATTATTTATATCGTTTCGATAAACTCTTACTGCCATCACCAAGCAAACACTGACAAACACAGTATCAAAATATAGTAAGTTATAACAAATACAAATATAACAAACAAATTTAAGTATAAAATGATGGCTTACTTAAATTTGTTTGTTATATTTGTATTTGTTATAACTTACTATATTCCATAATTAACAAACAGGATGGTAAAAGATTTTTTTTTTTTTTTTTTTTTTGATTTAGCCTTCGTCATTTAGTCAGTTTTTAAAAAAGATTCTTTATTACAGTATCAAAATTTTTAGGAGAAGTATCAAAACCGTTCGAAATCAAAGCAGGAGTAAGACAAGGGGATGGACTATCACCGTTACTATTCAACGAGGAATACTAGAAAAGATAATTAGGGAATGGAGAAATACGAACAACGCGAAAGAAAATATTCAGAAGATCAGATTATGAAGAAGCGTTAAAGATATCGCAATTAATTGTCTAGCTTTTGCAAACGATTTAGCAATTTTGCCGGATAATATAAAAGATGAAATAAAACATATATGTTAAAAGAAGAAACAGAAAAGGCGGGATTACAAATTTTTTTTGAAAAAATCATCAGGGCAGCTCCAAAATACATGAGGACACAAAGTATGGCAGCATTCAGAGAGCTATGAAATTTAAACATCTAGGAGAAATGATATAGAGCCAATGGACAAGGAAACCACTATGGAAAGAGTGAAAAAAAAAAAAAGAAGAGATGAAAACAGCATTTCAGTTAACGAGAAATGTGTAAGAAATCAGTGTCCAGAAATGCAAAAATACGACACTACAATGCAGTGATTAACTTTATGCATCAGAATGCCTCACAATGAATAGATTAAACACTGTAAAGGAAATTGAAAAGAAAGAAAGAAGGATAATAAGAAGAATACCAAAATATGAAAATGATATGTGGAAATTAAGAACTAATAAAGAGTTACATGAAATAGTCGAGAAAATAACAGATACCATACATGTAAAAGAAGGGTCTCGTTTTATGGCCATCTCCAATAGATCGAGCCGGAAAGACTAACCAAAAAGATATTCGATAGAAATCAGAATAAGCGAATAGGTTGGTTTTGTGAAAGTTGAAATGAAGATAGAAGAAGAAATTCAAGATAGACGAATACTTAGCAAAAAAAAAAAAAAAAAATAGATCAAAAGTTTTTGAAGAAAAACGGAACAGGAAAACTGGCAAAATATGGACGGAGGAAAGAACACCGGGGTAGAGGATGAAAAAATATTGACTAGAGAGGAAGGCGTTGAATCGTACTTGAAATTATTTTACGTGGCCCCCTAGATGGCCAAACTCGAAAATAATAATAAAAAAAATAAAACAATAATAATAATGAAAATCTCAACAAAAATTAAATCATAAAACGCGAAACATACAATTTCATTTAAAAATTAAAATTAAAACCGACCAGTTTCAGATATGCTTGATCGATAATCACGGTCGCGAATTTCAAATTTTGGATTTTTCAGTTATAAATCGATTTCTTCCGAATTAAATATGAAATGATAGGGAAAATGAAGAGGCAATAAAAAGCTCTCCGATTGTGTCGAACGAATGGAAAATTTTTAATACTTTTAAAGTCAGGGTATTAAGAAAGTTAAATTAAGTTAAGGAAAATCGGAGTTCTATCTGTAGATGCGAAGGACACCGCGTGCTTCATGTATAGATGATATATATATATGATATATACATCTATACATCTGTTAATCTATAATTCGGAATTTGAGACAGTGTATTTGCCAGCAGTCGATAATAAGCAAACGCGAAATTTTAGCGTGCGCAAAGTATTAAAAAGTCATCCGTGAAATGAAACTACTTTGGAACTGCGGCTCTGGAGGAGGACGTTGAGCATGAACTAGTTCGAACTGCGGAGCAAGTGGAAAAGACATGTGACTTCTGAAAGCGATAAAGGTGGGAAAAAAGGAAGGTAAGAACGAAACGCGTGTTTAATTTAAAAGGTCACTATAGAAAAAGTGGTACGAAAAGGAGAAATAAAAGAACGGGAAAATTATCGGGAAAATAAAAGCGACAGACGACGCTGAGATAAGGAGACAGAGGCGAACAATTTCGAAGAATCTATCAGACGGAAAAATTAGCAAACGAAGAATCTAGTAGGCGAATTAAATGGTTACGTAGAGTTTTATCCATTTAATTGACGGCAAATATTTTTAATTCCCGTTGACGTCGTCCGTACCGTACTTGTATAGTGGAAATCGCGAGGCGGCCAAAGTGATCAACAGAACCCTTTGACCCGTGCTTGACGTGGAAGTTTCCGGTGGTGCCTCTTAGGAAAACGAGTGCATTCGTGTATCGGACGGTCCAGTGGATGCTTTTATTTGCGACCGATGGGCCACAATCGCGTTACGGCGATAATTTTGAAGGAACACTATCGCAGCGAAATCAGAACTGGCTTTTGTCCGCGACGACCTTCCTTCTAAATTTTTCTCTCTTCGCTGTTTCTTCTTTACCTGTAGGGCCGAGTATCCGTCAATATCCGGATACATTTTGAAGGTCAACTCTAACCGAGCGCCTATGCGCAGTTTGATGGCCGATGATAATTGCCGATAACGAAATTAATGGTTCTTTTAACGATCGCGCCTTGTCAGTTTTGAGCACCGCTTGACTCCATCCATCTACCGTCCGATCTAAACACCTATTCTTCGCATTCGGAAATCGAAAATTCGAACAATTTTAATTTGCTAACAAAATTTTTCAAGCTTTTTTTTTTTTTTTTTTTTTTTAGTGCCTATGTCTTAAGGGGAAAAAAATTCAAAGGCGTTTCGATTACCGAACGCGAATTGAAACGGCGGATCTAGTTCTCTGTTCTCGGACTGTTTCCAGCAAACGAAAATTATTCAAATTTATTTCGGGTGAATATGATTAGGCGCGTATATTAACTTCGTTTTTCGATAGACTTTTTTCGACTCACATTTCTAGAATGTACAAGATGTATGCTTATAATAGAGGTTTCTACTTGCATCTTTAAAAGCGTTTAATTGATTTCGATGATATCCTTAAATTTGCCCTTGCATTTCGCTGAGTCCGCGTCACCACCATATTTATTACCTGTTCACAGTCACCATCCGCTTAATTTTACCGTTCTAGTATTTATATTAATCCGATTATATAGCTGATTTTTCCTCTTTTCACTTGCTGGTTTGTGGTCGCACGACAACTGCTTTTTGTGCTTTTCCGTGTGTATACGAGCCGGAATGCGGGAATGAATCCATATTCCTCTAACTGATAGTATTTTGCCGTTTGCAAGTCTCCGCTCAACAGCCTATATTTAATTACTTTTTCATACTAATTATCTCCGTGTTATTATAAATTAGGGCTTGCTCAGCTTTCAGTGTTGTCATTTTAAAATCGCTTTGTTTTCAGAGATTGTTTTTAGTTTATGTTTAGAATGCGCTCGCTATTAGACACTGTACATTTTTGATGAATCGCGTATCCTTCTGAACAATACTCTGTTACAAGTAGATAACAATATTGTATGCCTTCCTTTATTTAAATTATACAACACGACTATTACGATCGACTACCGCGTGCCGACCCGGGTCCGGGATTCCACAGAGCCCCTTGTTCATGTCCGCATATCGGCCGCCGAGAATCTTGCTTTCGATGATTATATAGTAGCGGATAGCGATCATCTTCGCGAAACTGTGAACGCGAAGTCTTCTGCGGGAAAATTATTACGAGAAATGAAATAGGAAAACTCAGCGGCATGGCCTGGATTTTCAGCGGACCCGGCTCTTGCTAGTAAAGTTTACTAACGAGACCCCGCCTGACGGCAGACATTCTATTCCGTCGCAAATGCTGTCCCGGTAGTCACACATATTTCCGGCTGAGACTTCAACGATATTCAAAGATAGTACAGGGGGGCGGGTTAGATTCGGACAGTATTTTTCGAAGAAACATTCGGAAGACAAGCGAAAAAGAAAGTGTGTAATAAGCGGAAGAGGTTGAGATCTAAACGGAGTGATCGGAAACATGAATTATTAGCGAACAAGAAAGAGGCGATTGCAGATAAGGGAATAATTGAGAAGTCAAATATTTCGTCGAAGGAAGGAAGGAAGGAATTATAATAGAGCGCAGTCGACCAGTAGCCAACGAGGATAGTTTAGTAGATTTTCGATACCCCGAGTGCAAGAGTTGGCGCTCATTTGTTCCCAGGTGGGAGTGGTCCTGTTCCGGCTGGCTCCTCGCTTTAGTTCGCAGTCTCTCGCGCGTCTTATGTGCTTCCATTCAACTGATGCGCCGGAATAGCAATTATTCCCGTTTTATTAGTCGGTGTCTGTCTGTCTTTGTTTCTCCTCGCTAATCCGGTCTTTTCAATTACCGCCATCGCCGAGCTGCCGATGTGTTGGCCCGCTGAAATGCTGTACGGCACATGTGTGTGCACGATTTGCATGAGATAATTAAAGAAAGATTACGCACCGGCAATCGGAACGGACCAATGTCGTGCCGCTGCTTCGGTTAATAATTAAGCCGAGCTACCTTTTCCGGCTCGGACGCTACCGTATTACAGACGGCTCTCCTTGGTCCATGTCTGCAGCTCGTTGCACTAGTCGTCACATTCGTTCGTCTGTGTGACTGTGTGTGCTGTTTCGAAATGAAAAAAAAACGATACGGCCATTCTCCGCAATTAATCATTCTAAACGATTTCGTTTCGCCTCATCTCGAAAACTAAACACAGTTACGGACAGTTTGTGTCGTTCTCTCTTACCTTCCTCCGGACGCGTGTGTAGTGTTGGGCCAAAAAACAACGACGGTCCGGTTAATACCATCAACGGAACACTATCGCGGCTTCAAAAAAAGCCTTTCAGTGCTCGCTTCCCCGATTCTTTTTCCGCGAGTGTGAAAGCGATTTTAGTCGAATATTATACGGTAGCCGAAGCGAATCTCTGCTGATGATCCCGTGATAAGAATTATTTCGCAAGACTAGCGCGTGTGTACAATTGCTTAATCAAGTGATTCCTCCTTATGATTGAGCAAGCGAGGCTGAGCTTGCATTTTGGACACGATGGAATTTCGATAATCTGCGCGGATGCTGTCTTAAGAAAATGTAACGGAGAAGAAAGTCTTTTCAATGCATCTCGCCGCGGTATTTTTGATGTTTTCGAAGCCGTGGCAGACCGGTTGTAATCTATCACCATTACACGGACATCTTGAAAACAATTTCGTGCGCGTTACTTTTGCGGCAGCTATATATCAGTGTTCAAAAATGTTCTACATCGAGCGCATCGAAGACCATCAAAACTCTTTAAGTAGAATTGTGTGAAAATCGGTTACGACAATTAAGACGTTAGCCGCATTCGGGCAAGCCACGAACATCCTATATAAGTTTAAATTTTATCCTTTTCACTGAAACAAATCCCGAACAATGCGTTCGCATACGCCTCACAACTTTATAATTACGAATGTATTAGGTTGTTAAGTGTCGCATGAGCTACTTGTTACTAATTGCCCGTCCGATAAAGTTCAATAGTGAAGCGCTATTTAATAATACGTAAATGATTCCTGAATTATATCAGAGATTTTCAAATTCAATGATTTTAAGACTTTTTTAGCTTTGGGCGGTAGTATAGTGTAGCAGCAATATTTTATCTCAGAGTTTAATATATATATATATATATATATATATATATATATATGTAATTTTACATTTAACCAAATATTTTTCAACGAGTATAATTGGTTTCGAGTAAACGCATAGAATTTAAAAACGTATTGACGAATTTCAAAACCGAACATCAAGTCACCACTGATATACTTTTGCATTAACCGTTCGCAATATTTATATACTCTGTATAGCCGTCAAAATGTTAATCAGTAAACTCCTAGCTCGAGTAACGTTAAAAATGTTACAATTATTGAGCTGATATTGGATCACAAGTTATACGAGTGTGTAAACAGAATATTCCCCGTGGTGCCTTTTGGGAATCTTATTTGAATGAGATAACGGTCGCCTTGAGATAATTCTCGGAAAAAGCATAAAGGTTAAAGACGTTCGACACGCAGGTACTCATTGCTTTTTCTCTTTTGCGGATACATCTACTTTTCAATCAACTGTTCTTATATATGTACATTTGAGAGAGAGTGCATAGTCGACGGTAAGTAAGGTAAAGTATGTCTTATACCCTTGGTGTCGGGGATTGCGAAGTTAAGGTTCACAGTGTACTCTAAGCCTAATGGATCTAATGAGAGTAGGGGGGTAGTTCCTTTCTACTTGGGATCCGCCTTTACTTCCCCAAATTTCTCTAGTATCCAATTATTTCAGGCTGGGTACCAATTCGAATCCGGATCGAGACAAGTCTCGAGCCCCCGTGTCCTTTGATTTAGTGGCCAAGCAACTTAACCACTAGGTTACCGCGCCATCGGTCGACGGTAGATCATTGAACAGTTAGATATTGTGTATGTGAATGATAATAATCACCACGAGATAACGATCGTAATTAATATAACTCAGAACGATATGATGACTCCAATTAATAAATATTTAAAAAAACAGCAACAACAAAGAGTCATTAAACCATCTACCTATCTAACTACATACATGCAATTTATATGTATAGATATATACATAAATAAATAAATATATATATATATATATATTAACCCGGCCATTTTGGATTCGCAACGGGCTGTGAATTTCTGTCTCTTTCTTTTCTATACTTTGTATAAAATGATCAAAATTTACAATTCTTACCGGCATCGACACAAAAAAAAAATAACATAATCATAAAAATCCTATCCTAACATTTAACTTTCATTACATAAAATTGTGGCATTTTTTCGTTACATAAAATTGTGACATTTTTTCGTTACATAAAATTGTGACATTTTTTCGTTACATAAAATTGTGACATTTTTCGTTACAAAAACTAATTTTATATATAGGTATATATATATATATATATATATATATAGGAATATAAAGTCGGTAAAAATTAAAATATAACAAACGTTACATAAAATTGGGACATTTTTTCTAAGGGGAGGTGGTCTAAGAATTACGTTGTAATTAATATATATATACACACATTATGTTGATTATTGGCCAGAACTTTTTTTAATAATAAATTCTAAACTTTAACTAAAAAAATCGACATTTGTTTTTTAGGAAAAAAAGCATTTTGAAGGCTTTTAACGAAACAAAAGAACAGTGCGATTGAACGACCTACGCTACAGTAAAATCCGATGCGGCCTATTGTTGCTAAAAGCTGCTGTCGTGCAAATGTCAGACGTTTACTCCCGACACGACAATGTCCCCAGCAGGCATTACACTTCATTAGAAGTAATTTTTTGTTTTAACCAAATGAAGGGGGTCCTGTTTATAAAATTACAAATTAGCATAACGTTCGGAAGCATATTTGACATTTAAATTATACTCGTAGAGAGTATATTTATGATATACCTGGCACTTATGTTTTACCAACCTCTGTTATGTAATTTTTCTTTTCGAACAATAGACGTATAAAATAACAGCCAGTGTATGAATTGTAAAGCATAATGAATATGACAATATTTTTTCAATATGTATATAAAAAAGAAAAAATTTAACCTGGATTTCGTTAAATAATTTAATGATAAGTTGGCTCTGTTTTTTCTCGAAAATAATCATTACATATTTTTATTGCTACTTTACGTACGTATTTCGAATTGTTTATTCGAAATTCACAATGATATATTTATATATATATATATATATATATATACATATATGTAGATTATGTTTTAATGAGTGATTACTTTTCTCATTAAACTAATTAGTGATTTTTTCAAATTTCGTACCTTGAATTTCATCGTTTATGTTTTTAGACTGACATGTTGATTTTAAGTTTGCAAAAACGTCATTTACATCATTATTAAAATTATAAATGAAAATAAATTTGATGATTTGGTCTGATTATTAATCATGCTCTAATTTATAAAAATACAACTCAGTTTTCGAACTTGTCTACCAGTTGTACACGGTGGAGTATCATCTGTGTGTTTATTCTCATATACTTACGTGTGTGTAAGTTTTTTAATGGGATTCCGCGGTTAGCTAAAAGTATATGAATTTAAACTATCATATATATGTGTACGTAAACGGGTGCGAGTCGGGACCTATGTAACCCTCATAGCCTACATATTATTATGAAATCGTAAAAAAAGTAAAAAAGCAAACAAAATTAAATTTGCTCCGTGTAATTTTAGTTCAAAATACTTTATTTTACATAAAGGGAATGGCCAGTTTGTTGGGTAGCGCGGTTTTCTCTGTTCGAGTAGAACTTGTTTCGAATCCTACCAGCGAACACCAAAAGTGCAGAAAAACGTTATCATTGTGCTGATCGAATGCTTACAATTGGCCAATCCAAATTAATAAATTAATAAATATATCAGTTAAGAGAATGTTATCATTTTTTTTTTCCTCCAATCGGTAGGCGAAATTAAAATAATAATAATAAAAACTTATTTTGTTTATTTTATTTTATCCTTTTTTTTTGGGCTTCGAAAATTCAACCTATTTTGTTTATTTAATTATCATTACTCAGTATTAATCATTGATGCAAGTTTCTCCAATTCATCTTGAAGTATGTGCTACTCCGAGCATGTCGTCGCGACTTTGTATGACTGTAATGGTGCTCCCCGTATCTGGAAGTTATACGAATAAAGAGCTCACAATTGGAATTATTGAGTATATTTTTCCCACAAGTCGGCAATGATTTCGGAAGATGATAGGTCTC
This sequence comes from Icerya purchasi, assembly GCA_039619475.1. Taxonomy (NCBI): domain Eukaryota; kingdom Metazoa; phylum Arthropoda; class Insecta; order Hemiptera; family Monophlebidae; genus Icerya; species Icerya purchasi. Next base: position 96,564,058 of record CM077115.1, read on the forward strand.
TCTCTACATTTCACCATTTTCGTTTTGATCGTGTTGACCTTGATACTTGGTCCGTATCCCGCGATATCCGGTATTTTTAAACCTTTCCATGTTTAATTACTACAGTACATCTAGACTGTTACGTCATGAGTCTTGTTTGATATTGAAGATCTCGCATTAATTTTTATTTCTTAAGAAACACGCTATTAAGTTGTGTAAGATCCGGCCGAGACAGACACAACGTAAATCCGAAATGCAACGATTAGCCGATAAAACCGAATTTATTATTCCATTTTGAACTTTGATCTATGCTATTTATGCGTGAAAAATGATATCACTCGCGACTGGTTTTACAGACGTCAATACGACGATCAAAAATTTTAACGGCAACGAAATTTTCGACTACAATGAAAAGTTTTCAAATTTTTGACGACTGCAATGAAAAGTTTTCAAATTTTTGACGACAACAAAATTTCGCCCATCGTATTGTAAAACGAGTCGCGATATTGAGCGATATAATTTTTCACTCCTAAATAGCATATAGGTCAAAGTTCAAAATAAAACAATAAATTTAGCTTTAAATAAATCCCTGTTGTTTTCCGGGAAGATACGAAGGACGTAATAAAATTCCAAAAAAGCTTATAATAATTATCATTATTTCTATTAATTTCGAATATTTCACCATTTTCTATAATTCGGTTTTCACGTCAGATTTATTTATTATATCAGTATTACTATTGAAGATTACTTCCGTCGTGCGCAATTCCCATTTTTTTTATACATCGGCGCTTTATCACGACAAATCGAATCTTTCTTTATTCATTTATTTTACCGTTACTTTTATTTCTTCGTCTTCACATCCTATTTTCCTTATCGTCCTTTTGTAATTCCTTCGTTTTCGTTGAATCGGAAACAGCCTTTTTTTTTCAGGGCTTTCACCCAACCAGTTTTATTAAATTAATAAGCCAATTTAACGTTTACTTTATTGCGTGTCCATTCGTACGTAACAAGCGACTACACCACGGCTAGGTCTCAGTCCATGGTCGCTATCAACTACTAGACTGTGCCATATGACCGTAGATGCGTCTCCTGTAGGTGTATTAGACAAGAGGAGTGAGTGGGGAAATAAGTTGTTCTAATTCAGCTAGCTGCGAGTGAATGTTACACTAGGCTTTTCAACAGACCTTTTTAAAAACCACCGAGTCTTGGTGGCCACCGGAGGGTAGTATGTCCCGGTGCGACTTTACGATAATTAATCGCTCGACAATTGGTCTTTGTCTCACGACTACACGTTTTGGACTTTGTAATTTGCCCTTTCCGTTCTCAACCATGTTGTCCTTCAGTTCACCGTATACTTTTTCAACCGGTACTAAATTTGCAACATCCCGCTTCTCCTTTAACCTAAATTTTCCTTTATAAATATAAATTTCGGCACATATTAAAACAAACCAGATCACCCCAGTCATGTAACTAATTGCCGTATGTCGTAATAACATACGAGTCATACACAATGGTGAAATAATAAAAAAAAAATATATCTGTCACATTAAGCTTTAGTTATTATTACTATACTCACGCGAACATTGCGTGCATTACTCCAAAGATTCTTTATTTTGTTTTTTAATTTCAACGATCCCAACGTGTAACTATGAAACAGCATCGAAGTAAGTTAAAGGAGGTCAGTCAATTTAGCCGTTCTTATACGACTAAGGCATACCTCCCCGCATCTATTTCGGCTTTAAGAATTGGTCGGTAAATAACACAGTGGAGACAGGAAGAGAGAGAGAATATGTAATTATGTGGTACTGAAGATGCGTAATTCGGTAAATGCGGGAAACTCTTATATACCGAGCCAAACAGAAAAAATTGAAATTACCGTGTAAATACACGATTTTTGTATAGCGGCGTCGTCTTATCATTTAAATATTGCCCAATCTACATGGACTTTTTTTTTTTTTTTGTTATTATTATTATTATTAACTCGGCGCAATTAATCTATATTCTTGATTTGCAGAAGCGAGATTCGAACCAAGTCCTACCTGAACGAAACATCACTGCCTGACCGTCTACGGTGTTTAGAATATAGTTTTGTATACCTAGAGCGCTTTTTGTATTAGGCGAATAAATGCATTCTTCTCGCAGACGGCGTTAATTTAAGAATTTTCACAAGACACAAAGTGCGGGTAAAATTAAATTTTTATTCGATTAAAAATTGATATATTTCGATACGTAGGAGTTTCTTGTAAGCGGGTTTTAAATGCGATCGAAATCACAATTTTATTCGTTCTTTTTGAATTATACGATGCCCCGCGTGGTGCTCGCTGATTATTTTCGTTCATTCGTGTTTATTGATAAGAAATCGTGGAAATCCGAGTCGAAATGTGCTAGAGGCGGTTACTGATAAGGAAAAAATCGCCGCGTTGATAGTTGAAAATTTAAAAAAAATCGTGTCCGCTTTATTTCTTTCTACACACGACGAATTCCATTACGCATCTGCAGGTAGACAAACACACACATAGGCGTACACCTTATAATAACGGCGACGCGTACAGTTGCCGTATAAGTTACGAGCGCGTAAAGATGCGTTGCCGTGTATCGTCGTTACATTTATCGCACGAATTAAATGTGGAAAGCCATTAATCTTCAGCCGTGACGCGTTTCAGATTATTTCTCGTACGGAAATTGTGATATAATTTATTTTCCGTTTTTGTCGTCGTGAATATCTTTTTTACGACGACGATATATTAATTAAATTCGCGTCATAAAAAGCTTAACGGAAAAAAGCACCATGGTAAATAGAGGAATCGTACGAGATTCACGACCGTCTCTCTGTCGCCGGGCGACAGTACATTAGGTCGCTTATGTCATCGATCATACCAGCGGCAACACGCATAATTGTACGCAGTGAAATTAAGTTGACCACTCGGTAGTGGTTCGATGATCCGCTAGAGGTCCCGGCCGTTCGCTTTTAGTGCTGCCAATCCTCAAAAATTCAACCGGTACGATATCATTAGAGGCACACATACCCAGGCCGTAATCGGAGTCGTTAAAAAGGTCCTTCGATTCGACAGAGAAAAGATGTCGCAGTTTTCCGCGTTTTTCTTCTATATCGTCGACGGTTTGACGACAATAATAAGCGCGGTTCTCTAGTGTGGGTTCAAATTTTCGGTGAAATTAAGTTACCAAAGCTTTTGGCTGCGAGTCTCTAGTGTGGGTTTAAACTTTCGGTGAAATTAAGTTACCAAAGCTTTTGGCTGCGAGTCTCTAGTGTGGGTTTAAACTTTCGGTGAAATTAAGTTACGATAGCTTAGCCTTAGCTGCGAGTCTCTAGTGTGGGTTTGAACTTTCGGTGAAATTAAGTTACCAAAGCTTTTGGCTGCGAGTCTCTAGTGTGGGTTTAAACTTTCGGTGAAATTAAGTTACGAAAGCTTAGCCACAGCTGCGAGTATATGAATGGCCGGGAAACTTAGCTTTTACAGTCCGGATTCGCCGAGGTCTTTCAATAATATTTTGGAACTGACCAGTAGTTCGCTGTTGCCGAATTTTTAGTTAAAGCTTTCCGACGGCAACTTTCAATCGTGTTATTTCATCCATTAATAACCGAGAATAAGAACATATAAAAGAATGAAGTTTCAACAATTTGTTGCGACCTTCCGTTTCCAAACCGTCGCCGCATTATTATACCGGGTTCTTCATTCATTTTATTCCCCTTCAGTTATTGTTAAACTTACCTTCTCGGTATTCCCCTCTGCCGTTGGGTTTATTTTCTAAATCGCCATTTTTCTCCCACGGTAATAAAGCTGTCAATTAAATATTCATCAAGACTCGAAGAAGAAGAAGGAAAAAAAATTTACGACAATTACGTCGACGACGCAGGATCAAAATAGACCAAAACACGATCTATTTCTACTTTCACTTACATAGATATTCATAAATCCTCGCCCGTAGTCTTGCCTGGAAATTCTTATTTAAAGAGTTTCTAATTTGGTAAATTTCGCTGTTATTAATTAACTTTTTTTTTCTTTTTTTTTTTTTTTTGTAACATTCGCTTCAAACCTGTTCGTCTAATAAAGTATGGATATTGAAAAATTATCGGTATTTTCAATATACACATATATATATATATACACGCACACATACACACACACACACACACACACGCACACACACACATATATATATATATATATATATATATACCGTTACTTAAATTCGCCATCATCTTCATTATTTGCTTCTTTTCCGAAAAAAATCAACTACTGTAAGAGAATACTATAAAGGAGGAATATGATTTAAACGGAGTTTGAATTATATCGATCGATTGATCGATGCAGCAAAAACATCAAATATACTCTGTTGCGATTAATTTTTTTCATATTTTATTTTCTACATTTCCTTCTACTATTTTTCTTACTCTATTCGTGTATTTCTCTCCTTTTAAATTTTACGTTATTCTCTTTTTCGTATTTCTCGATTTTTGGCTTCCATTTACCTGTAAATTTCTTCTTTCTTTTTGATTAGTTGTTGTTCATTTTCAGTGAAATTAGCCTGCTAAATAGAGGGAGATCATTTTTCGGGAAATTCAAACGATTTCAACGCGAACGAGTTGATTTTTCAAGTGGAATACATGTCGAACAAAACCAGCGGCGCTGATATTTATTATATTTTTACTGAATCTGTTTATTTCACTCATTGTTCATATATTATGTTGTACAGTAATTAATTTTAAACACCAATTTAAAACAATTTAATAATTTATCAAATAACCCGACGCGTTTCGAAGACCTTAATGATCACGATAATGCCGTGATCATGAAGCTTTGTCTTCGAAATAGGTCGGGGTATTTGATAAATTATATAATTTTTTAAAATTAATTACTATTATATTTTTATAATTTCGATAAATTCCTACGAGTTATGATTTCGATTAGTATTAATGTGTTTTCACACGTTGCTTTTTTTTTTTTTTTTTCTTCTTTGCCGTTAATTAGATCACTTTAAAATAATAAATTTTACTAACGCGCTAGTATTCTTGTCAAGACCTTTTTTTTTTTCATGTTTTTTACATTCACACGAAATAATTAGACCGGCCAAATGGATAAAACTGACCAATAAATTAATTAATTACCAATCTGACCTGAAAATCCGACATTAAACTAACGCAACCTTCTCCGATACAAAAATGACGTAAGTATTATCATATTTACTGTAATATGGGAAATATAAAAAAAAGGATACAAAGCTAGATTATTATTATGACTATTATTACTTATTATTACTATTATTACTATTATTATTACTATTATTACTTATTAGACAATAATAAATAAATTTTAGTTTCGGGTCGTCATCTGTTAATGCTAATGATGTGGGGACACATTTGGATAATAAGATGAACTGGACTGGCCAGTTCAGTTTATTAATAGCGATCAAGCGTGACAGAGGCGAGGAGACAAACAAACCTGCATGGAACGGGAACGTCTTCTTCGATAGTTCTTCGTTTTTCTTGATGTATTCTCATCTTCAGTGGTCGACTCGGTCCAGTTGGTTGTTGAGCAACGAATACCTGCAAGGCAATAATACCATATGGAGTTTTACTACTTAGCAGTTTCGATCTTCCCTAAGGCGTCTGCGCGCTCTATTAGAACGCGCGACCTAACCATGAACGCATCTTCCCTATCATCGACTAGTCTCAATACCATATTCGGTTTTCAAATATGAGAGATTATCGAGCACATTACCTAGCAGCCTCCGCACGCCCGCTGCTGACTGCTTGCTAGTGTGTAAACGCGACCTGCCGTAATGATGATAATTTTCTTATTCGGCTTTCGAACGCGTACACACAGTTCTACACACATACGGACACACGTGCACATTATATTTATTCGTATTAGGCCGAACGTGTCCTACGACTGACTGCCGGCAGCCCGCTGATATGGCACATTATTCAAAGAGGAGCACACACAACGGTCGCTCGTGTGGTAGAGGCGAGCAGGTCGGGGCGCGGAAATATCGTGCAAATGAGAGAGAAACCGTTCAAGTGGACGAGAGGGAGAGTCGTCTTCTTTTGAGCAGCACTTTTTATTTTATATTCGTATTTATTTTTGTCGGTTTTTTCTCGCTCGGCTAACGAAATATGGCCGCGGGGCCGATCGTCCGATGGAGACTGACGCGGCCGAGCAGCCGGGGAGACCACTTTTCTTCATTTACGTCAGTAACGGCGATCATCGGCCAGTGTCTTTTCCCGCTCTTTTGCCGCGTTATAATGTTGCGGGTGGGAACCGATTATTATGTGGCCCACACAGCATTAGCATAGGGGCACACGCACACGCGCACGCACACACGGACACGAGCGTGCCGAAAAACAACACCTACTTCATCAATCATACACACATGCTGCGCTGTGATATTTAGACGGGCCCAGAAGAAGGCAAAGGTGAGAGACTGAGCGGTCCATCGGCGGAGCATCCTTCTATTCGGATCTCCTCGACATTCCACTGCAACAGGATCGTCTTCGTGCCGGTCCGCAGTCAGGGTATACCGCCGATTCCATTTAATGTCACATTCTGCAATTTTTGCCTACGACAACATCCAGTTCTACCAGTTGAACCGCTTTAACCCTGCAGAAGCGCCGCACACGCGTGCACAGACGAACCCTCTACCGGCGCGCGTCTATTATATGTATTTTATAAATTAGAGTCGTCCTCTGAGCAGCAGAATCTTGCCAAACATCGTCCGAATATAATAATATTCATAATGGCCAGATAGACTCGCAACACTATATAGATGGAATGTGTTGGCGCTTTCTGATATCTAGAGTCTGCGGCTGGCTCCTTGCCGTCGTCCGATGCTGCTGATCATTATTACTATTACTATTATTATTATCATTACTATTATTATTATGATTATTATTATTATCATTAAGTTTAGTAGGCGCGCACTCACTTATTATCATACGAGGTGACTTTCGAATGAACGTCTGCCCGAAACCCGGACATGCGAAATTGATAGCTCGTTCTTAACCTCGGCCAATGTGTGCGAGCGCACTCTGTTTGGTGTGTAAAGGTGTGTTTCTTCGTTCTGAGAAATTTTAATGGGAAATCACGCCGAAAAGTCGACTTTGTGTCACACATCGGTTACGAAAACCACAGAGAGATTTCTGTTCATCGCGATAAACGGATGTTGTATTCTTCTCTCTGGCAATGTCTAATTATTATACTTGCGTAACTTTTAACCGAAGAGAGAATTATGGCACTGAAAACTTTTTCAATTTTTTGTTAAATTTGCCTATGAAACGGAAACTAGTTGTATTATTATTCTGACGGTGTTGATTTTCAAGAGAATACGCGATGATGTGACTAGGTCATTCTTCCGCCAGGGCTAATAAGAACAGGCGCGAAATAGTTCTTTTCTAACGTTCTTCTTAATGGTATTTTCTAACGCGCTTTCTGGGAACTCGGTCTATTATAATGGCACACATTTGTACGTATGGCCGGCTGCAACGCGATATTCGGTCATTTGCTTAGAAGGCCTCGCATTATCGGTAAAAATAAAACGGTAAAAGAATCGCTCTGAAAACTTAAATACTCCTACGAAACGGTAACGTTCAGTGCAGTCGGTAATACGGATACCAGCATCAGGAGGCGGCCAGTGAACGATGTACAGCTGCGCCGCTACAGATGAGTTGAAAATGAGGTCATGAACTGAGCTCTGGTCGGAAAAATTACTACCATCGAAATCAAATTACACTGTGTAAATCTGATCTTTCCGCCATCTACACCGTAATAATAATCTATATAAACATGCCGCTGCTGACGGCTTCTTCGTCCGTCTCCTCGTTCGCTCTTCCGTCTACACGTGCGTTGCTCGCATCTTATTACCTGCTCTCGGATAGTTTCTTTCTTCTACATACACATATCACCGATCGAATTTTTTCGTTAAAATTCTGTCCGAAATGTTTCCTCGCTAGTGTACGGAATTTTTTTCATTTCATTTCGGTTTCGGTAATGAAATTACGCATGTGCAAAACCGGATGAACCCGCCCAAGTAACCGAGTTGTGGCCGAGATCAAGGGAAGTTCTCGTAATTCGTAGTAGTGTGATGGTCCCCGCAAAAATTCGTTTCATCGAAATTTCGAACGAGATTGCGAATCGGTCGTCTATAATCTCTATCGACGGCCACGTATTAGAAAAGCGTACGCATAAGAGTTCCCAGCACATTATATGCTAGTACTTGGAAAACCTATACGAATACGGAAGGATTTTTTCGATCAAAGAAACCGATATTAGGATTTTCAGACGCGAGAAGAATGTTACAAGTTATCCAACCTGTCGCGGGAGACGTTTTGCACTGAAAAATCAATGTGACATCACAGTTTTTAATTGTGCCGGCAAATTCCGAATTGTCCGGACGACAGAGACGAAAACGAACCTAAAAACATCTCGGCAGTACAACTCTTCACAGCTGGGACATAAAAATTCTAACGTCATTTTCAGAATTAGTAGAAAAAAAAAAAAAAATCAATACCGACAGGCTAAAAATACAAAAATTTCGTCGAAAAAATCGCGCGAATCATCGAAAATTATCCAAACGACTGACGGTAATAAGAGTGGAGAATGTAGCTGCTATGTGACTGGTATTCGGTGATCCGCGGCAATAGCGGATTGCAATCAAATCATCGGCATACCGAGAGACTTATACACTTAAGAGTAACACGATTAAAATTCAGAATTTCACACATCAACGATACGAATTCCGTTCGGCAGCAATCAAAGTACCTTTTTTTTCTTTTCTTTTCCCAGTTATACTACTACTATGGACTCGGATTCCAAACTGATATTATCGGCATGTTTCGCATTTTCTTCGATTTTTGCGGTATCTCTTCAAAACGTCCCCGCCGATCGAAACCGATCTGATAATTAACGCGAGTCGCCCGAAATTAACATCCGACCGGGCTTTTTACGACTTTCGCTTAGTAATAAGTTGGCAAAAAATTGTCAGAATTCGAATAAACGGTTCTTTCCCATTCTTTAAAAATCGCTTTTCGTAGTACCGATTTTTTTTTCCGCTTCGCAATTAGAACGTGATAAAACAATCCTTCTCTTTCCTCGATTTCATACGATTCTTCGCCGAATCGAGATTCGAGATGTAACCCCCCCCCCCCCCCACCACCGTGTCGATTCCTAGATCTATTCAGTCGCTGAGGAGAATGAGCCCACTGCATCATTTCCGGTAACAGATTTTTAGGCACATTGTCAGCCTTCAATATCGCTCTTTTCTTTCTTTAAAATGGCTCATTGTGGCCCTCTTCCGATTCTAATCGTTTTTCCTCTCCGTCTGTGCCCCAGATACACATCTGCTCTCCAGGAAGACGTTTCACAAAATCATCTCCAGTATTTCTCGCCTTCGATTTCATCGTAGTTTACTTTCTTCTACATCATCATTTTTACCTGCAATCGCCTTTCTCTTCCACTTACTTTGATTACATTTAAACCTTTTTTTCCGGACAAACAATTGTAATTTTATTTTAATTTAATTCCGCTAAATCTCGACATTCCCACTTCTTTCTTTTTTTTTTTATCGGCGCTTCTTTCATTTCCTTTTGTTATTCTTGTCCTCAAATTTTTATTTTCTACACCTAAACCACGACTAAATGATTTTCAGCAAAAAAAAAAAATCAACGAAATATTCGCGTCGCCGTTCGCTCGCGATAAGCTAATGATGTACGCGCGGTATGTGTATATAAGTGTGTCGATTTCGACGCTTACTAATAAACGTGGCGCTGGAACGAAGTGACGGAAGTTGCAAAAAAAAAAAAAACATGGCCGGGCAATATGATGAAGTTGGAGAGATGTGAAAGAACGAGCGTCGGTGCGAGGTGTGTGTAAGGAATTTGTTCTTAAGATAGTCGCGCATTATTGACAGCTTAATGAAGGGTTGTATGTGCGCTAATGGACAAATTAGGGTTATCATTCACGAACTGCCGCAGATAATAGCCGCTAACATGCAATCTCCATTAAGTAAAAAGAAGTGAACAAGAAGCGGACTGGACTGTGCGTGATTTAGAAATAGCGCGAGCGGTCGACAATAAAGAAAATCCGGAAAAAAACAAACGAATAATATGAAGACATTACAGTTCGCAGTTTGCTCGGAGGGGAGACGGAACAGAAAAAACATCGAAAAAACATTGTGAAAAAAACATCGAAAAAACATTGAAAAAAACATTGAAAACACATCGAAGAAACATCGAAAAAACCGGAAAAGTCCACCTACAATCTAATAGAGCCGACGAATTGCTTTATTTAGATATTTTAACGCAAACAATGCCGATTATATCTTCGCAGAGTACCGTAGTTTTTATAACGCCAGAAAAAGGAATCTTTTCGATTTTTTAATTGTGTTATTGCAAAGAAATATTGCGTGTACGCTGAATTTCTGCTGGAGTTTTGAAGAAGATTCTTTCGGTCACCATCCTTGAAAAACTAGCAGCTAAAGGATTTTCTCCAGATGGTTCGGAAATGATGAAGATCTGACAGTAGTTGGTGGCAAACCGTTAATTTGGCAGGAGCAATAGGCACACGCTTTTTGAAAAATTAATATTTTTCACGTGGTTCATTTGTAGCGTAAGTCTGATAAGGACGCGTCTCAGGATCAATATAAAAAAATTCTCGCGCTCATCTAAAGCGATTGATTACGAACGGATTCTAGCGGTCTTCAAGTGCGAGCCTGCGATATGATTAGCATCGAATATATATTAGGGGTTTTTCTCGGGTCTTTGATGTTTATAAATACAATAATACTGTGAAAAGTTGACGATCAAAAAATAAATAATAAAACAATTGTAAATCGTCAAATAATAAAACATTTGCCTCGTACAATTTTATTACTGATCGAGGACTTGGGACATTAAAAATAGTCAATTCACTTTAAGAATTACATAAAAAATAGAAAAAGTATGGTAAAAATCGCAGGAAATTAAAGTAATTAAAAAATATATTCAATACGGAGTGAGGCAGAGCACCGTATTGGCCCCTATACTATTCTTAATTTACACTAACTCGTTACATAAGCATATTAAAAATGCGAACGTATTGAACTTTATATGAAAAACAATACTCATTTGTGTTTTTGCCCACAGTTTGAGAACGTAAAATATTTTAAATATCTAAGATCGATAAATCCTTGAACTGGAAAAAACACGTTTAAAGTTTAAATTCGAAAATAAGACAGACAATTCCAGCTTTATATAAAATAAAACAGGTTCTGATATATCGCACACAACGTGTATATATTATAATTTAGTAATAATAATGTCTATAATTTTATATAGCATTCCAATATGGAGTGAGGGTGAGAAAACGGAAATGAATAAAATAAGCAAAATGCAGAAAAGGTGTTTGAAACTTATACTCCTCCACTGGAAGCAAACCGACTCTGGATCAACTTGGTAGAAGGAAAACAACGAAATGTCCCCCGAGATGTACACTATTTCTATTAGAGATTATTAGTAAGGTCAATAATATAAAATTACCATCTAGGTAAAAGATTCGGTTAACAAGAAACCAAAGTAATACATACTACATCTATCCCCTGGGGAGCGTAAATCTACGAATTGATAATACTGATGACTCAGTTTTAATCAAATACTAATTGCTAAAATCCCCAGTATCGTCTGTTAAACGAAAAAAAAAAATTGGTGCGTGGAAAAAGGAAGTAGGGAAATGGCTGAAAGAATGGTGTAAAGAGTCAAGATACGTCCCGAATCTTTATATTTTATAATTTTCTTTTATTGTTCTCTTTTTATTTCTTTATTCTCGTTCTTTCTTGTTTTCTTTCTCTGCCACTTTAAAATAAGGTCAAGTTTTTTGATTTGAAGATATTCTCATGTATCGGTAGGCAGATGAGTATTTACGGCTTGCGGAACTTATTTGCATGTTGTTATAAATTATATAATCTTAAGTTGACTAATATTATGATGTATAGAATAAGCAAGAATAGTTGTAATTTTATATTTTAAATAAATGTCAATAAGAGTGTCGGGCACTCACACAACGGGGACATCTTGTGAGACCCCGCATCGTTAGCGACGAGGTCCATTTTTCGATGAATGGATATGCGAACAAGCAAAATTGTCGGATTTCCATATCGATGAGAAACACTAGCACCATACTGTTTGGTGTGAATTTTTCGGTCTAGCGGAATGATCGTATTTCTTCCAAAACGAAATTGACATTAACTCTGTCAGATCGATGATAAGCAACTTCTTGTGGTCTAAATACTGGTTGATGTGGATACCGATGACACGTGTTATCAGCAGGACGGCGCTACGTGCCACACAGCGCATTCCGCGATGGGCACTCTGCACGAGCGATTTAAGGGTACGGTTGTCTCACGCGTCGGCGACGACAACTCGCCACCGAGGAGATCGTGCGATTTAACGCCTTTAAACTTCTTTCTTTAGGGCTATCTTAAATCACAGGTCTCTAAGCCGTAAAGAATTGATGCCCTCAAAGTCAACATATTAAACGTCATCTAACAAATTCAGGCAACTTTATGCGAAGACAAAGCCATTAAAAATTGGACCCCATGAAACGTGCCACCAAGCACAGCCGCCGGGCGGACCTTGAACGAACCGAATGACATAAAATATTTTTTCAAATAAAAAAGAAAAAATCGAGTGGATATCTCACACATAATTTGTTTTATTTGCATTTAAAAATCGAGCGCCTTATCGAAGGACTCTACATATGTATGCGTGTGGGGGATATATATTTATATATAGACTCTGTTCATAGGATCCCCCCAAGGTTCAAGCACAGATACCGGTTCTTCCATTATGCTTATAAAAGAGTTCTTTAATTCACTACATCATTCTAATCTGTTCTTATTTCTTCTCTTCCACACTACGAACTTTATAAACTTCCTTCCTTCTGTTCCATTTTCACTGCAGGATCGTATGCAATACTCCGTGCAGTTCTGTTCATTGCACTTTCCTCCTATAATAATAAATACCTTATTTGTTCTGACTCTATGAGCGTCTTGCAGGCTATATCCTCCCCTTTTCCATCCTCTTCATGCGACTACATTATCTTTTCCATTCGTTCCTTAATTGCAAATCTCTTCTTAGTTCGTTCCATTCAAATCGATCTTCTTTGGATTCCCAGTCATAGCGGCATCGCAGGCAACAACCTAGTTGACTCGTTTGCTCGCTCTGCTTCCTATAACGGCAAATTTGTCAATAAATTTCCTGCCAATAATATCCACTTTCCATCCAAACGAGCACACCTCAAATCATGATATCGGATATTTACATTACCTCCTTTCCTAATCCTCATTCCTTTTACAAATTAATACAGCCTCTTCCTTCATCACGTTCCTGGTTTGCTGATTTCCCTGGTTTCAGTCGTTCCGTTATTTCCTCCATAACACGTCTTCGTCTCAACCATAATTGTCTTCCTTCGTCTCTCTTTCGTTTTTCTATTGTTTCTTCCCCATACTGCAATTTTCATCCCTCGGATCATGACTGTGTTTGTGATGCAAATCATATCCTTTTTGAATGCTCTCTTCTTGTACAGCAGCGTTCCCTCCTCTACACTAAGCTTCTCCACCTAAAACTACCTACTCCTTTTTGTGCTTCCTACATACTTTCCTTTCCTTCACCAGATGTTGTTCTAATCTTAGCGGAGTTCATTTCCTCTATTTCTTTATATATCAAAATTTAATCCTGTTTTCGTAATTACTTGATGATGGGTCACTGCCCTTGGTTGGCGCCCCCCCCAAAAAAAATCTGTTTTTATTTGGAGTTAACAAAAAAAACACTACATTAACTAATGTTATACCTAAATATTTATTTTTAAACAGTAATTACGTAATTGTGAAATATCAGAAAACATAATAGGAAAACTATATTCTTTCATATTTCCCCCCATCGTAAGAATGACGTTATCGAAACAATTTATATATATATATATGTGTGTAACGATTAAAATCTGTAACGTTTTTTTACATCACGTCTAAAACGACCGTTGAACAGAAAATCTGAAGTTTATATCCCATTTCTTATTTCGTATCGAAAGCAATTTACTATCTAAAATTATTAAGAATAAAAGTTGGTACAAAGATATCGCGTCATGTTTTGCGAAGAATGACTTTTTAAAATCGACTCTTCTACAAAACTTATGTTCTAGGGATTTTCTCTTGAAGAAACCAAATAAGTCCAGTTTCCATGTACATATATATATATGTATGTATATGCTGAGTTTGTAATGAGTTTTAACTTAAACATACGTTTTTCTTAAAAATTTTAATTATGTAAGTTTTGCTTGGTCGACTTTTGATTTACTAATAAGGGCGACCGGCTTTATTTACATTAAATAAAAGCAGCGATCTTTGTAGTGTAGCTTGTTGTTCGCGGCCAGGATGAAGATATAGGATTATTAGCATTATTTAAATTTAAGCGGTATTTCATGGCCGTAATGTTTCGATAGAGAAAATCTCCGTGTTCCATATTTTAATGATATATATCAGATTTTGTAGGATACCGTTGCAGAATTAAGATCGGCGGAAAGTAATTATTAGGTATTATTTTTTTTTTTTTATCATTAGACTGTAATAATTAATTATTAGATTCTTTTAGTTACACATTTTTGACAATGTCTTAGATCGATTTTTCCTTAACGGCCGATCGTTGAAAAGCACAGACACGTACAAGTAACAAATCGAAATGATTAATGAACGTTAAATTTAAATATTCTACGTGATCCTCAGCACGCTAATGGCGGGTGACTTGATGATCGTTGGTTTCGATAGGCCTGCAGATTTAATCGGATATTAATTGCGAAAAACTGCACTTTAATTATTACGATCGCGAATTTAATTAAGAATAAGCGGATTGATCCAAATGCGCGGTTCGGCGATTCAGTCGATTCCTTTTTCTTCGATTACTCCAACTTGACTGGCGGAGTACGTTTTAGTCCTCCAGATTAATTAAAAACCAACGCACTAATTCGAAATCTTCGGCCGTAGCCTATATCTACTCCAGCCGTCGCCGCCGTCGCTGTAGTTTACCTGCTTCAGCTAATTGCCAGTTAGCACATCACTCGGTGTCGGATTTTCACCCTTGACCGGCAACAGGATTTCTCATACATACCGTGTAATGTTATTATCGGTTTAAATCCCCATCAGGGATGTCAAATGTAACACGTTATTGTTGGTTTAAGTCCCTACCAAGGATGCCCCTAACGGTGTTTACGTTATAATATGAACGCCTCCTCACGGGTGTCAACTACGGAATCCTCTTGAACTCACCTATTTGAATTAATTAAATGCTTATTTTATTTTTATTGTTATTTTATTAAATTAGTTCATGTTTTTTAAATGTATATTTTTTTTTTTTGATTCACTACAATAGGGTACCTTTCTGGAACGAGCGTTGTATTTTCCAATAAATGCATTCTATTTTCTAAACGCAGTTTTCCTTAAATTATTCACATCGCAATGATTAATTATATAGAAACACGCGAAAAACGATTAATTATAAATATTATAAACGGTATGTATCACTTTGCTGCGGCTGCCGCCGAATTGTCGTTGGTCCCCTTGCTGGCAGGCGAGTGTACGTTGGTGATTTCGTCATGGATTCTCGGTGAACTCGCGAGGTGACATGGTAATCGAAATTATAATATTTTACGAATTTTATTAACAAAACGACTAACTAGAAAATCGAGTTTCTCAGCCAATCTGGTTACACTAGAATGAGTACTTTTCTGGTTCAAACTTCTTTCGCTTTCGAGACCAAAATTGGTAATTTTGCCAAAAAGGTCGACATTGTTCCGTTACCTGACGAAGACGATCTTCTTTAATTTTTTACTATTCTGTTTTTTCTTTCGAGCTGTAACGCCAATCAGTTAATTTGCTGACTAATATCACCGCGCGCATTCATCAAAGGCGAAATCAATCTGAATCCGGCCACCCGCAGCCAACAACTGGTTCTCATTTACTCACACCACCACTCTCTCGATACGCTCGAATTTTATTAAACATTTTTACTTCATTATTTTTTATTACTTTTTTTTTTTTTTTTATTTAATTTTAATTTTTATTGGGCCTATGTAATGGACAAATTACAGACACTTCGCGCTCTGCGTGTTTTTCAGTAGTATATAATTTAATTTTTTAAATTTAATTTAATTTATTTTTATTTAATCTACGTAATGTATACATTACTATATTTAAACATCATAAAAGACACCTATTAAAAAAAAATACATATATATATATATTTATTTTTTTTTTAGATTCCCCCTTTGGCACATCAGCTAAGGACCTACACCCAGAAACAACAAGAAAGAAAAGAGCCGTCAGTTAAATTTTGATTCGGTCAGATATGGACAATATAAAGGAACGAAATAATGGATAGCGAGGGGAAGGACAAAATATAAGATGCACAATAAGGAGTAGGTTGAGTTTCAGTAAATAAGAATATAGAGAATACAACGTTCAACAGAAAGGAATGGACATTCAAAAAAAGAAGATGTGATTGGCGTCGCAAATCGCCGCTTCATTTGGGTGGAGAGGATAATTTGGAGAGGAGACAAGGGAAAGGCGAAAACGAGAGGAAGGAAGAGCAGAATGAACGCAAGCGAATCATAGAAATGACAACAGAACGGGGAAGTGAAGGAAACTCAAAGAACACCAGATATTAGAAACGATGATTAGGTTGTATAGACAGATAAAAGGGGATTGATCATTACGAAAGGAAGAAGGGTAAATATCTGACCAAAGTTTCAGATGAAATTTAGTACATAGGGAATTCAAGTTGGAGGATGGAACGTTTTTAAAGAAGGAACGAGAGGAAGCAGCAACCCAAATCAAAAAATCATTCATTTCATTACTTTTAATGCCCATATGGCTGGGAACCAAATCAACACAGATGGAGTAGTGAGAAGAAAGAAAGACAGCGTATGCGAAGAATGATGAAATCGAAAGAGTGATCAGGAAAAGGGGAGCTGATCGCTTGAAGAACACTCATGGAGTCTGAAATAACCAAATAATTAGAAAACCGACGACTGGAGGAAACAAAGATAGTGGAGCGTAGGATAGTCATTAATTTGTGTTTATAAAGATGGAACAGAAAGAAGGAAGACGAAATGATTCAGAGAAATTGAAATCCGGAAGGATAAAAGACGTTCCAACACCATGAGGTGGTCCTCTAGAGCCATCCGTGAAGATGGTTACATGCGATGGAAATTGGGAATTGATAGTGTTGTGGAATTCCTGTTGAATTATTTCCTGAGGAAGGGATGTGGAAAGTGAAGGTACAAAAAAAACATTGGGAGAATGGTAGAGATCGGCAAAGTGCAGTGTAATGGTGGAGCCTCCACCTGACGGAACCGCCTTTTAATGACCACGGTTTACCGTTACGCCAGGTATATATCAAATCAGATCAAATCAAAATACCTTTATTGCGAAAATTATACATTTCTAAGATATTACAAGAAAACAAATTATTTATAAATACAATTTCCTCGGCCCGTGAAGCGCAATAATTGTTCCCATTCTGATATATGTACATATTTTTAACTTTTTTTGCGTTGTTCGCACTCTTTTGACCTTCCTCTATATTCAGTTATATTATTAATTAATAATCTGCTTTAAAATGTACCGATGATGATAAAATTGAAATTGTAAAATTTTTGATTGCCTAACCGCTTATTTAATTTTGTTTACACGAACATACATACTTACCCATGTAGCTTTTGTTTCGACATGCGAAAATTAAATTTTTTCAAAATCACTTGAACTGTCTTTCATCTGCGTAAAAGTTTTTTGCTCACTATTTACTGCCTGAACACGTAAATCGGTTATAATGTATTTATCCGTTGCTATAGAAACCGGTTTTGGCCTATAATAAACAGGCGCTCACTGCGGATAGATATTAATCTCACCTTCTGCTGATAAAGACAAGTTGTTATTGTGAAATGTCGACTGACTACCAGAATGCAACTATTAATATTTCACTTACACCGGCTACTGAAAGTAAGAGCGCCGGTAGAGGTATTAAATTTTGTCGCCAGTGTGTTATGCAAAAGGAACTTGTCGGCACGGTGTTTAGTAACGTTTTCCAGCAGACACACGAGCGCCTTCGATAAAAATGAAGAAGTAGTGTGTAGCACCTGAATTTACGGAGCGAAGAACCTTGGACCGCATATACGAACGCGTACTTTCGTGTTATAAATAATATGCGTTTTAAAGCTTTTTCTCGAGTTTTCGAAAGAAAAAATCAATGTGAATCGAAATTACCACCTTTAGAGAGTATAGAAAACGAACTACTACTGATCCTTGCGTTTTAAATCCGAATCGTTCGCTTCCGATTACACTTTGTAAGAAATGCCGGTGATTCTCGTTCATCTTTTAACATGTCGACGGTAGGTGAAGCGACCGGAAGGAAACGGCTAAACGTTGAATGTAGCACCGATTTAAAAAAAATTGTTTTGAAGTATTTACCGATTGTCATTGTAAGGTGCACGGTGGTGAGAAGTTGGCAATGGTCGGATTTTTGGCATTCTTTAGGTATTGTTCCTTTTTCTTTTAAATCTTTTCATTGCGAACTGGTAAGAAATTTCATCCTAGAGCTTGGAAATTTTCTTTCCCTGAAACAGTGGCTTTCTAGCGGCATTGTTGATGTTCCGCGTGAAAAATAAACATTTTCGAAAACGTGATTTATAAACACACAAAATGAAATAAACAATTACGAGTATATTTATTTAAAGACCGTTAGTTTCGGATAACTCGATTCGTGAAATTTGTTTGTCACAATTGCGGATGAAAGTATTTGCAAAACTAGAGTTAGCTTTTATCGAACACGGTTATTATTTCGTTTGGGGCATCGTTTATCATTTATCTATATTAATATTATAAAGAGGAAAGATTTGTTTGTTTGTTTGTTTGCATTGAATAGGCTCCGAAACTACTGGACCGATTTGAAAAATTCCTTCACCGTTGGGGAGCTACATTATCTGCGGGTGACATAGGCTATATTATATTTTCAAAAAAATTAGGGATCCTTACTAAAACTCCAATAATGTTACTCAAGGTGTAAAAAAATGACCTAAACAATTCCTTACATCGCGTGCGCTGCAAAAACTTTTTTTATAAAACATCAGAATATCAATGTTAATTACCATGGGGAAATGTAAATTCGGATAAAGATCGCCTTAGCATCGTTTACAAGCTCATCACCAATGGAAATAGTGTGTTAACGTAATGAATGAAAATTTTCGAGCGTTACCGTTATCTCTTTTGTAAAAGGTACAAAATGCCCAAAAAGATTACGATCTCAACTTTCTAGAAATAGTTCCCAGGCGAGGGCATCAAAAATACGTCGTAATGGAGAAAGCGGCTTGAAGAGCAAAATATTAGAAATATACAAGCTCGCACTAGGGAATCGAGCTCTGAGCATTCCCAACGCCTTCGAGATCAGAGAAAAAGACAACAGACGTCAACGACTAGAGTTCGTAATCGAGTTTTAGCTCACAGTAACAGATCGGCTTTCAGATACGATCCACAGTTTGATTATGCTCAACAGTCTTCCGTCCAAATCGGAGCTATGAATAAGATCAAGTGTTCTGCCAAAAAATGGGCCAATAAACATAATGGCATGTGCTGTGCTTCTGGAATAGTTAGTCTCTCCAATATTCAAGAGCCGCCACAGCCAATAAAAAATCTTTTGACAAATAATCATTTACTGATACTCTTACACAGTCATGAACTGAATTCCGCGCGGGTGTAATTTAACAAATAAAGTAATTTTTTATAATCGTAATTCGCGCGAGCAACGCTGCGTGCACAGCTAGTTTATTAATAACCTTTGAAGTTGCACGTAATTATTTCGTTATTTGGTTGGAACATTGAAAAAAAGCTTACTAACGTCAATTAAGATTACCTTCCGATCCATCTTCTACCGTCCGTGTTTGTAGGACACCGTAAGTAATTGCAAAAGTCCATATTTACTTATCCCCCTTCTGCGCAATAAAGGACACTGAAATATTAGTCCGTGAGATTTTTAACGTATTTCAAGCGATTTGATTTTAATGATGTTTCGCAGCCGTGTAGAATACGATCTTGACGAAATGTGTAAAATTTTCAGTCGTCAAAAGAAAACAAAAAAAAAACATGTGAAATCTCTCGACGTTCCGATTATTACTGAGCCGCTTGCTAGACCTGCTTTCATTTCTCGATCGCCCGGAGTTTGTGTTTAAACCGGAGAACACCGAGATATTTGAAATATGGATATTCTTTCAATATTTTTATAAATCCTTATTGACTATCATAAATTTTGTCTGGGTAATATTAAACGATGAACATTCCTCGCCGACATCGTTAATCCTATTTAGTAACATTTGAAGATAATTCGGCCATAATGTCATCCGTATATCGTTTATTATTTCTCCTTCCATCCGCACACCTATTGCCTCTGTTCAAAGAGCTTCAAAAGGAATAATATGTTGTTCTGAGTGGATATTGAAAAGTAAAGCTTAAAACGTTACTCCGGGTATTGGATGTGATTCAACTTTGTCGATTTACACGGAAGCCGGGTGCTTCCAGTAAAGATTGGTTACTCGGGCGGTGTGTTGAATACCCGAAAAAAACTTCTTCAGAATGTCCAGTGCACTTTCTTTTTTTTTTAAAAATCCCCGGGTATTTTGACTTGTACGGTGTACTACAACTCCGCTGATTTTCTGATCGTATTTGTACCAAAATGTCCTCCTAGATGGTAATATTATCATCGCGCAGTAATTTTATACCAATCAGTCTGAAGTTGCCTTCGTTTTAGGTATTGGTTTAAGTTCTCATTTAGGTTACTGCACTAGCGTACATCCTCCCGTTAATTCCTTTATACCGCGTCCATCCATCGCTTTTAATAATAGTTTCGCTATCATTCCATCCGATGTTGCTGTCCTTCTCATTGGAACGAACCGGGGACGGGATTTAATAGAATAATTTATAATAAATTAATTTTTAATTCGTCCTCCGGAAATTGTAAATATCGAAGCAATTAAGTAATAGAAATGTGATATATGAAAATAATTTAGTGTACCAAAGACAGCTTTCTTTAAAAATTGATTATGTCCGTATTAAAAGTAGATTTATTTTATAGAAAAAAAAAAAATAAACCAAAAAAAAAAAAAAAAAAAACAACCGCAAGCTTTGATTCAAATAAAAAGGGCATCAAGAAGAGAGCCGGTTTTCAGAGTAAGCGCGGAATAATTAAACTAAGCAATAAAAATCATTTTTTTTTAAGTTTAAATATAAATTTTTAAATTATAAACTTTTAATTTTAAATATAAACTTTTTAAGTTTAAATATATATAAATTTTCAAATTATAAATTTAAAAAAAAACATTATGTAAAACTTTAGGAACAAAGAAAAAGCACAAAAACGATTAAAATAATGAACGAACGGTTATACGTTTTAAAAATTAATTACAACTAACGATTTCTCATGAAAGTGCATTAAAATTTTTCTACTATCTGCACACATAACAACCGTAGAGACTATTCGACGCTGAAACAAACATGAATAATTGTTGATGAAACGAAATAAGGCAAGTGAATTTTTGTTCGGTAAGTAATCTCTGTTTATTTACAGAAATTTTTTTTTTGCCCTGTACGTAAAGTAAAATAAGTTCCGTCATATCCTTGATAACATGGATTGTGAAATTAAGCTTTTCATAATGTACTGAGCCTAATGAATCTGATAAGAGTAGGGGGGGGATTTAAAAAACTGACTTTTAGAGAAAATCGGAGAATTTCTCGACGAAAAAATGTCGAATGCGAGAGAATGAAATATCTGTTTTCGTCGTCTGCTGCTACCGTGATTTCGTTTAAAGATGCATGAATTCTTCGCCCTTTTTTCGAATTATATTCCATGTCGAGGAGAGAAAGAAAAAAAATCAAATGATTTTTTAACATTTCGGAAGTGCCGATTTGTATACAAAAAAAAAAAAAAAAAAAGGAAAAGAAAGGAAAAAAAAATAGAAAAACACTGGGAACAATAATTTCCAGTTATTTTCTCTCCATTACATCATCCGGGGTTCCGTTATCTGTAACACAACCCGTTGTTGATACGCTCGTACGTCCGTTAGAGGGAGTTGTGTGGGTCGATGACACATAGACGAGAGGCGATCAACAGCGTAATGCAACAATAAACAATTTTGGTCGGATACCGCGAAATAAATCGAAAAAGTCATAAAGCCATTTTTCGGCCATAAACGAAGTCAATCTTCTCTCATTCATTGATAGTGGTGGTCCGCTATTTTGGCTCGACTATGTGTAACGAAATCTGAGGGAAACGTGGGCTACTGTATAATGGAATATGATTATTTCGCGTTCAACGGTTGATGATTGCCAGCGAGCAGAGACCACCATCTCTCGTTCTATAGAGAGCAGCGTTGTTGGTCTAGAATCTGCGCGCGTATTCAGACTGGCTTTTCGTCGTCAGGGGATCGATCCTCTGGTCGTGGTCGATTGACGGCGGCAGCGCGATGATACATTCCTAAGCACACGCGGTAGTTGTCCCTAAGATCGAAGTTGGCCTTTTACACCGCGTACACAATACACACGGACCAGCTAGTTAGCTCGCTGTAAATTAAATCTCTCATCGCCTGGGCCGCCTCTGCCTCGTCGTCTTAGCGCTGAATATGAAATCGATTTTGCTTGCCCGGATAATATTTCCACTGCTGTGGGAATAAAGCGTGTCCCCGATTTCGATGCACTATTCGCGGCCTGGACAATAATAGGCCTTGGCCGAGGCCAGCTGTGGAATTATTAAATTCGTCCAAGACGTATGCGCGTCATATACTATATGTGTGTATGCGAGCAGACTACCGATCGAGATGGTTAATAATACGTCATGCTATATCTTATCAATACTTCTTCCGGTCGAGATAGTAGACAATTACTACTATTATTATTATTATTATTATTATTATTATTGTTCGCTTTAATAATGATTACCGGATTTTGGTCGCTGCCAAATTTCTCGCTTTCTAAAATCATTTTTCTACACTGTTAGTAGTGTCAATCGAATTATCGGAATTTTCACACATAGCTGGGGGGGGGAGACGCCATTAAGAATCGATGAGTAACTCTAGTAATATTTTCGGAAATCGAATAACCGGATTTTTTAACAATTCATCTTGATTTAATACAGTGAAAATATGTTTTTCCGACAAGAATAATAAAATCGATCATTGCCGCGCGGTAATCGAATAGAGATTCAACGTTCCTTTATTTCATTTTATTTTCCCTGTTTAATTATATTTTTAGCATTGTCAACTATGCCGGAAGCGCGATAACTACATTTTCAGTTAGTGGAATTCGAATTCTACCGCCGAATGTATTGCTCTAGACGTGCGCATGTCTCTCTGATTTTCCTTTAATGGGGTAACTAAGGTCTTCACAAAGTTCTCAGTATTGTGAACGTGGCGGCCAACTTTTTATAGGGCGTAAAATATAACATTTATAGCCTAAAGAAAAGCGGTAAAATTTAAAATTTCAATTTATATCGAATATTTACTATATTCCTCTTTTTTTTTTTTATAATTTTTTCGACCGCCTTGGTTTTCGTTCTTTTTGTTTAAAATTAAACTTTGTTTATGTTAATCTCGAAATCAAAACTATTTTTTTTTTTTCTTTTTTTTCTTATTTGGGTTTTTCCCTGGGCTTGTCAATAATAGACGATTACCCATCAACACGTGTACACAGCAGCAATTAGGAGTAACAAGGAATGGCATCTGACAAAGAATGCTATACCAAGGATGGAGAAACAATAACAATCAACGTCGAAAAATGCCAAACGTATGCAACCTGAAAAGAAAAGGAATGACATTGCCGAAGGTAAGAGCAAAAGGAATTGGTTGTCCCATACCACGGCCACATCTGCAATTACAGAGCCCACAGTACAAACGGACAAAGGAATCTGGCTACAAATAATTAAGGGAGAAGAAACACGGGATGTTTAAAAAGCAGTTAGAGCCACCAAACACCACAGTTATATAAAACACAGCGCTTAGCGTCCGTAGACAATTATCCGAAAGTTCAATGACTTTCTCCATCACTATACAGCGTTTATGTAAAAGAAAATATTAAAGAAATAAAATGAAAATAAATAATTTGGAGCAAATAAAAAAGACGATAACAAAGAGAAAAAATCCTATTTTTTAAAATTCACGGCAGCGGTAATCAATCAGCCGGTTATTTGCTGTTGAATATGAGTACGGATAAGGGAATCGGAGGAAAATCTTGGAAAGTTAAATTCAAGGAATGAGTTTGTCATCGGCTGCTCGTACGGAATGAATCGCATTTGGTTAAAATTATTTTTCTTCCATTTATTATTATTATTATTATTATATAATTATTGTTATGTCATAATTACTGTTATAAGCAATAGTTATAACAACATAATTATGACCTCTAATAAGGAGAAAAAAAATAACAGCGCAAAAGCGTGTAGAATGTTT
Source organism: Icerya purchasi (assembly GCA_039619475.1). Classification (NCBI taxonomy): domain Eukaryota; kingdom Metazoa; phylum Arthropoda; class Insecta; order Hemiptera; family Monophlebidae; genus Icerya; species Icerya purchasi. Next base: position 96,588,558 of record CM077115.1, read on the forward strand.
AAAAAAGGTAAATAAAAAATAATAACATGTTCGAAAATGGTATTGTCAACAGAAGTACTCGATTATTCCTTTTTTTAGTTCTTGTCTCATGTGTTACCATAAAACAGAAGTGAATATAGAAAAAACGAAACAATAATGTTGAAAAATGTTTAATACAATTAAAGATGGAATTTAGTTAGGGTAGTAATTCCATTTCATATTTCATCAAATTAATTTTTTCTCCGCTGCAATAACATTTTTTTTGTTTATTATTATTATTGATATGTTTTTTTTTTTTTTTCCCTAAGATTGTATATGAGGGTTTCCATGTGCCGTGTTTAACTACTGGGGCTATTACAGCACATGGAGCCTACTTAAGGGGATTAAACGCGATAGTACAGATCGCTGCTCCGCATGTAAGCTAATACAGCTGCGACCGCGGGCGGAGCATTTGACAGTATCGTAGAAGTAGAGGAAGTGGTGAAGTGCATGGATCGTGGTACTGCAAAAGAGGGACATTCGAGAAGTAGGTGATTGGTGGATGGGGCGCTCGGTTGACTACAAAAGGGGCAGACATTTGGGGGTTCCTGGCTCGTGAATATGTAGCCGTGCGAGAGGGTTGTATGTCCTATTCGGAGACGATTCAGGACAGAAAAATCTCTGCGGGAAACTCCGTCTGTGGGCCACCAAGGCTCCGTGGTTGTTTTTATGCTTCGGAGAAATGTACTTGAAGATCTCCATTCCTGTTGCCATTCTTCTCCAGTTTGCTGCATAAATAAATGAGCCAATGTAGGGGGAAGAGGGGGGTTGTGTGGCATTGGAGAGAACAATGTCGCCCGAGCTGCTCGATTGACACGCTCATTGCCTGGAATCCCAACATGAGCCGGCACCCATAGGAAGGACATTTCGGAGTTTAAATGTGATAACCTGTATAATAGGTAATGTACCTTCCTTACCAAAGGGTTGTTGGATTTAATCCCCGAGATGAGTTGAAGGGAGTTTAGAGAGTCAGTTATGAGTAGGGCCTTTTGGGACTGGGGATTGCTATCGGTATAGTGTTGGATGCAAAAGATATGAATATATATAATTAATTATTAAATTAGATGAAAAAATTATTATTATTATGATAATTATTATTGATTCTAATTTTATTATGTTTATTATTATGAATGTATTTATTGAAAGAATAGTAATAAATATATTTATAATAAATGGGGATTTTAATATTAATTGCTTTTTTTGTTTTTTTTTTTTGTTACGGGGAGTTTCGTTACATATGTAGTTTTCTATTCGTTCAACTCGACAGGACAGTATCGAAATTAGTGACCGCGTTTAGCTGACCAGCTAAGTGATTATATCCAAATATTAGAGAATTTTCTCATTCTCCTTTGTCGCGTATCTTGGTCGATCGGTAAAAAATACATTATCATCGCATTTGCTACTGAAGACAGTTTCATGTCACATTCTTCTATTGAGTAACAGTTCGCACCCTTTTTTTTTTTTTGGAAAAATAATCTTCCCGCGATTTTTTCCTCTGCAACCTTTACATGCATTCGAAATAATGATTTTTAATACGTGAAAATTCTAGCGAAGCACAATGGTCTTTAGCGGTAGTCTGAAAACAGTGCATCAGGAATATTTACATATATTTGTAATGTGCGGTATTTTATAAATTTTTGTAAACAGCTAAATCGTTAAGTAGTTCGCCTAAAAAATGACACGAAAACCCTACTTTGACCCTTTTTAAGCGATCACGGATTGAAAATAAAAGAACGGAAAACCGCGATACAAAAAAACGAACGCTCGCAATTAGAACTTTTAATGTAATAGCGTCGAAAGTTAAGAGTTTATTTATATCGTTTTGATTAACGCTGGTCTATTTCAATAAATGGCTCAGACAAATATGGTGTGTATTAGAGCGAATTTAAAAATTTTTCGCCTGTAGGCTGACATTATTTGCAGGTTACATTACACTCTCGTAATTCGTACTAAAAAGAAATTGAAATGGTGATTTCTGGGCGAAGGAAAAATGTAATATAAGCAAAAAAAAAAAAAAATACATATAATAAGAATAATTGCGTACACAGATTCTTTTGATAGTCGATTAAAATTGTTCGGTAGCATGAAACATTTTTATTCCATTTAGATACAAAAAAATTATCTTTTCGAATAGGAATTAATCATTGAGATCGTTTTAATGCTTCTTAAAATTACATCCGCATTTAGAAAAGTGTACAAAATCAAATTTGCGGGAAGATTCCCCGGTGGTGTTATTTCTCGTCAAAAATTCCCTGTCGATTTAAATGTACATTATTAAAAAAAAAAAAAAAATATATACTCGTATATATATATATATTACATATGTATATTATATAAGGAAATCAAAAAACAAACAAGATCTTTAAGAAATGCTATCACAAAACTAATTATACCGTTAAAAATGTTACAAGTGCATAAATTTTCTAATTTGACTTCGGACCTTGCCACGAGGCAAAAATCAGATGATAGTGCTGTTGTAGAAGAACCGGTTTTAATTCACTATATCCTATTTTTGAAACGTTACATCTCTTTTTCACATTTAACATAGAATTTTTCATATTTTTACATATTTTTTGTATACATACATATATACATATACATATACACACACACACATATATATATATATATATATAAAAATGTTATAGTTTGACTCCTTTTTTTAGAAGTATCTATAACAAAAAAAAAAATTAATTACGTTGTTTGTGACGAAATCAAAAAGATATATTTCTCGCATCACTCGGTTTTCTGGAATTCGTTACAAATAATACTCGATATTAAATTATATTTACCCGACTATCGTCTCGGCAGATCGTCTGCTGTAAATTAATTTGCTAATCCGAATGAAGTTCCTTTCGCCCAATGATCGAAATTAATTGTCATCCAACCAGGATATATAAATAAATATATTCGAAACTGATTTCAATAACTTACATATAATAGTTGATAAATGTCTGATCGTAATCAGGAACGCAATTATTAAAACAATACGAGTACTTTTTAAACAGAAAAAATATTACATACTTTATATATTTACTTATTATATTATTATATTATTATATCTTTTCAATTCTAGACAATTAATTATATTACACATAATAATGAAAATTAGAATCATTAGAATAAAAAAAAGTAATAAAAAAGCCGGTAATAATAATCAAATTCGCCTCATACGAAGCAAAAGCGCAAGCCAGAAATAGTAATAAAGAATTCGCATTATTCGATACACACAGCCGCCTTTCAGCTGATAAATGAAGCAGCCTGCGATCGAAAGTAACCCTGAACTATTTCGCTGTCGATCAACACGATTCGCAAAGCAATTCTCCCGAATGCTAAGAATGTGTACCATTACAATATATATGTATATGTATATATATATATATATATATATGGGACATATCACTTCTTCCCCAATTCTACTAATAAAATTGCTGGCGATGGCCCTCGTCATTTCGGAGAAATAGAGAGATAGTTGAATCTTCTGAAAACCAAGATTGTTTGCTCACTCAAGCCGATCTGTCTTCCAACATTCTTGTTAGAATTTTCTCGCCTCATCTTCCCATTCAGAGCCTTTTCTATAGCCCTTTTCTTCGGACCGCTTTTCACTTCCACCGACCTACCCCGGCTACAAAAAAGATTACTAGAAAGCCAAATAAACCGGTTAGTCTGAAAATCACAAACATTTTAGTAGGACGTTTAGGCAGTGAAATAGAAAGCAGGCCTATTAGATTAGTTTCGTAGAGTTCGTTCGGATTGCAGCGACGATCGAAATAACCGTCAGCAGACCGAGCGGTGAAACGTATTCTTAAAGGCAGCATTTCAGATACTTTCAGGATCTGTGTGACGGTATTAATTGATCAGGGCGACCATTCGTGTCTATAGCTTTTCGTGGGCTATCGGCGCGAAAAATCTAAATAGATCACTCGAAGAAGGCGAATGAAATGAAATAAAAGTTACGAAGAGGACCAGAAGGATGGCGACAACGACAAAAACTCGGATGATGATATAAGTGGGGACCTAGAAAGCAGACGTTGTGGTACAATATTATATGTTTATGTATGAAGGGGAACGGACGGTCGAGGGGTAACGTCAACAGTTCATATAGCGCTGCGTTAAGTGAAACCGCAGAGTTCAATGTACGCAATCGTGTTGCCTAAAATAGGGGTCATTAACACGTCAACACTGCAAACAGAAAACATCGTGCCTACCTGTGTATACGGAGGAGCGCTCGTATTATAGGAGCTGGCTAATGCGACGGCTGCGGATCGGCTAGGCGAGCTAGAAGAGACGCGTAATACGGAGGCTTTAGCTGGTGGTTGCTCTTTTATCACTTTATAATGCGCCCATGTGGACGACGACGTGGAATTGCGCATAACTGGTTCGTTTGTTGGTAATGTTTGTTTGTTGTAATGATTAATTTGTTAACTTGTTGAAAGGCAGACTGCGAACCAACATCTGCGCTTATTATCATACGCACTTGTCTGTTACGTGCGCCTCCTTCGAAATTATTCAATCGCGATTCTCTGACTCGCGTTAACTAGTTTTCCATGCTTTACCCCGACGACGTTCGACGCGTCTAGCGCAGTCGACCTGCTGAAGCTTTTCCAGGCCGGGGCTGCAGTTCGTGCGGAAGCGCGCAATTATCCTATCGAACTTCTGACGGTAGCCGGCAGTTGTTTGGCAATGGGTCACGGGGTGCTCTGTGAGATTACGAATATTCCGCGGAAGCTGGACATGCCGAGATAAGAAGTTTTCACCGACGGAAAATTCTGCCGATATTACATTATTGCGCAATTCGAATAACATGACTTCAGAATGCGCGTAGGACGAATTTACTGAAAATCGCTCCCGGCCATATTTTATTTATTCATATATTTATTTTTTTCGGCTCAGCGCGAGGGGGAATTTTTCTGTATTTTTAATTTAACCACCTAATCACGTTGTGCGTTCGTGTTTTTTCTCTCTTTCTCTCACTTTCTCTCTCTCTCTCTCTCTCTTTGTGTTTGGAAAACCACGAATCAGCCGAGAACACCTTTTTACTTCAATTTACCGACAAAGAATAAATCGAAAATAATCAGTTGCAATTATTTTAAGAGCTAATTAACAAAGTGGCCTAAATTTGAGACGTTAACTAATTTCAGTCGATACATTCAGCGCTGTGACGGTAGGAACTGAAAGGGCGTCGTGTAGTAAAAGTGACGCGTAAAAATTTTACGAGTGTTTTTTCGTATAAAAATTACTTTCGTCGATTAGTATTTAAAATAAATTTTATTGTCGGCCTGTTTGAAACTGGCTTGTAAGTGAGTTTTCGTCGAAGCTCAATTGTTTGTAACTTTTATATCTACCCGTATACGTTAAGCGGCGGAAAAAACAGATCTCTAGTGATTATCGTTAATAATCTGGTTACGACGAAATAACGATGACAAATAAATAAAATACCAGCAGGTAAATAGTTAGCATGAGATAATAATGAGTAATAGAGGAATGGACTCCGGTGGAATATAAATAATTAACAGCGAACATCTGAATCGCCAGGAATTGCCGGGATAATTAATTAAATTAACGCAAAGTTGCGGTGAAAAAGTATTATCGTCGTAAATCGAGATTCGTCATAATTTTCTCGACTAATTTTTATCGAATTTCTCCCTACTCGCTACCGAAGATGCACATTCCTCGGTCATCGGCGCACGCTCAACATTTAACTACGCTGAAATCAGAGCAGCGTAAAATTATATCTACCGTTTTGTACTTTTTATTTAATTATTAATTCGCGTATAACAAATTTTCATCATTGGCAATACATAGAAAGATTTGTGTAGACCGAATTAAAATAGAAAAAAAAGGAAAAAAGGCAAACTCCCCGAGATTTAATAACCAATAAAATCACACCGGTCTAAAATAAATGAAATTGAATTTCACGTCCGCTATCGCGTCGAAGATAAATGAAATCTAACGCGTTACAATCGTGCCGCAGAGATAATCAATACGTCAAGAGGAGAAGAGAATCTTGCAGCATTTAGAAAATAATCGTGCGAAGTAATTAAATAATATCCGCAAATTACTCGCTTATCGAAATGAGTTTAGGGAAAAGATGATAAATTTTAAAAGACCCATCAAATCCCGACACATAGTTGTAAGTTTACGAAGTTTATTTCTTTACATTAATAACAAGTTGATTAGGTGTTTATTTTTAGTTAAGTGAAAATGCGCGAATTTTAGGATTTTAGGTAGTGTACGACGTTAAAATCTCGTCAATTTACAAATCAATCAAACGCATGCTATTTAGTATTAGCGTTGGTTAGGATACGGGGGAACGTGACAAAATAAATAGCAGCGCTACGCCACCTCATACGGGAGGGGGGATTGTATTAGGCAGGGGAAACAAAAAATCGATATAAATTTTTCGGTTATATTGTTTAAAATTATTACTTAAATTAGAACACAGTGTTGCGTCATTTGTTGAGCAGTTGTTACAAACTCGCGACAGGTAAACTGACTTGTGGGGAAATGGATTTTATAACCGGCCTCCCGCTAGCCACTAGCTAGCGAATTATATTCTGCTAATTGTCTCGTACATCACATCTCGATAGTCTAGTTGCTCTAGAGCACATTTCGCTTTCGTTAACATTTAAATTAATCGCTAATAATAGATCATGTGGAAGGCAATGGTAAACATAAGCACACCATCATATTATAGTATACTAAGCCACACACTCACACACACACTTAGGACTACTGCAGATTTGTGTATCGATAAATCAGACATTTACACAATCAGTTCCGAGTGTGTAGTCTTGCATCGTTGGGTATTGCAATGAAAATTACCTGGCAGCGGCGGTTATTAATGGATGGGAGATTAGACCAACTTATCCTATCGGAGGGTATTATGTCTAGACAAATAGAGGCATAACATGGTAACGTGATAACGTGTAAATGAATATTGTTTTTTTTTTTAAATCAATTTTTGCAATTTTGCAAAAATTACCGATCATTACATATATATATATATTAATTACAACGTAATTCTTAGGCTCCCCCCATTCGAAAAAATGTCCCAATTTTATGTAACGCTAAATGTCCCAAAAAATGTCCCAGAAAAATGTCCCAATTTTATGTAACGCTAAATGTCACAATTTTATGTAATGAAATATGTAACGAAAAAATGTCTTAATTTTATATAACGGAAGGTAAATGTTAGAATTGGATTTTTGTGGTTATGTTATTTTTTGTGTGCGTTGATGCCAGTAAGAATTACGTTGTAAATTTTGATCATTTTATACAAAGTATAGAAGAGAAAGAGACAGGAATGAAAGCAGGAGGGGTCAAGGGGCACAGCCCCTTGCGAGGCCAAAGTGGCCGAGTTTATATATATATATATATATTGTTACTTTAAAAAAGATACGATCGCATAACTAACAAAACGGAGACATATGTATTAACGTGAACAAACGCGCGAAAACTATGTGTAGGTTAAAGTATAATTTCTCAATTAAACAGTAGCGGGGGGAGTTATTTTTTTGTTTCCAACAAAAAAACATTACAGGCGCGGCTGAAAGTGCCTAACTGAGAAAGGGAAGGGGGAAACACAGATTTTGATCAAGGTATTTTAATTAAAGAAGCATATGATGGATTTAAATTACTCAAGGGTACAGGGTTTTGTGGGAAGTACAAAATCGAATTCTTGTTCTACGACCGAAATAAGCGGGTTTTAAAATTACGGGGATTAAAGCTATCGTGCTTGAACTTTACTGGTTGTCAAACTGTTGCATTACGATCAGCGATGGCGAGAATTTCTATGATAACCTCAGTGCTGGACAGGAATTAAATGAAAATACATTGGAACGCGCGGTAAATCTTAATTATGCCGACAACCACCATCCCCTCTATTAGTACTTCCCCGTTTTTAAATCTAATTTCAGTGTGCAAAATGATACTAACAGCTGATTCTAATCGTTTGCAACATTTTATTTAAGTATAAGTGAAATAGTACGAAAGGGACCGGACGGGAATATTAGAAACAGGCAAAAAACGGAAAAATGTGAAACACGAATTACGGATTTTCGAGGTAATTAAAATGCGCACCATTTTTCGCTGGCGTGTTATTGAATAACCCCCTTCAGATTCAGGTCGGATGGCGAAGAACACATTTCATGAATGGTATATGTATAGAGGAAAAGACCCGAAAAGAACGGCTGGAGAAGTCTAGGACGATGTCGGATGGTCGACAAGCTACAACGGTTTCAGCGTGATTGTGTATGGAATTTACTAAGGACAAGTTTTTCACACGGCAGATTCAGAGAACAGCTCTCTAGATGGCAATATTCCGCTAGGTCTAGGCGTAACTATAGGTTTGACGTTCAAGAGCAAAACAGTTTTGAAAAGTAAGTTTTGTAGCTGTCGCAGCGGTCATCGACGATATTCGAAAACTGCGACGATTTTTAAAATTTTAATTTTTCGGCTCAGCTCTTGGGCTGCCCTCAAGAGTTACTTGTACCTTCTTGTATTTCGACATTATCGGTTTTCAGATAAAACGCCTTACATTCTGAAGACACAGTATTTGGCACACTGATACCACGTGTAAAATTTGCTTAAATTGCAATCAAAAAAACAAAAAATAAAAAAAAAACAAAAAAGATTATTATTTTGCAGCCCCGCTGACAGCTTCTTAGAATACATTTTACACAGCTCCGCAAATTATATTACCCCTTCACACGTGTTATCTCAAAGATGCTTTTATAAGTTTCATTACTCGCTAATTAATGATAAAACCGAAAAATTAACAACTACGATTATAAGAATGATAATAGCAATAATTTAAAAATAACAATGATAAAATTTAGTCGGAATGTTATTTATTTTCGTGTATTACGAAGTAATAATGAAATAAAGGAGAAACAAGTATAAATGCTGGGGTCGTATGCAAAATGCGCGAACAGGAGGGAAGGTAAAATGGTATGATTCGGATTAAAAAGCGAAGAAAATTTTGAATAGTAATAAATGAAAAAAAAAAAAGAAGAAAAAGTTAAGATAAATAAGAGGACACAACAAATAAGATAACCCTGCTTCTACGCAAAAGGGACGAGCAACAGAGTTAACGATACACACGGGCCAACTAAATCAGGATGAGAGGAACAAAGAAAATTTCGAGTTACAGTTTATAGTAGTAATCTCTGATGACAAAACATAATAGACCCGCATAAATATGCGCTGATAGCAAAGTGTGTGTGCGTGTGGGTTTCGATATTTTGAAGAAAATTTTCGACTCTAGCAACAGATAAGTTGATGTGGGTTTGAATTAGTCCGAATAATATCGAAAGATAAATGAGAAATAAAAAGAGAAATAAAAAGAGAAATATAGAAAATAAAAAGATAGATATTATTTCACCTATCCTGGGCGCCGTGAAAAGAGAATTATATCTTCTTCCCGCCTGTAACTCTGATGGTTCTATAATGTGTCGTCTCCCTCTCGAAATAAGCGACGGCAGACGGTTATATACGCGGGCTTATTTATTTTTAATGCTCCATCATAATCACATCCTACGGCGGATGTACTGTATAAAAATAGGATTGCCCGACCTGTACTCTGTGTGCGATATATTTACGATGCTATTGTTTGCATTCTACGTTACCTGTGTGCTTCTGTGTGTGTGTGGGGAAAGGTGCTACACACGGCTTCAGGGAAATCTTAGGGATTAAGGTTCTCTTCTACTTTTCATTCTTTTTCGGTTTTTTGTTCACTTTAACTTTAACTTTATTCAAATTTCTTTCACGACACAGTTTTATTTGAACGTACGAGCGACACATGTGTATAAACTCGTGTACAACAATGAGGCCCAGCCTGACGCCCTCTCCCCTTATAGAAAAATCGTTCTTTATTGACTTCTCTCCTCGGTATACTTTAGCCCGAACGATAGCCGAACCGGAATTCTGTGTAGACATATAAAAACGTTTGTTTGTTAATATATGCACAACTCACGAACGCAAACCCTTTTTTTTTTCTTTCGTTTTTCTTTTTTTAGGTGGCGGGGTATCAATCTGGCAGCGTGTGGGGAAACAATGATTAAGAGCAGAGCGATAGTTGCGGCGGGGAGGATACAAATTTGAGAAAAGAAAAAAAGGCATTTAATATATAAACATAGATATATATGCATATTATATATGTATATGTACGTTCGCAAAGTCGAGGCTCTCTAAAATATTCAAATCAGATCAAAACGGTCGTTCGAAGAATATTCTGAATTAAAATCACATTAAGGAGTCAGCGCAACTGTGTTGTTCGTTCTACCTTTCCACGAGGACAAACTTCTATTTATCATTCTGGTAGCGTTTGGATGGTATAGTTTATTTTTTAATTTATTTCGTTGTTGTTGTTGTTGTTTTTTTTTTTGTGGAATGGGGGGGTTAAGTACAACGCGAGACAAAATATCTTTATGGGGTTCTTCGTCAGACAGACAGATCGTGGGAGTGCGAGTATAGAACCACGCCCGGAACGATCGGAAACGTCTGGAAAGCGTAAAAGAGAATTTTATTGGCTACGTTATGTCACGAATTGTGTTATGCGAGGAGGCGATTGTGCGTTTGTGTGTCGTGAAATAATAATTCGGAATTGCTCGTGTATCGGTCGCGTTCTTATCAAGACCGGCGAATACCGTTTAACAGTGCTAATCGCGTATAATTCGCTTCATTATTAAAAAGACGACCAAGTCCAACGCAATCCCCCGCGGGCAGCATAAACGCGACTGATCATAAAATTCCGCACACCGTATAATTAGTACGGACCTATTTTCTGATTCTGTTCTTACGCTCGTTCTCGGGATGGCGTTCGGAAACGATATTTCGCCGCATAAAAGGAAACAGACTATACCGATCGTATGAAAATGATGACGCAATGAAAGTTGCCCCCCCCCAACCCCCCTGCAACCTTTAGAACAAAATCACAATAAAGAGATTTTCGCTTAATATTTCCTATTAACATATTCAAATCCTATCTCTTATTCGACGTTATTACGATGTATTAGTAACTTTGAGGAGGAGGATCACTTTTTCATGAGTCTACATATGGATCGGTGCAAGTCTTTGCAAAGCAGTTCTTTCGACTCATTTGATGGTGCTTGATTTATTGTCTGCCTCTAAGATGGATCTCAGTAATTACCGGACATTTTTGTATAATTTTACGTTCGTTTTTTTGATCACTCTTTCACGGCGCAATTAGCCCCGTTAAACTTAATTTCTGAACGACCCTGGTAAAATTAAAATATTAATATAAATATAATTTTACTTCACGAGGTTGACAAGCATAATAAGAATTACAAACGACTCTTCCATAAGAACTGGCTAGTATCCATCGAGTTTTCCTCTATTTATAATGCACATGCACAATATGTAAGTATATTTTCCCCCTATCAGTAGTTGCATTGCTTTTGTTGCGAAGTTTTTGTTTTGAAATTATCGCTGTATCTTTTTACTAATGTTATCGAATTTAACCGTAGTAAATAGTGAAAGGTGTAAGATCTTTATGATACAAACTCGGTGAAATGAGTAGAGCAATTCTGAATAAATGCCGTTGTTTCAATTTTAAAAAAAAATCACGAAGCTTGATGCTTATTTAAATAGCGACAACTTTTTTTCTAAAGCACATTTTCTTCGCGCAAGGCTAGAATGTTTCCTCCGCGTTTGCTTTCTGAAGTTTTTTTGTCTATACAATTGCACTATCTCACCTAATTTAATGATCTTATAAGATTTGGCATTAAATTTTCTTTAAAAAAAGATTAAGCGGAATATCATCAGTTTATATGCCCATCTCTTACGGAAATGGTTCTTATGAGATTTAGAAGTAAATTTCCCTTAAAAAATGCCCCCCGTATTCAACAGATTTAAATGCAAAAATGCCGCGCGCACTTCAATAAACCGGAACAATGCACGTACATTGCAGTTTACGAGACATGCGCATTTCCGAAAGAATGAGCGACCAAATTAAAAAATTGCTAAAATGTTCGCATAAATGTAATTAAGGAGTACGGTTAATAGGAAAAAAACAAAAAAAAAAAAAAATGAATGTAACAGTATAAAATTATTATCTGCAGTATCGTTTTCGAGCCTGTCATCATCAGGTACGAGCAAAGCTTGCCGCCGCGATTGGCAAGCCACGCCGCCTAAGTGTAAATATCAAAAACAAAAAATTCTACAAAACCGCTCTGATGGACAGCATCGAGTTTACGCCATTTCAATGTTCGAATTTGTAATTCATCTGTTCGAGGCAGCCGCATGCGCAATATGTTAAACAAATGTCGATTTTGGACTTAATACCTCCCTCCAACGGAGTTACCGAGTTTTACGAGTTGTTCACCGAAATAATTGGAATAAAATATTCGTTAACTTTTTAAATATTATTTTTCACTTCAGCGATAAAGAACTAGAGGGTTATATACATACAAAATGGTTGCATTTCAAAATTGTTATTTATCTTCATTTATTTTTCACCGTAATCAATTTCAAAAATCTCACCGGGCGTAATAGATTTAGAGTTAAGAATTAGTGAAATGCGTATTTTACATCGAATGAAAATAAAAAAAAAATTATCTATAACATATTAAAAATTTTTTTGTTTAAATTATAAAAAGGAAAGTAACTTCTATGCCCTTAACAGACGTTGGGGGATTTTAGAAAGGGGAACACGAGACAAGTCTCGAAAGCTTATGTCACCCTCCCGGTTTGGTACCGAAGCACCTTAACTACTAGGCTTCGCGCTACCTGGAAATTGTGTAAAATCCGTTATGCCTTTGTTTAAGATTACAAAAGAAAAACATTCTCCTATATATTTAACAAGGTTTGAAAATTTTCGCGTATTCTTAATTACTATATTTCCTTATTCCCCCGTTAGGTTACAAATTCGAAACATTTTTTTACAGCTTTTTGTATAATGATGATGCTGAGATTGTGTCTCTGGTCAAAAAAAATTTTACCATACTGATTTTATTGAAATCTATAGCACCGCTAGTGGCCGTGCGAAGATGACACAGTTATTAACTGTTACCGAAATTGCATAGGAAATTATTATTCGTCGTGTCTGCTAATCTGTAAAATTTAAGAAATTTCAGAAAATTCAGAAAATGCATCGTTTATTTAAGATTTTTTTTCACACATTTTAACGTTTGTATCGTTCGCGATCTCCTCTAGCTGACCATTAAGATTTTCTAATATACAACCTCGCGTCAAATGTAGTCAGTCTATCGCTCATTGGCTACACCTATCTTCAATTGCACAATGAAGTATAGATAAAAAATTGCCGACTATCGTGGTCTTTTGTTCAAACTTGGTTCAAATTCCACTGTTGCACATTAAAGAAAAAAAATTGTATATAAATTTAAATTTCTATAAGTGACAAGTTCATAAAATAAAATAAAAATTATAAAAATAATAAAAGTAAAAAAAAAAGTTTGTATTCGTTATACTGCAGGTTTTAGTTCAAGAAATTCCTTACTGCTATTTGCTACAATAAGTATGTTGTGACGTCCCTTGCTTCCCTCACGGCTTCCACAGATCTCATTTAGCATATATGCATTAATATGATATATACATATATATACATACATATATGTGTGTGTGTGTGTGTCGTCGCGATAGCCAATTGGCTTCCGTTACGGAAGTCTTGGGTTCGATCCCGGTAGAAGTTACTACGAAAATTAAATTAAAATACTCGCTAATAGTCACGTGGAAGGCAATGGCAAACCACCATGTACAACATCTTTTGCGCGCTGGGTCGGTACACAGCAGACCCACACGGGACTACATTCGTACATCGATAAATGAAACGATCACAATATCAGTTCCGAATGTAGTCTTGCGTGTGTACGCATTCGTACTGCATATAATAATTGCCTAGTACACAACCTATATCTGTACAGCTAAAATGTACGAATAGGTTGCCCACCACCTGAATGGTTGAGGAGATAATGATGGTGATAACAGATATATATGTGTGTGTGTGCGTATTATGAGTGTATGTGCATAATTTTATTTTTTTAATGTAGACCATAGAGGGATATTTGAGACGAATCACAATTGCGCCGTATACATTTCAGCTGCATACGATCGCTTTAAGTCGGAAACAGTATACACGGGGCCCAATGATAGTAATTCTAAACATTGAAACAGGGTTATTTTTTTGTTCATTTTTTTCTAACAGTCTACACTGACCGCATAGAGCAGATGCGGTCGACGGACTTTACTAGTTTTCTCGGCAATTCGCGGTGCGGTATTTTTATTTTTTCGACTAGTTTTCTTTCATCCGTAATTAATAATCTGTACAGGCCGACTTACAGTTTTGACAAGCTTATCAGAGAGAACATTGCCCGTCATTCACTCGAAGGCAAGTCTCGCCGCATAGAAGAAATTGTTCCGGTCTTATGAGTAATCTCTTCCGCGATAGTTCCGCAGTCGGATTTGTCTATGTTCCATCTGTTGTTACTTAAGAATCCTACAGTTTTGTTTTTATCTCCGATTCATTAGCACGCACATCGGCAACAATATTTTTTACAGTCATGTACGTTTTCGCTGAATTCTAATTTAGCAGGGATGATGTCTAGACTGAATACACTTCGTCGTGAGCCATAATAATATCCAGGCACCGGTGTGAATATATGTAAGTACGCCCAAAACAAAGGTGCTTTACTCCTGAAGTAAGTAATGAAAGCACAAAAAAATAAATATGTATCTGCTTACTGTATACTCCCGAAAAAAAAAAAAAAAAGAAGCAAAAACATACAAAAAAAAAAACACAGCTTACCTATTACAGAGAATGCAAAATTACAAATTCGAGGCGCTGCATTAATATCCCCGGGGACGTAGAACTGAGTGCAATAAAACACTCGTGGATTTTTCCCAAACGTATCAAGACACGGCACTGATATGAATATTAATACGCCAGAAACAAACGGGAAAAAATGAAAGTAATGAAAATATGTACAAAAATAAGTAAGTATCTATTTAGTATAGTCCCGAGGGGGGCATTAAAAAAAAACACACACACTTTGAGAACACAAAAAATTACGAATTGTAAGGGACACATTAAAATAAAGACGCGCTCCGAGTACATTGAAAAAATTAGTACTTCGCATATGTGTATCCACGGCCACTTTCAACCCCGGTGCGGCATTGAACAAACTAATTTTTGTAGAGAAATCTTCAGCCATTCCTCTTTCAAATATGACTTTATTACGACTGGAGATGATCGACTTCTCAACGAATCGTTTTTGTCCAGAATCCGCAGACTAGGGAGGTATGGCGTGGATGTAAAAGGAGGCCCCGGTTATATTCATTTCCGAGTTGTGTACGCTGTATATGTTACAGGGTCATTGTCTTGATACAAGTAGAATAACTAACGGTAATTTTCAAAAAAGTACGTAGCAGTGTCGTGAAATGTCGCGCGCAGGTAAAAATACGTCTTCGAAAATGTAAAAATACGCCTTCGAAAATGTAAAAATACGTCTTCGAAAATGTGTGCCGAATTAGTAATTTGGAAGAACGAACAAGGTTTTTGTCGGGAACGGAAGATTGCGTGCAGTTATTGAATATCGCGAAAACTAGTACGGTGCATGACGTCTGAAAAGGGGGGGGGGGGATCGCATCGACTCGAAATCTCAAAGAGGGAAACCAAAAAAGCTAATGGAATACGATATGCGTTTATCTCCGATGAGAAATAGAAAAAAAAAAAAAATTGATAACCCTAAAGTAAGTGCGCCAAAAGTAGTAACTGCATGAAAGAGAGAAAGATAATATAGAAATTTTAGGCAAAACAGTGTACGTCGAGGAAATATTTTTCCGGTACCGCACGCGGAAAAATTTTACTTCTGCCAAAGGTACAAAGCAACTCGCATTCGCAGAACAGTACAAATTTCATTTTGCTGGAAGAACGTTCGGTCAAAGTTCAACATCTCTTTGTTAATAGAAAACAGAAAATACGGCGTTAGCCGAACACAATGCGCATGAATTGAAAATTTTGACTGCATCAATTAAATACGGTCGTGGAAATGTTAGGTGTGGGGTGGTGTTTTACGATGCGGTGTCGCTGTTCGTTATTGATGGTAATAAAATGCATGGTCGTTTTACAAAAGAATTTACGCAAAGCGCGGAAAAATTGGCCATTCTGGAGTTATTCTTCTTCTCTTCGAATTTGGCCATCTATGGACCGCGTGAAAACAGCAAACTTTTCTTTTTTCGTTCTTCCCAGTATTTTTTCATTATTTCACTGTGCTTTTTTTCCCGATCATCTGTCCATTTCTGCCCTGTTTTCTTCCTTTTGATTTTATTGAAGCCATTGAGTTCTTTAATTTTTTTCCTAAATTCTGTTCTGTTTTCAATAGTTGATATCTCTATTTGCGCTTCATTAAGATCTTTTTTCGTGTTCGAGAACCACCTCGGCTTGGACTTCAATCTATCAAAATGTTGAAAGATTCTTTTAGTTAACCGGGTATCATCCATTCTCTGGATATGCGCATAAAATGCCAACCTTCTTTTCCTCATTACGTCGGATAGTTTTTCTACTTTCTTATATATTTCCTTATTCTATTTGTATCAAGACAATGGCCCTCTAAGCATACAGCGTACACAACTCGAAAGTGAATCTCCTTTTACGACCACGCCATACCTCCTTAGTCTCCGGATTCTGGACAAAAACGATTCGTTGAGAAGTCGATCATCTCCAGTCGTAATAAAGTCATATTTGAAAGAGGAATGGCTGAAGATTTCTCTACAAAAATTAGTTTGTTCAATGCCGCAACGGGGTTGAAAGTGGCCGTGGATACACATATGCGAAGTACTAATTTTTTCAATGTACTCGGAGCGCTCCTTTATTTTAACGTGTCGCTTGCAATTCGTAATTTTTTGTGTTCTCAAAGTGTGTTTTTTTTTTTTTTTTTTGAATGCCTCCTTCGAGACTATACTAAATAGATACTTACTTATTTTTGTATTTTCATTACTTTCATGTTTTTCCCTTTGGTTTTAGCGTATATATATATATATTATCATCGGTGGTACATTGGTGTGATATCATTGTGACTCACTCTATTATAGCTAATCTTACATCGAATATATATAAATATATCAGAGAAGGAGGGATCTGAGAAAAACCCTCCAGTTACTTATGTAGTACATCATGAGGAAGAGCTTTAAGGGTGTTGTGTAGCACCCAGTGTTTACGTTACCGCAATTACATGTTGATAACGTAACACAAAGATTGAAATTTTCAACGATTATTCAATAGCAAAAACTGTGAGATCAACTCGCGGTACTCTACGTTTGAAATTTTACCTAAGTCTCGGGGATGGCTTCAAAGCGTCTGTCGATTTTTTTCCCGCACGCAACATCAAACTGATTACTTTTTTTGCTTTTTTGTAATGTTCTCATTACTATCCTATAAAGAAAAAAAAACCAAAACAAACCGAAAAACAAAACAAACAATAATAAATAACGATGAAATGGCAATAGCGAATAGGATGGAGCAGGAGATTCACGCGATTCCGTAGCACGAGTAATTATTTCTACGTCGGAGGTATAACGAGGACAGATCGCGAAAACGTTCGGCCAGCTATGCGGCAAAGCCGGGTCCGGGCACATTACTCGAATTCACCGAAAAGGGTTATCGGCTTGTCACGCATGAGTGCGTGATAGAGAAAAAGCGCGATTCATGCAGCACGCGCGCGTGTATTCACGCAGCTAATCTGTAATTCATTTTTAGATAAGACACGCGGAACAGACGCTATTATAGCCGCCGCCACCGCCGTTTGTTTATTATAGAAAGCACTGTGTCCACGCTCAGGAAGTAATATCTATTCTAGCGGCGTACTAGACACATATAGAGAGGCACCGGTAATAAATGCATAACATTTTACCGTTTACCGATCTTGCCGAACGCGCTGCTGACAACGGATGATATAACAAGCGGCCGTGTGCTGGACCATTTAAACGAATATAAAAGCGCACACCGTTCCACGGCACAGGCGCAACACAGCGACCGTGTGTGATGCTGTTTACAGAAGCCAATTAGTACCTTGAGCAGGATGCGCTACGCGACCCCAGACTCTGAATTGAATTCAATTGAATGCTTCAGAAGGGAGCCGGCATCTTCGGTCGCCGCGGAAAGACATGCGATCATCTCCGGCTCTGCATGTGCTGCACACAGATTACAAGCAAAGCCAAAAGCCGACATCTTATTTTTCTTCTCCACTTCTCTTCTTATTCCTTTCTTTTTACGCTCTTTCGTTCTTCTCTGTAATTCTCTTTTTTATCTGCTCCTCTTTGTCTGCTGCAGTTTCTCCGCAACTACTGTTTTGTTTTTTCATTCATCGCGCACTCCGCTATTATCTTTGAACCGGCACGCGTCGTCGTCCATAGCTGACTTTCTCATTTGCTGACAACAGTTGTTGTGGTACCTTTCCAGAAGTACTGCGTTAGGTTTTTTTTTTTTTTTCTTTCTTTCTTTTTTTTTGTTGCCTATGTACGTGTGTGTGTGTGTGTGTTTCTTGGCCGTGTACAACACGCATTGTGTAAAGTTCTACTTATCGTTTTCGCGGTATCTCAAACACTTTTTGTCGTACATACACATATATTCGTGCGCATAAAACATATATAATATATGTACGTGCATCTACGTATGTGTTCGATCGTTGCACAGATTTCATGTCCAGTTTCTTAATTTGGTTGTCTAAAATGAGCTAGACGGCAGAACTCGAATTGGGAAAAGAATCGTACTCCATAAACGGTAGTGGCATTTTCACACGTAACATAACTGTATACGCTTGCTTTGAAAATATGGATATTTCGTTAACTACGAAAAAAAAAAAAAAAAAAAACAAAAAAAAACAACATACAAGTATATATATATATATATATATATATATATGTATAATATGTGTATACGGAGCAATATGCGAAAAACATAAAAGAAAAGCAGTACGTTAAAGCCGCACTGAGAATGGTCAACGAACTCTGCACCGAGGGAACATGAGATATTAGGTCAGTTGATACGATGTTTAATCTGCTTTCAATTTTCACAGTAGAATTATTATTTGGTACCGTATCTACCTGAGAAGATACGATGAATTTTTAAAGTCCGAACGGCGATCGACAATTTAGACAATTACTGAAATCTGAAATTTATTTATTTTTTTTTTCTTTGACCCGGTACTGAACATTATTTTTTTTTTTTTTTATATAACTACTGACTAATATTTATTCAAATTCATTGCGAATATTCTAACGCATAGGCGTACCTAGGCAAGTTTTTCAGTGGGGGGGGGATCAATCCATTTAAAAAAGAAAAACACTTGACAGAAAAAAGGATTTTACTTGGTAATTTTATATTTTATTAATAATCTCTTGTATAATATGCGTAAGACGACTTCTCTGTTCGTTTTCATTTTGAGAATAATTTACACACTAATACATAGTTAGCTGTACTGTCAGAATGCCTGGGGTACTAAGCCATCTTACCACCCTAAAGCGACAATACAGCAACGTAAAAATCCGTTTCGGGAGGCGTTTGAAATCCCCCCTCCTTGGGTACGCCTATGTTCTAACGTATATGTACAATTTACTTGACGCAATCAGTGCCGTGCGTAATTCATTTCAGATGTTTTTGCGATTGATTCTTATTAATTAAATTAAAAATAAAACGCCATCGAAAATTAATATTTTTTTCTATAGTAGAAAAATAGTAGTTATTATTTAGGGTGTGCCTTTTATTTCTTAACATACAAATGTATATATATATATATATATATATATATATATATATATATATATGTTTCTGAGCAAACATCAACTAATAATATTCCTATTTAGTCTATTCCTGAATCGAAATTTTTAACTGTTTTTTTTTAGTCTTCTATTCTACCATTCGCAAATATTTCAGTCTTACGCGTAAAGTTGAAAGAATATAATTAAAAAAAATAATATATGTAATAAATTTTTTCGGAATAAGAATTAGAACAGTATGTCGATAAACGATGGAAAATATGTATAAACAACTTGCAGTTTTTCTGTTTAAATCGATGCGGGATACATTTTTTATAACTACCCGTTTTTCCGAATTAATACAGATTTTTGCAAATTTTAAAATTGTTTTTTTTTTCTTGTTATTTTTGTTTTTATTACATTAATAAGGGGGGATATTAACGTGTATTACCAAACATTTTAAATATATAATTACTTACGGCTTGAAAAAATGTCGCATTTCGCTTCACTAATTTCAATCGATTACTAGTTAAAATACGTAATTCACAGCACTCTATTGAAATAATATGCTCTACAGGTATAAATATGTCGGGGTCGCTTAATTAACCGAATCTAGATCGTTAATTTCGATGAAAAACACAAAGAACACCTCATTAGAGGTAATCGTGTTGATTTTAATTAACAATTTTACACATCGCATTTCATATCGGAAATGCGAAGACCTCGACAAACATCGTGGCGCTACAGCTCTTCTTCGATACGAAAGTATTCGAAACTATTTCAAGTGGTTCGGAAAAATTACTATAATTAAACGATATCAGTTAATTTCAAAATTACACCGGTGATAAAATTAATCACCGGTGGTAAACTCAAAGCTAGAAGAGTGCATTTTATGTTTTATTCGTTAGGAAAAATACGTGCCGTTAAGATAGTGCTCGCAGCATTATGATAACCGTTGATTTGATCGTTCCGACAAGTATCCAGTGATTTTGATACGGTCTATGAAAAGTTAGTGGCTATTGATGTAATAATTAAGTAACTAATCCTGACCAACGTAATTATAAATACTCCGACACGAAGATTTTTTTTTTTTTTTTTTTATATAGTGAAACGGTCGATCGAACACACTGCTACGAATTTCAATGGTAATTCCTATTTGGATAAAACCGAGTAGCTCTTAACGTGTTATTTCGAATACGCTTTTTTACCTGTCACCCCGCCGGGTGTGTGCTTAATTTCCGGATTAAAAAGTTTATTCGAAAAATTAATTTTATACATTTTTAAATTAATACTTCGTCGCGTAATTAAATGTAAATCGAGTGAAACGCATTTTTCATTTTCGAGTAAACCTCTCGGGCGCGTTTTATTATCAAATTTACGCGATATTCGAAAAATTGATTTATTTAAATTTAATTAATTTCCATTTCATTAATTAATCAATAATTATTCGAAATTAAACAGATTCGTATTGAAGTTGGCTAGATTAGACAGATTTCGGTTATAGAACAGTTTTCATCCCCTATTGGCGTTTAAAAGTATATAGAACTGAATACAATGACCTCGTCACAGGGTGATCCTCCGTTTGGTTTTTCGAAATTCTGCGGTCTTCTATAATTCCAACAGAACTGTTTGCGCTTCATCTGATCGCTTAATTATTCCATTTCGCAGATTTTCACTCACACTTTCTACTACATATTATGAAGGAGATCATCTTTTATCCGTTCTGTATTTTTTATCGACATTCCTATTATAATAATACAGATTCTTTGATTTCTCGAATACTCTCCTTCCGCGCTTATGACGATCATCGCGCTAAGATGATTCTCGAATTTTCCCTGTTATCATTTCTTACGGTTGATCTTTGAACTAGGATCGCCACGAATCGAAACAATTCTCTTTCTTCCGTCACATTACGGTAAAGAGCATTTCACTCTTTAACATTATACGAGAACACGCGTAGCATCGTCGATGATGGGGCATTCTTGCGTCTGACTTCTCGCTATGTCGCGATAGAGATGGGATTGTTCCAAAATCGCCTTAGGGGAACGTTTACGCCGATCCGGAGAAACGTTTTTCAGGAGTTTCTAAGAGAAAGGCGTATGGTGAGCTGGAGAAGAAAATTCACGAATTACTTGTTTGTTTTTTTTGCTTTTTTTTTTTCTACGTATAACGCAACGCCGCCGATGGAAATTAATAAAGTTTTATCCGTTCCAGAGGAAGATACACGCGAGTCAACAGGTGAAGGAGGAAATTTTTGACAAGTAAAGAACGGAAGATGGTTGATGAAAGCGGAAAGAGGAAAAGTGAGCGGAAACCGGGGCGGAGGGGGGCACGCTGTTGAAACTGAAATTTTCACCGGGCCAACCTGTAACCGTTTAAGACCGGTACGAAATTTCGGAAAACTGTCATTTACAGAGGAAAACAACAGTGCGTGCCGCACCCCGATCTCGTCCGCAGAAGAACACCGCAGAATCCATCTCTAACTTTTCCAATTTTCGCGGGAAAATTTATATTTATGGGAAATTCCCCGAAAAACTTTCGCTGCCGCCACGCTGGCGAGGCTTTCAATTAATTTAAATACGTAAATAATTTTCATAGGCATATATGAGCGCCGTTTTATTTCGAATGAACCCGAGCGATAGCAACGACGACCTGGCGCTGTCATCAGCAGTTTCGCCTAATACGCTAACCAGATTAAAACGGCGTACACGCAATCTGCTTTGTTCCGAGAGTATGGAACGTGAGCAGTACACGAACGAAAATGGAAAATATTTAATGGTTAGGAAAATAAAGTTGTATAGCGTGCTGGAAAAATCCCCCCTCACCCTCTTTTATCACTGTCTGCATTTTTCAGCACGTTGAAATTACATCGCTACGGAATTTTCCAGTTTCGATAATAAAAACGATGATTTTCGACGGTCAGACGTGTTCGGCCGATTGCAGGGTCCAAGAGTTTCGGATTATGTTTCATGCTATTCCATTGAGCATTGAGAGAACTATTTCAAAGGCGAAGATATGCATCTTAATCGAATTCACTAATAATAGGATACATGTGTCGTCCAGTGAAAAATTTTGGTCTACCATTTTTTCTTTTTGGAAAACTTCAGTTTTAAAATAAGTCTTTCAAAAGTTTCTATCAAAATATTTTACTATTATTACTTTTTTTGTAAAATTTGATTTCCATTTAATTTTCTAAATATAAATAAAAGAATCGCTGAAAAATATTTATTATTAAAATATCCCCTTTTTCGAAACTGTCTTTGTCGGTGGGTAAACAAATTTCATTGTTGGGTCAGGAATTATTAACCTCATCGTGTATTTTATGGAAAAATGAGTTGCACGGAGAACTATATATATATATATATATATATATATATATATATATATATACAGTGGTGGATCCGCAGGGGGGCGATAGGGGACATCCCCCTCATCGGAGACCAAAGCCTCTACGAAAAAATTTGTTATAACAGGGAAACTTAATTTATGCTATAAGAGATTTGTATAAATGTTACAACGTACGGATTTAATTATAATTAATATTTAATACTATTTTCTAGTAAAACTATTAATGTTACGTTTTTATTTTATTTTAAACCCAACTGTCATCGATCTTTTGCCATTTTTATTTATTTTTAATTTTCATTTTGTAATTTTAATTAAAAATAGTTTTCAATAAGAAATATATATATTTTTTTTTTACTTCTCCATGCGGACAAAGAATTCGGATCGGATTACTAACAAAAATAAAAAAAAAGTAAAGTCTAATAAAAATACTATCCTTCTTACTATTTCTAAACTACCATATTTTAGCTAGAATTTTATAATTTCGTTTTATTTTTCACCTCTAAATATAAGACTTAAATTAAAAATTATAATAATTATGTATTTTTAAAGCATTTTTAAATTTCTATAAAGGTGGTCGCTATTTGATTTTCTTTATGAAACAAGGGGTATTTCCCAAATCTACTGCCTACCGTAGAAGATTTTATATAATTATATAATCCCCCCACCCTCAAATATCCTTTTGGATCCGCCCATCTTATATATATATATATATATATGTATACATTACAATATACAAGGACTACAAGGACCGTTTTTACTTTTATATTTAATCCTTTTTATTTATTTTTTTTTGAGCACCACTAATGCGATCCGCAACGGTGCTATGAAAAATGAAAAGAATTTACGGAGGACGCGTTCTTTTTTATTTTTTTATTTTAATTTAAAATCCAAGTGCTGTAAGTAACTGCCGAGAAAATTACAATTATTGCTTATCATAAAATTTAAAACCTATCGGACAGAATCTGGTCAATTTGGCTAATAGCATTTCGAAAACCTTATCGTTGTTCACTGCGCATTAATTCGCTTTTTCAGAGTAAATTGTGAAGTCGACACATTTTTTAAAAAAATGTTTATTGCGTTATATGGATTTTTTTTTCTTTTTTAGCGAGTAATTTCATGAACCATGAAAATGAAGCAGCCAAATGCAGAAAATCATAACAAGAAAAGACTTGTAAATATTTGTTTTCCTTTTCCTCTCTTCACAGATACTAGAAAAAAGACGGTGAATTTGCTGCGGATTCTGGTTCTGCTGCTAAGTACAACATCTCCTCATCCGGGGAGGACACTTGATACTGCTTTTAATTACAAAAAACAAAAAAAAATTGTTTGTTCACACTTAAACGTTCTCTTGCATTTAGGATCGAACTTTTTCTCCCAAATGTCGTCATCATAATGCGTTAGTCATTAGATTTGACGAAAATTCGCAGAGAGAATACTATTACTTCGACTAGTCATGACTATAGCGATGTTCCGTTAAATAACAGTGACAAGTTTTAGACCTGTTACAAAAAAATACTAGGTACCGTAAACTGCACTGAATTATTTACAGCAAACTGTTGTTCCAGTTACAATTTCTGTTCCGCGTATAATTTTTCGGTAGATAATACGGGGTGCGGCAGCATAACTTCCTTTTTTAAAATGCGCCACCCTTTTTTCTACTAAATTTTGTTAAAGGGAAATAATAACAGAAAGTCATCGAAATAACATACTCTAGATCTCCCATTGGGACCATATGTATGCTTCTTCCGTTGCAGTGTTATTTCGATGATTTTCTGTTATTATTTCTCTTTAACAAAATTTAGTAGAAAAAAGGGTGGCGCATTTTAAAAAAGGAAGTTATGCTGCCGCACCCTGTACTTTCTGTTACACAGTTGAAACTTCTGTTCACGCTTTCTGTTCGAGGTACATTCTAGTGCCAAGTCCAATTTTGACGTACATATGTGTGTATCAGATTACATTAGCTTGCATTAAATTTTTTTATCTACTCTTTTCTCCGCCAATGCCAAGAATTACTCATCATAAAATTTAGACAATATAAATATTGTATAAACATTGGCCATTTTCGTATGACTCACATGATTACTCTAGGTGGTTGGCTACAATTTTTAATGGTACACCTTCAATGTCATTCTTCAAAATTTTTTTAGTACGCAGCGTTTTAGATTGTATATTTATTATAATATACTACTCGCAAAAACGTTTAGCCAACCTTTCCCTCTCACGTAAAATTTTTTCAGTTGCTATAAAAGTTAAAATCTTTTAAAAATTTCCTATACTTTTGACCATATAATTACAGTGCACAATATAACAGAAATAAGTAAGAAAGGACAAAAAAACCTTATAAAATACATGCGCATTTAAATTTTAGAACAAATTGTTAAAGTCGGGTATTAATTGGTTTCAATGTAGTGCGTAATGCTATTTCGTTGTGGAAATTATATTATTATTATTATTATTATTATTATTATTGTTATTATCATATAGTAAGTAAATTTAAACACACTACTCTATAAACAATTATTTAATTTTTAAATACCCGACGCGTTTCGAAGACAAAGCTTCATGATCACGGGAGTAGTTCCCGAGTACCGAAAGCGAAAGTGACGGGTACGGAGGATTTATGCTCATTGAGTTTCCATTTCCTCGTCTATAATACGATCCAAAGCATCTTGCAGGTTCTTAGTTGCCTGATAATGCATCGCTGTGACATGAGTAAATATCGCAGTTGCAATATTTTTCGAGTACCTTAAATTAGTTTCTTCGTACGAAATGTGAAAATAGCGATCGGATTTGATTAGACGACATTAAAATTTAAAAATAAGTCCTCGGTTCCAAAATCTGTCAAAATACAGTTTCCCTCGACACAAATATGAATCAACTGATGTGGAATTTGTTAAAATTTAACTTTATCGTTTGCTAAGAATTGATTACTTTTTAAAAGAGTTTCCTTATAACTTTTTTTTTTTTTTTTTTCAGGTAATTAAATATATGAAATATATAATATATGTAAAAATATAAGATTTTACGTATAAATTTATACAAAATTAAATAAAGCAGAAAGAAATATCTTTGCTCGAACAGCATCGGTTAGGTTAAATATTAATCGTGAAAAACAATTTTTAAATAAGGTTTTTTATGTATCCTTTACGGAGCAAAACAAGTGTAACAGTAGTTGGAAAAGAAATATCGGTAGCATATCTCGACATCGATGTTATTATATCGTTACTGTCAGCGTTCAACGGTGTTCCTGTTAAATCTCCAGCTGAGCAGTACACGATCGTAATAAAGTAATTTCCGATGACCTTAATTATTTTCTCCGGCTTATCTTTCTCTATTTTTTTCTATCTTTTTTTCTCCTCTCTGATTAGGAATAAGAAGGACGAAGGGAATAATATGTATGTAGAGGTAATGACGAGTTTTTTACGGCGACGTGATGTATGAACTCTAACGGCATGCTATTCTTACAGTACCAGAAACGCGAATTCATTATATCGCTTCGGCCGACTTTAATTTACCTGGTGTCGTAAACGGAAAATAAACCGCTTGATCGGATGTTTTTTTTTCCCCCCGGCAGCGGTGTTCCTCGTTCGAGCAATTAAAATGATGAAAATCAACCGCCTTTGAAAAAACTTGCCAAACGTTAAATCGATTTAAATGTAACCTTTTCACACTGAAACAGAGCCTGTGTCTGATAAAATTATTCTCGATGATAGTTTAAAGAAATAATAAGCAATTTTTCGATTCCGGACAGAAGTGAAGCCTAATTTTCAGTTATACTTTTTGCCTATTACCTGATCTTCAGAGCTTAACTCTATACCTATGATGCGAATTATTCGAGTGTTCCTTTATTTCCTTAGAACGTGCAACCTTTTATTCCAGTTCTCAGAGCCCTGACTACTCTACTGTGCTTATAGTGCTTACGCCATTCTTGCACTTCCCTTCTCCTACTTTTGTAAGCCTCCTTTATTTCCTCAATTTCAAATCTTTTCCTAACGTAACTCGCGATTTCACGCGTTGGGTATGACGCGCTAGGGAGAAAAGAAAAAAAAAAGCAATCTGTTTAGACGAGTGTTTTAGTTTTTCTATCTAGACTTAATCTATATTACGGACGTTGCAACCATTTTTTTTTTTTTTTTTATGCAATAGTGGAATTTGAAAGTCCCAAGGGAAAACCGCCACCTAAATCAACCGGCTCTGACGAGAAATCTTGATAGTTATCGAGAAATATATTTATTTTTAAATGAAAAATGCCTGTATAGTGGACAGTGTATTTTTAAATTATTTTACGAATCATTCGAAAAATTAACAAAAAAATTATTTATTCGTATTTTTAAAAAATAGTTTTGTATCTTTATTATTTTTTCCTCAAAAACGTACTCAAATAGTTTATCCCTGACAAGTATTAAAATTTGAAACTTAAACTGTTTAATAATTTTTCGAAACAGCTGCGTAATATTATACGTTTTACACAATTATTGCGAAAATTATTTGTAGATCTAAAATGTATATTTTTAATTTGTAAATAAAATTTGAATGTTTCTCGGATGTTTATTTATTAATTAATCAATTTAATAAAAAAATTTTGAATATGAAATTGTGTTTTAATAAAAAAGCTCTGATCAGTATTGACTAGACACACACACACACACACATATATATATATATATATATATATATTATATACCAGAGGCTTCACGTTAGGTTTAATTCGTGAGTTTTTAAAATAAATGGGTGCCAAAAAAGTGTTTATTTTTTAAAAAAATTGATACGAAAGCACTGATTAAACAAAATAAAATTTGAATTAAAACATCTTAAAAGTGCTGGTGGGGTAATATTTACGCGAGAGAAATATTTTAAATACAATGACCTTTAAAATGAGGTATTAGCCATATTTATTTCAAAATTCAAATTTTCAATAGAAACACGTTACTATTAAAATTTTAAAATTTGCATCGTTCATCATTGGAAACTAAACAGCGTCGATTACTCGTGGAATCTCCGTAGTAAGTGCGTCATTAATACTCATTAAATTGATAAATTCCTATGGAATTTCCGGCAGCTTTTCTTTTATTATACTTATTTTTAATAGACTGACAACAGGGGGGTTACCCGAGACTAACTCACCTGCGAAGAACCCTCCTCCTCTCCATTAAAGTTATTATTAATTTCAATTTCAATGGCTCATCTAACTTGTCTATTTTTAAACTTCTCGATTTCAGCTAAAATCTCGTTTTTTCCAAATTTTAATATATAACCGGGTGGGGCATTGTGTTTTGCTGAGGTCGTCTATTACTATTTTAATTTTTGTTTCGTTTATTTTCATTTCTTCTTATAACCTTCTTTAATTTTTCTTTAACTTCGCTGATCCTTCCCGACCGCCTAAAACTTTGTACTTTTTTCTTTTTCCAAATCTCTTTCCTCTTCAGTAGTCACGCAGAATTTCCAAAATACCGTCAGGTCTTTATTTCCCTGTCGTACGACCACTTTTATAGATGATTCAAGGGAGTCTCTAACAGAATTGCGTCTTCTCGTATTCTTTCGGTCATCAAATTCTCTGAATCTTTTCGTGAACTATCCCGCCTTCTATTGTGTATATTTCCTCGCAACGTTCTTTTTTTTTTTTTCATGTATTTGATATTCCTTTCATATTCCCATCCGTTGCTGCATTGCAAACTTTCTCCCATTTACTTGCTATCCACGTTGATTTCTTCAGTGGTTGTAGAAGGCATTGAAATATTTTTTAGCTCGGATTACTGCATTATCTCATCTTTATTTCACTAAAATTCTAGTTTCTATCATGCAAAAATTCAATACTGTACCCTGTTACTTTCAAACAAATTTTCCATTTTTACTTATCCATCCCACCAAGTCACTTCTGCTCTGATTTAATAATTTGCTCCTTCATTATGCCATTCCACTGTTGTTTTTATTATTCGTTTACAGAAAAAGGAAGGATAAAGGATTGAGAATGGCTAAACTGAGAGCACACTTACTCCGCTAGGTCCTTTCGATTCGTTCGTAAAAATACTAGAGCGACCGCGAAATAAAGAATTTATTGTATTATTAAATTCTATACTGACGATAAGAGAGGGAAAGAATTTGAGAGACAGAATGACACAAAATTTATATTTGGTGGCTTTAGCAATTTGAAGTACACGTAAAAAAAGAATGGAATATATGTACACTAATATTATATATACCTATATATATATATATGTGTGTGTGTGTGTAAAGGCAGCGTGGTAGCCTAGCGGTTAAGCTGGTTGGCTACTAAACCAGAGGTCATAGGTTCAAGACTTGTCTCGTCCCGAATCCAAGTCGCTCCCAAGTTTACCCAGAATGAAATAATTGGGTACCAGGGAAATTTGGGAAAGTAAAGGTGGATCCCAAGTAGAAAGGAACTGGGCCCCCTCATTAGTGCCGTTGGGTTTAGTACATTGTGAACCTTAATTTCACAATCCATGATACCTTATCAAGGGTATGGGACTTACTTTACTTTTACTTTTATGTATATGTAAAAAGTAAAGTAAGTTCCATATATCCTTGATATTAAATATAATTTATTACAAATATATACATGTACGGTAAATCCATACTAATATATAAAACTGTAGTGTCCGTCTGTGATTTGCGAATATTTTCATTACAAACACTACATAGGGCTATTTTTATCGCACATAAACAGAATATCTATTTTTTTAAATTTTTGCCTGTCTGTCTGTCTGTTTGTTCCGATTTAACTCAAAAACTATTACAGCAACAGTGATAAAATTCATAAAGCTTATAGTTTATATTACCGGATTCGTTCTAAGCTTTGTTTCACACTGATATCACAATAGTACAGAAATTACATTAATTTAAAGTTTAAAAAGAAAGGGACAGCGATTGTCGAATCGTTTAAAATTTAACAGCCGGCTGAAGTCAGAAAACAATATACGTATTAACCAGTAGACCATCATTGAAAAATCTCATCTCCATTCCTTCCTGGATTGGTTACTTTCGTGTAATAGTTAAAAAAAGAAAGAGACAGCGTTATTTCAAGAGCCGGCTACTGCCGAAAACATAAAAAAAATCCGGAAAAGTAAAACATAAACATCACACGCTATAAACACATTATATATCTATGTAGTATGGTAGCTCCAAATACGATGATATGTTTATTAGCGATATTTCAGTTATTAGCTTGGTAAGTATATAAACAGAATTTCCTTAATTATTACAAACACAAGTTTTTGATGCATAATTTGTGTGTGAATGAACTATTTAATATATATATATATATATATATATATATATATATATATGTAGCAGATACATAGATAACGTATTAAAAAAAATAATTACACGGGCGAAGCCGTGGGTAACTTCTAGTATATACATATACGTATTCGGTGACCGAGTTTTACTCTGATTTGTTTCGAACTTACATATGTGTCAAAGTATATTTGTTAGTATCGCAAAAATTAAAAATGTAACAATAATATGGAAGAAGTAATACGAAAGAATACGTTATTTTTCAGTTTCAAAAGTGTATGTATTTTAATTTGCGTTACATTTCAAATCGCGTGCATTTATTTTATCACGAAATTTCAATTGTCTACAGTGGCGGCTCGTTCATGTGTTCACATTCGCACGTGAACACCCTGGATTCAACTTTAAAAAAGTAGAATCCAATGTTTTTATTTATATTTATTATTTATATATCACTATTAGTAAAATTAATGTTAAAAATAAATTGATTTTACATTTTTAAAAAGTAATTAAGTTATGTCTGGAATTCTTTTAGTGTGAAGGCTACTTGCAGCACGTGCGATCGAAAACCGTGTAAGTACAATGTAGTAGTGTGTCAGAAAGATAAAAATGATGTTGTGTTAGTGCATGTGTTACATAGGCTTGATGGAGCACACTCGAATTGTGAACCAAACGATAGGTGTTGTTCTTGCAAGATTATATTTTGTAGGTGAGCAGTACTTTAATGAAGTGAATTTGATTATAAACAGAATTAATCGATAAATTTTCATAAAACGATTATATGTTTACATTTTTTTATTGTTGTTTATAACCATATTTGAATTTTGAAGGAAATAAAGTTTGATTGGAGCATATTTATGTGCTTATTTTTACTTTTATTTTATAAGAAAAGCGTATAATTGCATCTATATTATATCGATTGTATTATTGTGTTGCATACATATACAAGTTAGTACAATATTGTACATTTAAAAACAGTTATGTGTTTAAAATTACCGTGATTCTATTTGTTAATTTCCAAATATTGAAATACAGTAAAAATTGGTTACAACGGCATACTAATTAGCATTTAGCTTTGAAAGATTTATGCAGATGAATTTAACAAAAACATCATCCTTAATCTTTTTCAATGAAGAAATGAAATTTATATAAACAGAACAGATATACCGTTATTTTTTGTTCTGTTTATTTTGTTAGTGCGACATGTAAAATGCTTATTATAAATATAACATTGATGAAAACCTGTGGTAAGACCATTGCAAAAAATATTAGAAAAAGATTACTATACTCATTTTATTATAATAAAAAGTCGAAAAATTACAAATTTCTTCAAAAGTAAGAAAATATCAAACCACTTCCGTTTTGGTACAGTTTCTTTTCTCTTACTCGTGCTTTATACTGATTTAAGTTTTTTTATTATACTTTTATGTACAAAAAAGAAAGTGTGTTGTTTGTGTTTTTGACTAAGAAATATGTGTAGTTATAATTATAAATAAGTGATTGCTTATTCAGCGTAATTTATGCCATAAAATATTTCGTGTCATTTTCGTAACGAACTGTTCATTAGTAGTAAATTTTGAACATTAAAAAATTATAATGCTTTATTTGATATGGGATACAACGACCAGATTATTCAACTTTTTGAATGTTTTTATAACTAATTTCTACTGTATCTTATAATTTGTCATTTTATTATACTCTTGTTGGTGAGACATGCATTATGTAAAACTGATACTGTTCAAGATGTTGGCTGGATATTTTAGCATAAAAATTTAATTGTTTTTCTTTTTAAGCAAATTCAAAATAATTGTAATAATTGATAAATTAAAATAATGATAAAATATAAATATTACATAGACTTAGAAAACAATAACAACCAACATTTTGCAAAATTTTAACTTTTGTTTGTTTTTTATTGTACTTAAATAAAAATATGTAACGAGTTTTCACAGTTCATATTATTAAAATTAAAATTAAAATTTTTGTTAGAAACCACATCACTTTTAAAAATACTAATAACGTTTTGAATATGTATACAAGGGCGTCGCCAGCCGATGAGCCAGGGAGGGGCAAGATGAGTTGCCAGCCGCCGTGGGGGGGGGCAAGATGATAGAAAGAGGATAGGAGTTATGGGAAAAATAAAATTTATAAGTTGTAAAGGCTTAATATTTTATTAAACAAGAATAAAATCCTAATTAAAACATAAGTTTTCCAAATTGTCCATGATTACGTGCCTAGGAATACTCATCAATGCCAGTTAATTAAAAAGTTTCAAGGCTCCGGGGGGGGGGGCAGCTGCCTCTCCCTGCCCCCTGCTGGCGACGCCCATGTATGTATACACAGTCGATCATTGGGAACAGAGTTTAGTTTTTAATGATGGACCGCATATATTCATTCGAATATTTTCAATAGTGACGTAGTTTCTACCAAAAATTGTAATTTTCTTAAGGATAAAAGTGCTAATTATATTCTTACTGAGTTTTTCGACGCTAAAACGAATTAAAACATTTTTACGTAGCACAATGTGTGAAGACAGGTTAAATGCTTTAGCTATGTTATCAATTGAAAAACAAATGTTCCACAATATTCCTAACTTTCATGAAACTGTTATAGATTTTTTTTCTTTAAAGAAAGATAGAAGAATCGATTTAGTTTACAAGACTTTTAACTGAAAATTATTAATATGCGCACACACACACAGACACATACATACATACATATATATGTATATATATAGTTTTTGATAAATTTTTTTCAATAAATATTTGTGTAATATTTAATATATTTAATTGTGAACCTACATTTCTGTTACTCACGAGCCGCCACTGATTATCTATTTAACACGAAGTAAATAAACTAATTTTCTCTCTATTTACTTTTTATTAAACTAAAAATACATTAATGTGATCATTAACACCAACACTGTTTGTTTCCATTTCCCCCCCAGAATAGTCGATTTCTAGAAAATATCCCAATTCGTGAATTTGATCAAAATCGTTTGAGCCATTTCCAGAACTAATTGCATACGCATAAACAAGAATTGTTCATTTCAAAATAAAATTTTGATGACTAAGCTTTACTGCTGAACTTGCAAATCAATCAACGGATTAATGAGGTTCACAAGTAGTCAAACATTCATCAGTAATATGGCACATGACGCGAAAGCTACATTTTTTCGTGTACATTGCATTATTTGTTTTCGTGTCAAAGTGTTCTCGCGTTACAAAAAAAAAAAAAGAACAGATTCAAAATTCATCAGTGAGATTATAAATTATCATCTGCGCATCTCTATAACGACGTCCATTCAAATCGGATGTATAAAGTATGAATAAATATATTCATTACGAAATTACGCTTCTTCTATTTTTAATTAGCAATGTAAATAAGTGTTTTATTTTTTACCAATGAGCGTTTCACCTGCTTCTTAATAAACCTAAAAAATATGATGATCACTAAAAAAAAACCAATCGCCTACCTCTAAAGTTATTCGATTCGTAGAAATTTATATATTATACATCTAGATCTATATACATACATACATATAAACACACACACACACACACACACACACCCATATATATATATATATATATATATAAATTACAACGTAATTCTTAGGCTACCCCCCATTCGAAAAAATGTCCCAAAATTATGTAACGCAAAATGTCTCAAAAAATGTCCCAATTTTGTGTAACGTTTGTTATATTTTATAAGATTTTTGTTATTGTTATTTAAAAAATGTCACAATTTTATGTAATGAAATATGTAACGATGAATGTAACGAAACAATGTCTTAATTTTATATAATGAAAGTTAAATATTAGGATAGGATTTTTGTGATTATGTTATTTTTTGTGTGTGTTGATGCCAGTAAGAATTACGTTGTAAATTTTGATCATTTTATACAAAGTATAGAAGAAGAGACAGAAATGAAAGCAAGAGGGGTCAAGGGGCACAGCCCCTTTCGAGGCCAAAATGGCCGAGTTTATATATATATATATATATATATATATATACGTTCATTAATTAGACGATTTATATTAAAAATAATATATTTAAAATTTATGTGATCAGAGAAAGAAATAGAAAATCGCGATGAATGGCGAATAGGTAAAAGATTTGCGCGGCGATGAAGGTATGCGATATTTCCTTTAGCCGAGGAGCTGTTTACATATCGGCTGGGCATAGCGGTGATTTGCGTTGACGTTAATTTGTTCGAAATCGGCTGCCGGTTCACCTGCGCTGTTGACCTTATCTGAGGCGATAAGAGACAATTTATTTATACTGCGGCAATAAATCAATTATCAGCATTGTAGCGCAGACGCCAAGATCGCTTCAGAAGCCACTTGAAAGGTTGTCGTCTGAACGAGATTGACACATGCAAAGTTTCTCGAATGACATGATCGGCAAGTCGTATCGTCGGTGATGCTCGTTTTACTTAATTTATTCCTTTTATTTTTGTTTTATCTTTTTCGTTCTTTTTCTTTCTTTTCTTTCTTTTTTTTTTTTTTTTAAATTCATTTAATGTATATTCATAAATCTTGATCTAATTGTGGCGGGAGGATTGAGCGCTGAACTTTGTGTTTTAGAGCACATTACGCATACGTATAGAATAATGTGTACCGGGCACAAACGGACATTTTAGCTGCAAGGAGAAAGCAACTGCCATCGACACACTGATATATATATATATATATATATATATATATTCATGTATATACATACACTTGTACTTACACACTTATATACTCTTATATATTTAGATACATGTACAACGCTGGGGGGCAAATAGTCAACTTTATGTGGAAGCGCAAAGGACGACTCGTGGGAAAAATATTGCGGGTGTACCAATGGCGAAGATACACTTAACAACATGTTAAGTATCTTCGGTGATCTCATGAGGATCCGTGAGAACAGATCGTTTTGCGCTATGGACAGCGCAATCGTGATCTCTGTAGGGCTGTGCGAGCATAGATTTCATCCGCGATATTATTACCAATACTCGCACTCTTAGCTCACAGAGGAGGCCACATAAACACACAGACATATAATACCTAGTTATAGCCAGGGAAAAAAGTCCAGTCGTGGTATCAGATTGCCGCTGATTCGATATCGTTCGTATATTTCGTGATTGATGAAAAAATATCGACGAGATGGAAATAAATAAACAAGAGCGGCGCCCGGGCAGCCGGAGCGGGAGCGGGCGGCCGGCCAGCAAAAAACCTAAACTATGTCACACACATATTGCGCCGTAGAGGACATTGACGGCGCCCGCGTTCTTTCGAATATTTACGAAACCGTTAGTCGGATTGCCGTGATTGCCGGCTTTTGCTGCTCCTGCTCCTGCTCCGATAATACTATTACCGCTGCTATTTTCAACATTTACGCCGCGTGCGCGCGCACGCATCATTGCAACATGCATTTCAGTAGCTTCGCGCTTTTCCGTCTGCGGGTTATTGACCGATTTTCCCGCGCTCTGCCATGCAAAAATTTCGCACCATTTCGGGTGACATCGTTGTCGCATCATGTACGGCACGCACGCACACACGTTAACGGTTAATTACAACTGCAGGAAATGGTACTAAGGACGCACGTGGAATTGGTCACCATCAAATTACAAAGCAGATCGACACTGAGCGCAACCGTGCCCAGATAGCGGGACAGCGAGGAGAAGAGCAGATCGCGTTGGTAAGAGATCGGTGATTTCACGGTGTCGTCACCGGCGAATGGCATCTGCGGGGGGATACTCTCGTGTGCCGTCACCATTCTTAATTGAAAGATGGGGTACTAGTGGCAGGTAAAACGGATTGAGAATAACAACGGCGGTAATATTATTATGCATCAGCGAAACGGAATTTAAGGAAATCAATCGAATGGAAAATAACTTCCTCCAGAGGAGGAAATAATTTGTCTTGTCGAAAAATTGCTGTCACCTATGCGCTGCCCCCGCAGTTAACATCGGAAACCTGTAAGTAAGAATTACATAGGAAAAAAACGCAAAACACACGTAATATCTTATTTTTACCTTTAGTGTCTCCTTTGGTGTGTTCGAGAAAAGTCGTTCTTCACTTCCTACAATATAGGTGCACCGCGCGCTTCGGTTTCCTAGTCTCGTAAGCAGTAACTGCGGTACGCCTCTTCTTCCTTGAATTTGATTTAGTCGCTCGAATCATGATCGAAAGATATTAACAGAGGCGGCGACAACTATTAACGGATCGGACAGAGTTGGATTTTTTGGCGAATAAAAGGAGCCATATTTTTTTGTTTTGTTTTAATGAAAATTATTCGCTTAAAACATGTGACAGTTTTAAAATTGAGTTTAATAGACTAAGGGGATAATAAAACAAACAAAAAAAGCTTAATAATTAATAGCACACACACACACACATGCGTATATGTGTATATTAATTGAAAACGTTATTTTTTCGCGAGAATTAATGTGAAAAAAACCCAATTAAAACGTGCAATTGTACTAGAAATTCCTACAAAAACGGTAAATTTCTTTTCTTAAAAAAAAAGAATTACAATTAAAATATTTACTATTTTACGAGTCTTATAGAAAAGTATACGCGTTTCGCCGCTAGTAACATTACACACCAAAAGCCACGGTTCACCGCCGACGCCATAATGAACAGGGGGGTATTTGTTTATAAACGTTGAGGGGAAATTTTCAATTTCGCTAATGTATGAAACACTTACTTCGTTCGATACTTCCGGAATTAAAAAGTGAACTCTATAAGAACCTTTTTATGATGAAATCATTACTCTAAAAGTCAACTCTGAGAATGGAAATATTTTAAAAGTAGTAATATTTCCGGGAAAATTTTTTCCCATTTAAAAATAAATTTGTTTTTTAATTTGATTCTTAGTAATAATGATTTTATCGTCAAATTTTCTTATAATTCGTTTTAATTCCGTAAATAATCTCGACGAATAAAAATAATTAGCGAAATTGCAAATTCCTTTTCGATTTTAAGAAGAACAAAAAAAGCGGTTTATTAGAATGCCGATGCTTTTAGTGTTACGTTGTCGACAGCAAAACGTGTTCCTGGTTAATTATGGTAGCCATATCGTGAGATTCGAGGAAACAAGAGTTCCTAATTATAACAATCGTGTCTTCTTTTTTACATTGGAGCTAATATGAAAATGTCACGCGGAACTCTGTATAATAACGGAGGAAGTGATGTAAAAATTATATAAAATATAAAAAAGAAAGAAGATAAACAGCTGAATTTTGTAATGTAACACATATATATATATATATTTTATTCAGCGGATTATTTTTAAAAAATACCGAATTTGTGAAGAATGACGTAGTAATTGAAGCTACCTCTCCTGTACGAATTGACCATCATTTGGAGGTGCCGCGGGGGGGGGGGGGGGGATCGAACATACAAAAAATCTCATTCCTCCGGATCTTGCAATGAAGTAGAGATGCGTAAATTAACTCCGCTAGAGCAGTTTGGTTATGTGTCCTTTCCGACTACTGCGGATATGATACGCTTCTCAACTTCAACTCCAACTCCGGCAGAGTTACATATTTCATATCGATGGTGTATAATCGCAATCATTTTCGCATGCGCATTTAACTCCAACTCCGCATAGCGCTCCAAGCGCACAAAGTAACACAGAACGTCCTTGAACTTCCAGAGTTGAAATATATAAAATCACCCCGCGGCGTCAGAGGCAAATACGACTGTGCCTGGAATGACATTTGTTCGTTGTGTGACGTTTCGCGGAGTTGAGATATATTAAATCACATCGTCACGCAGATATATGCGAACACAGATACACTTCCGAGGATGTATAACAAAGTTATCCAATAGTATATGGAGGATATAGATTCGCAAAATTCTAGTGTCTTTTATACTTTTTACAGAAGATGTATCGTATAAATCATTATAAAAAACCAGCAATAATTATTGCTCTATCAAATTATTACGAATAAACGATAACTATCGAAAGTTACATAACATACGTCGGCGGTTCTTAACCTCGATATTCCTTCTTAATATTTTTATGCAGCTCCCCTGCCCCTCGCGAGTAATATTAAGTATCCCAAAACCAAACCATAATGAGTACATATTGAGAGTCGCGTTTGTCTTCCAACGCATTAATCGAATATATATTTGGAGAACAGGGAAAAATAAGTAAAAATTTACCCCATTCGTTGTTATAATTTCGCATAAATTTACAACTTACGATAATGAT
Organism: Icerya purchasi; assembly: GCA_039619475.1. NCBI lineage: Eukaryota > Metazoa > Arthropoda > Insecta > Hemiptera > Monophlebidae > Icerya > Icerya purchasi. The sequence goes on from CM077115.1 coordinate 96,627,117, forward strand.
AAAACTGCATTCTGTTTTTTTTTCTATTTTTTCGATTTTTCTCCTAATTCCCTGCGGACCCCTTCTGTGTAAGGATATCACGGATCATCACGGGTGGTCTAACAAGCGTCACTCTATACGTGTTTGTTTTTCGTTGCGTCGTCCCACCATTGAAGACTACAACTGTGGTAATTTTGCGTCAGTGATATTTTCTTTTCTTTCCTATTATCGTTCAAAGCTATATGTACATTCTCCTCTTCATTAACGGAGAAATAAGTCGCATTTGTATTTATCATTTTTTCGCAATATTTTAGGTTCGACAGCTTGGCGCAATTCCTAACATCCCCTTCCCCCGGGCCGAGCTTTTAAGACTCATCTTACTATTTTTTTTAACCGCCGTTTGAAGCGTACTGCTTTATTATGATTAATCGATTTTTGTTTAATCATTTGCCAGTAATAAATAATAATAACTATAACGAACGTTAGTACCTTTCTGTAATATTGAAAAAATAGATAATTGAGAGAGAAAAACGACTTTTCCTCTATCGATTCCTTTTTTTACGAATACATACGTTTGCGACGTTTTTTTTGTTTTTTGTTTTTTGTTTTTTGTTTTCTTTTCGGATTTAAATAAAACGTGCGACGAAGTCCTGAAAAGGACTATTTCGAAATTTAGTAAAAACGAAAATAAGCGAAATTATTGAAATGAACCGAATGAAAGCCCCGAAATTCCAAATTACAGGGATTTAAAAAATGTATAAAAATTTCATCTTCTTTAATATCGTCTGTCCTTTTTAAAGTATCTACGCATTACTAGCGGACGTTTACGAGTCAACAATGCAATTGAAAAGAAATCAGTTGTTTACGAGGTAAAATTGTCAGATTTTTTAAAAAGAAAAGCAAAAAATTTAAGCGAAATCGGACGCTGTTCGTATTTTGAAAATGAAATTATTTTACGAAAATGGAATTTGTACGTGTACACAAAAAAAGTATCTACGGCATAGTAAAGAAAAAAATGCGAGTGCGCCGTGAATAATCAGCGAGTCGAGGCCGGCAGCAAAAGAAGTAGGACTTTGCAGTTGGTCAACAGGCAAAAGCGCGCTAGTAGTAACGAACGAATCAGATATGAGACAAGATTAGATTCCCGCAAAACGCGAGAAAGACACAGTTCGTTTGGAATATATTAGGGGAAGATCATAATAGGGCTTCTCCCCCCCCCCCGATTGGGGGATTGTAAGAATTATGTGGCACTGAAAGGGCAAAGGACGGGGAATGACGTGATAAATCAGTTTACGGATTGAAAAAAAACAACCGACGATGATGATCTGTAGCGGTCAGTAAATACGTTTTTTGGGGAACTAACGAGTAGGTGTTGAATGTAACTTTTTTGGTTTTCCAAATGTTTAACATGGCACGGTTCCCCCGGTACATATACATAAAAGAGTGCTATTATGGTTAGCAGGAATAGGATTGTTGTCGAAAAGCTAAATTGAACGCCGCGCGTGTAAATTCAGCGAATAACAGTGATGACGACGCGGCTACCGGGTGGAAAGAATTGTGGGGCAGCAAAAAACACAGTCTCCAGCAATCATAAAACCCAAAGATCAGAGTACGAACATTTGATCTGAATAGGGAAGCATGCTGTAATCTGAGAATCGAATCGGAACTAACTAGGACCGTTGTAATTACTTGCCCGAACAAATGGAGGGGCTCTCTCGGAGTCTGTGGGATTGTAGCGAGACTCGAACGATGTCGTGTGTTAATTCATGCGAAGTATCATACTAGTTTTAAAAAAGGTTTGGTCAGGCTCCACTCTTTTTTTAAAAGGGGACGCAAAAACAGATTGGTTAGCAAATGTTACTCCAAAACAAGATGATATGTTGTTTTTTTTAATGTTTTTCCTTTGTAATTTGTTCTTCACCTCTTTTTATTAGCATTATAAGCACGCGACAAGTGTTGAAAATCACCCGTCAAAAAAAAAATAATCGAAATATCGAATGTTTGATCGGGAAAATCAGCTCGTTTTTATGTTTTTACATTTTTAGCATTTCTGCACAGCCGCCGGTGTGTGAGGCGTGGTGACTCTTTTGTTTCGATATTTTGTTAGATAATGTTTCTTGTCCGTTTACGGGGTTTTTATTTTTCATTTTTTTTAAATTTTTTAAAAATTTTCTTCAATTGCGCCGTCGTTTTTCGAGCTTCTGATCGTCAGTTATACGGTTAGCGTTAAAATCCCGAAATCTTTATTCAGAATTGTGCCTGCATTCTCGTTGGTGTTTTGAGCAGCGAATTTTTAAATGTCGGAGTAAGCGAAATAAACGGAGAGAGAATTTCAACGTGAAATTGACATTGGAGAGCGGGACTCTGTTGGAACACATGATTTGGAGGTGCAGATTATACGATAATAAATAATAGGAGTGTGTTATACGAGAGGAACTGTGTCGGATATACACACTAGATCACCCGTTAGTATTCCACAGATAATCGCCGTCCCAGCAGGCGAAGGAGCTGCTGCTATATATATATATATATATATATATATATATATACATATATATATATATATATATACACATAAAAATGAGCGGTGATTCTGAAGTGGTTGGATTTCGAGAACTTATTGATTGCACAATAATCCCTTTTATATATATATATATATATATATATATATATATATATATATATATATTAGTTGAGCAATAAAAAATATTTCGAGATAAGTGAAGTAGATACTCTGGCTAAAATCCGTGGCAAGATGAAAAAAAAAAAAAAATAAATAAAATTGCGCAAACTGATTGGAGAAAAATCAATGATTAAGGTGAGAGAAAAAAAATCACTGCAGGCAAATTTTTAAAAATTTTTACCTTGTTATTCTTTATCAGAAAATTATTCAAAACTACAGTTATCGAATTCTTTACGTTATCCATAACTGTTGGTCTCAAAAAATTTAGAATAACTCGTAGCCACAAACGTTGTTTACGTAAAAATAAACGTTAAAGTAAAAAGAGGTTCTAAAAAATGAAAAAAAAAAAACACAAAAACACTCTACAGTTTTTAATAAATTAAAAAACTAAAACCCGTTCTCTACAGTGAAATATACGTAATTATGATTATTTTTTAATAGCGTATCGCAATTAGAGTTTCGGTAATTCAAACTGCAACAATAATTAAAAAATATTCCTGATATACATTAAAAAAGGGAAAAGATAGAATTATACTCATTTAATATGTTTTTTTAATTGTTCCAGTTCGGAAATTACCAATGTTGTTTAAAAATTAATATCCTCTCCTATTTATATTTTTTTATCGGAAAGAGATGTATTTTATCGAGCAATTTCTTCTTTTTTGGTGCATTTTTTTGTTAAATTTTGGTGCTTTTTTCTTGTTTTTTTTTATTTTGTTCCGAAATTTTTACTGTAAATATTTTTAAGCGATAGTGTAGACACACCAATTTTTCTTTTTTATACTGTATAGTGTGATTCGTAACTAGCGTATATCGATAATAAAGAACCTGTTTGTTAATTATAGAAAATATAGTAAGTTGTAACAAACAAAATTTAAGTAAATTTAAGTAAATTTGTTTGTTATATTTGTATTTGTTATAATTTACTATATATCGCTAACACTTTAAAAATCACTCGCATTTATCGCCCGTTTAATTTTTAGAATTTTGGCCTGTTCATATTTTTCCCACTTTTCGACTACTAAGAGGTTAGAGATAAAGAAAATACTATTTTTTTATATTTCCTTTTCTTTTTTAATGTAAACACTTTAATGTCTACCCATACTCTCACCCATTTACTTCTCTGTATAACAGCGGACATCGTTAGTCCCAAGGGTCAAAAGTTATTGTACGCGCTAATTTGTTAAGACCCTCGTCAAGGTTGCAGGGTAGAGAGAAAGAGAAAAAAAAAGACACTCGTAATATTTTCGACAGTGATGAGCTTTTTAATTTGCGTCCTATGGTGATTTCAGTTTTCTTTATCCGAATCTACATTTATCCGTGGTAAAGAATGATAAGATTTTTGCCACCTTTTTTTTCCAACTTACGTTAATCCCACGGTAAATTGATAATATTTCAAGTGTCGATGGCGTTTGTTGTACCGAAAAAGTGTCACTGGAACTCGAGCTTTTTTTAACCTTTTACCTGTTCATCGATAATTAACGGTAGTGTGAACTTCTTTTTCCCCTCCTCCCTCTGTGTCTAGCTTTCGCCATCTGGCCATTTAATATTTTTTAACGTTTTATTGAGTTTCTATTATTATTTATAAATTATTAAAATAAATGATATTCTATATATATAATTCTGTTACTGAGCTTTATGTATTGGTAGAATATGTAAGCAGGTTGCTGATCTGGTTCCATCTTTCTATCTGACTCTACTGGTAGAAGAGAAAAGAAAATTCACAATGTCGATAATCGATAGAATGATTAATCGTTCGGACGCCGTAATGAGGTGCGAAATAAATTGTAGTACACTTAATAATACGGGTAATAACGGGTGAAGAGAAAAAATTAGATTCCGGTTCAGGAAGAAGGAGGAATTGATCGATTTTCTCGCATTAAAATTATCAAGACGGTTTTCGAAGGAATCGGTCTGTTTAATTCGGCGGCGCTGGAGACCGCAACGTGGTATTCCTCAGAGCTGCTCGTTAATAATATGTAAACAGCGCGCAGAATAGAATGAGCGCTAGTTAAAGAAAATTTCAAACGAACAGAAAAAGGAAGATGCAATAAAGGCGAAGGAAGAGAGTCGCTGCTGCACACAGCGCTATTAGTTAACCACTCGGTCGGTCCGGCTCTAGTTGCAACATATCCTCGTTTCCGGTTTAATTATTCCACAAAGTCATTTCGCTGCTCTTGCCTTGTTAACTTTGTCGCAATAAGCCCCGAAGCGCGCGACTTTTTTTCCATCTATAAGCGCTAACTAGAAAGTTAACTTTAAAAATACTCCCCTGCGCTCCGTCCCGGCCGCTGCAATATAATTTCCACTCGGCTATTTATTCCTCTCGCTTCATACATCCTTGCTCCAGCAGCCGTCGGATATTTTTATCCGGCAAATACTCGCTACTTTTTAAAAACGCCGCTGGAATGTCTCTTACTACCCCCTTTCCATCCCTTTCATTTTTTTTTCTCTTTCATCCAATGTTTCATTTTTATTCTCCCTTGTAATTAAAACAAATTGCCCGGCCTGGAATCTGCACGCACCTTTCGATATCTTTCATTAATTCTCCAGGCGGAAGATTCCCCAATCGCTGTTAGATAATGAGACATCCTAGAACGAGACGGAAATCAAATGGGAAAATAAAAGTGCGTGGTTGGCAGGAGTAAAATTTAAAAAAATTCATGCGCGATTTGTAGTGAACTAACAAGGAAAGGTCACAACATGGGGGGGGGGGGATCACAGATTCTGATGAAATTTTGAACATCGATACGATGAATCGTATAAAATATTACAATGAAAACTTTTTGATTTACGCGAGAAATTTCAATTTTTAAAAGCCGCATATAGCGGATAATTACATAGCCTTTTAGACACAAATGTATGCAATCAATTTCAGATTATGACTATTTACAAATAATAGTCCTCAGAAGACCAATTATTCCCCAAAATGAAGTGTATTAAATAAAAAAAAAAATTGTTAAAAAACAATAAAATAATAAAAAGAAACGCAATTTTAAATTTAATAAAAAGTTAAACACGTTATTTATTATACTTATATATTATATAAAACAACAAACTATTTTGATTTTGTTCGTTGTAGTAGCAAAAGTGGCTTTTGTTTATATCAAACGGAATAAATGGTATGGTTTCTTCGAATCTGCTGGTACGTAAAATTTTTGACTTTACATTTTACCATTTATTCTTATTATCCACTCTAATTAAAATTATTTCTACATAACTATAAATAAATATAATACGAATTTTTTAACATTTAAATTATTTAATGACTTTTATTTATTATCAGTGTAATATATACATATAAATATATATATATATATATACGTGATAATTTAAAAAGGTATTAATAAACATTAATAAATTCAACTGTGCCTTTAATATCTCTAGTGATGGTTTGCAACGAAATTTTACTGCAGAAAAAAAATCAACTGCGATTTCGTCCGAAGCAAAATTAATAAAAGATTTTTTAGAAACTTATCCATTCTCGTGGACACCGTCAATTATCATCACCTATTTTCTCTGCGATGCTAAACTGTGAGTGGTTCGTAACCGTAGCGGGCATTTTATTTAAATTTTTCGGTTTTAGCATCAAATTAATAATGGCAGCCAGAGCAATTAGCAAATATGTGGACTAAAACCTAGTATATATTACACTGATGGGGCTAAGGCAAAAGGCGAAGCAAGGCCACTACTGGCATCCTGCGCCTTCGTAGAGCAGGACATCTCACATCAAGCCAGACTTAACGATGCCTGTGATGCGTAGAATTGCACGGAACTTCTTACTACCTCCATCACCTAGTCATGGATCACAACAAATCTATAAAAGTTCTCATAGTCGCCGATTTCCTACAGGCGTTATGTATGTTGGAAAACCAAAAATGCAGCTACCTGCTAATATCGAAAATACACCATATTATCTAAATCAGTTAAACCAAACGAACAGTCGTTCCTTTTTGGTCCCTGGATACATCGCGTTGTTCTCGCCAATGTCAGAGGACGTGAACCTACCATCCTAGATGATGCACATTTTTTTTAAGGAATTTCGAGAACTAGTGGAAAACAGAACGGGCAGCTACTCTAAATGTTCTTAAAAAACATTAAGCCCACAGTCGAACCATGGTGGCCACCGGAGGGAGTATCCCGCCACGATTTTAAGAGTCTTAGCCAGCTGCGAATCGGCCACATCACTGTCTCGCACAGTCATATATATATAATTAGTAAATCTTCGCCTCCAACTATATGCTTCTTCTGTGGTCAGGCTGGTATACCGAAAGTTCCGCATATACTTCTCACATGTCGAAAGTTCGCCACGTTCCGGACGCTGTAACATGGCCTACCCAGTAACATACAGGATTATCTGGCAAATGCTACAACTAATGTGTCATAAGTGTTACAGAGCCTTCGTTAGAACGAGTGGTTTGACCGAACATATATAAGTTACCACCCCACCCCGCATATGTGCTGTAATGACCTTAGTAGTTACAAATGGGGCATGTAAAAAAGGTGTAGAGAAGAACAAAAAAAAAAAAAAATCAAATAAAATAACCTCCGCCAGTGAAACAAAAAAGCACTTGCTTCTCGCTCGTTAATTTTTTGAATCGTTAGATTTTTCAAACGTGATCGTCAGATATTCTAATTAATATGGTTACGCCAGTTTACAGCGGAAAAAAAACAAATAAAAAAAAACTTTAAATAGAAAATATTACAAGTTTAATAATAGATTATTTCGTTAATACGAGAAAGAGAATTGAAAGTCTCCGCGTAATGCTGGATACTAAGCCATAGCTGCTACGGGTTAAAATGAGGAAGTAGACTACAGAGAGATGCATCACGCTACTGCAATTTCTTCCGATGGCTGCTAATGACGTGTGCTAAGCATTATCTAGAATTGTGCCACCAAACTAGTAGAAACCAGGTTTTCCGAGTTCTTCGGTTCAATGGAAATTACCGATTCTAACGAACGCATTCGCAGAACAGGTACACACGCGCCTGCAACGCGTGTGCATGAATGCGCCTTGATCACACGCGATTTCGCAATGAATAAAACAAATCCTTCTGTGTTCCGCAATATCCAGATTATATACCATATTCTTCTTCAACGAAACTCTTCGCTCCGCTCTTAACTTTCCAACTACAATTACTGAACTACTCTCCTAATTTGCATTCTCCGAAACGTTTCTAGCATATTTTATTCTCAACTTATGTATTTAATTTTATTCAGTAATTTTATTAAAGTGTTTAACAAAAACAGTTAATAATTGTTCTTTAAACAATTCCATCGAAAAAGTCCGTTCGCTCATTTAAATTTTGTTATGCCACCGATACATATTAATACATAGTTTATAATTTAAGAAAACAAAAAAAAAAAGAATATCGCATGTATATATTACAAATAATTTTTCTAAGAATTCTACAAAACTTTTTCCGCGATCACACAATGTTCTGGTGTTGGGCAAATTCTTTTCTTCTTCATTAATATCATCGATACATATTCATGCGTAGTTTATAATTCAAGAAAAGAAAAAAAAAAGAATATCGCACGTATATCACAAACGATTTTTCTAAGAATTCTGCAAAACTTTTTCCCTGATCACACAATGTCCTGGTTGAACAAATTTTTCTCTCTCTCATGAAGAATCCCGTTTTCCCGATATGTTTGATAGAGCTCCAATCGGCGTCAGAAACGTACGGAAAAGAGTATATAGAATATAAAATAAACGGGAATAACGGCAAATCGGATATATATATATATATATAGATATGTATGTATGTATACATAAACATATATGTTGTGTGTGTGTCTGTTGAAACGAGCTTTCTTACTGGCAGGAAAGTTTTATTCGTGATACGCAAGAACAGTGTGCAAAGGATTGTATCTGCAGCGAGAAGACCACTTGCCGTGAGGCTAATTAGCGACGTTTGAAAAAGTTCTCATTCAGCGACCACGTCCCGCTATCTCTCGCCGCGGCCCCGACGATAATAATATCTTAGAACCTCCGCCGTCGGTCGTGAAACTTTGCACTTTTTCCGCTAAATATTTATAGCTAATAAGCGACGACGCTCTATCTAAATATTGCGAAGAAGATATCGCGCGCGAGACTTCGATGTCACGTTTTCGAACGAGCGTAAGATAAATCGGCACTCTCTCTAGTTTCGCTTATTATTATGTAACGCGATACATTAGTAAGGCTCGAGCGGTATCGCGACACGATGATGCAGATTCGAGTTCGGCTGGCAGAGTTTTATTCGACGTATTGTTATCGTTCGACCTTTCCGCTCGCAGCGCCTAATGACGCCGGGAGATGAGGAAAAGAACATCGGAATAAAAGTTTGCACATCGTCCATTCTATCCGATTAAAAGTTAAAAATGATTAAAATGTTTCTAGCTTCGCGATCGATTTTCCGGACAGATTTCGTAACCGGCCTGTATGTGTGCGGTGTATTTTATTTATGCCGCGGAATTGTCGCCAGTGTCGGCATTCAAAATAGCCGCTTTGTAAATGTTTGACTACTACCACTACTACCCTACAAGAGTAGTTGATGACCGAATTCTGGCAGAGGCTTGGGCTACTATGTACCGGTACGTGTGTCTCGTTTGTATCACTGAACAGAAATTATGAGATAACACAAACATCTCTAGAACAGAGATATTAAACGAAATTTGCGAGAAAGGTGAAAGGTTTTTTCGAGCGAATACCATCGGCTTTTTTTCTTTTGTTTTTCGGTGTACGACCGCGACGCCAACTGGATTACAGTTACCGAGTCTAACATTAAAGTGTGTACTATTTAGAAATTCGTTTGCTCGCATGATGATAATCAACGAGACCCTCTCACAATGTCATTTTATGATAACTGTATACTAGCCAGCGTGACCGCGGTTGTCTATGCAAGGGTGTTTTATTCGGCTAGTATATCCAGCTTCCGGGGACAGTGAAACTTCAGTCACGCTGAGCAGGCCCGTGCCCAGAATTTTTTAGGGGGGGGGGGGATTTTCTTCACATATTAATTTTATAAATAACAATATATTTTTCACTAATACTCGTACTATTAATAATTTCCATCGTTTTGATTTATATGTATTGATAATTTACATAAATGAATTACCCCGTATATGAACATTAATAAAAATTGTACTTGTGTTATTTTTTATACTCGTAATAAAAAGTTTTTCCTTAAGATATTAATGAAGTACCTAAAAATAATATGGAGAATATTTTTTCTTTTTCTTTTAAAAATAGGTAAGAGCACCCTAAAAAGAAAGATCAATATTTATTTTGAATTTTTGATTTTTTCTCCATTTTTTTTGCATTTATAATAGCTATTTCAGTTTTCATGGGGAGGGGGGGTACACGGCTTTGGCGCTGAGTAAATAAACTATGGAGTTGATATTCCTCTCAAAAAGAAAAAAAAAACAAAAAACAACAAAACTTGCCACAACATTTTAATAAAGTATTTCGAGAACGTTTAAGTACAAAAGGCAGCTGAATAGAAAATAGCACAGTCTTCGCCGTTAGGAACACTAAATGTTCAGAAAGTTCACAACTTGAGGGAATGTAATTATAAATTGTATTTTATGAAAATACGTAAATATATGATTAACAAAAAAAAAAAAAAAACACCAAATTAATGCAATGCGAGAGTACGTGCCGAAATTGCTGTGACATCGGAGATTAAAAATATTCGCTTAATAATTTCTTTAGAATCTTAAATGCTGCGTCACAGTTCACGAATTAATACACTAATACGTTGAGACTGTTTTCTCGTTAAATATTTTTATAATGATTAAATGGTGTTTTTTTTTATTTTTTTGGGGAGGGGGGATTTAATATCAATTCAGTGTTTATCGTTAAAGGACCAGCAACATTCGGCCAAAACGAAATATGTATAAATCTTATATTCAATTTTATTTCAAAAATTATAAAATGTACGTATAATTTACCGTTGTCTTTTGTACGGTCGACCGTTTCAGTAAAATTAGTGTAGTAATTAGTTGAAATAAAATTTGAACCGAAATACCCATTCTTCTAATATCGAATAAAAATTAAAAAAAAATATATCGTAGTATAGAAAAAAAAAAAGAATAAATTAAAAATAATAATTATAATTACAATAGTGTTTGTAATATGGAGACAAAATTCAATATTTCCGTTCCAACAATAGTCGCGGTGCCATCCCTGGGAAAGACAAAAATTAAGTTAGTAATAATAAAGCGAAGAACCGCTGCTTCACCAATTAAGACGTACCGATTGGTCTTTCTATAGGTGAACGGCGTTAAAAAAACAATTGAACGCAGCTAAATGACCCCGTTAAATTGCAATTTATTTACTCTCTTCGGTTTTTCCGGATCACGTTCGTATTTTTTTTTTTTTTTTTTCTATTTTTTTGTCATTTCACTGAGAAAGAATACTTAAAAAAAACGCACAAAAAAAAAAACAACTGAAAATTGAATGTCTAGCGAACTTTTCGTTACCAGCTAATTTTGGATTAAAAATATTTCCCTTAAAGGGTACCGAAACACATATGTTTCGCATATAAGATTCGGCTAATTCTGTCGCATGCGGCCGCCCGATGATGATACATGCGATTTCGGCGCAGGCAGATTATTATTCATTCGAGTAATTGGAGTTCGAGAAACGTAACAGCGACTAAGCGTCTGATTTTCCTACGCCGCCATCCTCGGGCACTTGCGACGACCGTCATCATTATTTGTCCATAAATCAACGCAAGAGCGAGACGCCATCTTTAATTACGCAATAACAAATAGAGTTGGGAATAAATTTTTCGAGCGAAAATATACTCGTCACTTGGCTAATAGTCGCTCGTTTGTCCGGCAGACACGCTGCGGAGTTCGGTTCGCGGGACTGGTAAAATCGGCGTCCCCCGGCGATGCTGTTAGAGAACGAAACGGAAAAAAAAGAAAAAGAGAGGGAAGAGCCGAGCGAACGAAATAGTTAAAAATTGAAGAGAAGAAAAGAAGAGAACCGAAGAGGATAATGATGACAATGACGGCGATGATGAGCTGGAACGGAAAGAAACGACGATAAAAAATTCGACAGAAGGTAATGGCGAATAAAAAAATCGAAACGCAAAGCGCGGAAAAGCAGATAGCTCGACGGAGCCGGAAGAAAATTCCGAAAATTCGACACTGTAGCCCGCTGTTCCAGGTCGCGATCAGCGGTCCGCGATGACAGTTACCATTATCATTACTCGCGCGTCGCTTTTTGAATAATGATAAGGTGGCGCGGAAAATGGTGAAGAGGTCGCAGCGCGCTGATGAAAATAAAGATAAAACACGGCCGGCCGCTGATGATGATAATGTTATCAGCGAAGAGCGCGACTCTCTGGCCTGGAGGTCACCTGCCGAAAATGATTATTTCTCATTAACGGCAAAAACCGGGCCGTATTAGTTGCTTCATCAGGCGCTCTTCATCTCTCCCATACGCCACACAAAACTATCTCTGTACGCATGCACGTACCGTACCGTCGCTAATATATTTCGTAAATCTATGACATACATGCACAGCCGCCAAACAGAATTTCTCCAGCGGGCTAAGGTCATTTATTATGTTCATCGCGTCGGCCGCAATCTGGAGCTCTAAAGTAGGCAAGTAGAAAAAAGTAAAAATAATTTTTCGCTCTCCAGGCTCGTTTCCTTTTTTCTTTTTTGGACTTTAAGTAGAAACAATTAGAAGGAGAGACGGTCAGTTACCTTTTTAATCTGATCAGATTTGGTCAATTCCTCATTAACAATTTTTTCAGTCTACATGGACTGTGTGTGTATGCTTTTTTGTTTTGGAAAAAATTTTCTTATTTCAAAATATTTCAAAAAGCTGCGACGACAAAAAAAGATTAGTTCCACATGACTTTTTGGACGATGTTATTTCCTCAAAATCTGTGTGCTCTATTGCGGGCTGTTGCACAGCGTGCAGGTTTTTATATACATATATAATTAATTTTTCCTGCAAATTAAATCTTGTCAACTGAATATATTAAGTAAATATTAACCGACATGTTCATATCCAATAAGAAACATTTTCTCTTTCGGTACGGAATAATTATACACATTATTTCGAATGCTTATAAAATTAATAACATATAATACTTATGAAATAATAATGTTATATGTTGTTCATTTCATAATTCCTATTAAATTTCTGCATTGCATTATATCGAATGTGTACAAATAAATGGGTTTTCTCCTTCTTCTTCTTCTTCTTCTGCAGTATTGCAGTACTACAGTATTGCAGCTCTACAGTATTGCAGTTCTACAGTATTACAGTTCTGCGGTATTAACTACAGTATCGTGGTATTAATTGTAGTATTGCGGTTGCACTAAATATTTCAATGTGAAAATGGTTCATTCGTCGGGGTAACATGGACAAGTTTACGAACGATTTACCGATTAAATACGTCAGAAATTTGATCTCGATCAGGGATACCAAATGAAACGTTTATAGTCAAAAATTGTTAGTTTTTGCTCCCCAATAGGGGGATGCCTGCTAGTTTATCCCCAGGAGAGATGACAAATGAACCGTTGCATTGTATTTATGATTATTAAATCATACGGAATGTCACCGTGGTCTCGAATATTTATCGCGGACGTAAAATTCTGTTCATTTTTATTTCTTATTCAAAATTCCGCTACTCGCACCTATTGTGCTCTGCGCATAAGCCTCGATTTAATTTTGATTACAAAAATTATATTTTCGATGTTTTAAACTTTAGCAAAAAAAAGAAAAAAAAAATCGAAAATTTATAAATATCATCGTTGCATATTTGGTTAATTTTTTAAGCGAGTCTTAAAGAGTTTATAAAATTAATGTGTGAAAATAGTACAGAAATTTTTCAATATCGGCCGACCTCCAGAAAGACAATTCTTGCAAACGTACAGAAACGTGAAATATAAACAAATTTGGAATTTTATACAAACGTAGTCAATGTGTGTCGCTCTGCTGCGGCTGGGTTTATCGGAATTCCTTGTTGGCAGGCTGGTGGTTTCCCTTAATGTATAGGACCCCCTATGAAAGAAGGAGATGCGGTTATCGAAAATTTTTACCTTCAATTACGCAGACATTTTACAAACAAAAAAAAACAAAATTTGACTTTCTCGGCGATTCGGAATTATGTCTTATTTCGAATATCTTAATTACCGCAGGTACGGTTACGCAGATTCGGTAGAATTTCTCGGCAACTCGATAAAAATACTAATCTACCGCTTTTTTCAGTTTAGTGTTTTTTCGAACTTTTCCTTCCCCACTATGAATGTGCTAATCGAAACAGATCTCGGTCCGTTAATCCCTAACCAACAACTAGTTCTCATATACATACCCACACACTCACTCTTCCAACAGGCTCTAATTTTATTAACCCCATTTTTTCTTCTATATATTTAAATTATAATGTTACATAGCACGTATTAAAACTCGGTACCTCGCAAGGGGCTTGCACCCTTTTTGTTTACATTTCTACCTCTTTCTCTTCTATACTTTGTATAAAATGATCAAAATTTACAACGTAATTCCAAAAATTGGTCCATATGAATATAATAACATAATCACAGAAATCCTATAAAATATAACAAACGTTACATAAAATTGGGATATTTTTTCCAATGAGGGGTAGCCTAAGAATTACGTTGTAATTAATATGTATATATGTACATATTGGCGTATGTCTTTAGGTTGGGAGTTTAGTCAAAATTAATTCTTCGTAAATTCGCAACATGTTTTTTTTTTTTTTTTTTTTTTTTTTTTTGGAATAATAAAAACAGTCGGACACATTATCCGAACTTACTATAGGCCATATTAAACATTTGGAGCTTTGTATTTGCTCTATTCAGGGGAATTATTGGATCGCGGACGTGTCTGGTGGATCGCATTATATTTTATACAGATTCCGCTCACACTAAAATCTCAGCGAGGCACTCTTATGAGGGGTACTCTATGTATTCGTAGAGATTTTAGTGCGAATTTGTATGAAATATTATATGAGAATCTATCGGAGATCCGGAAATTTCTATTAAAATAATGATTAAGAATAAATAAACAAAAATAGTCTATACACTTAAGAGGCAAGACGTTTTCTTTCAACAATTATCGTTTGGATAATTTTTTTGTATTACACATAAGCTCGCAACCTGCTGATACGCCATTGATATATTACAATTATTTAAACAAACAGATAAAAATCTATTTCGATCAGTGTTTCTATTTAACAATTGCCGAAAGATACGAAGCGATTTATTTTTTTAAGCATTCAGATTCTCTGCATATAATTTTTCACTCCTATCGTCTGATCTTCTACGTATCCTATTACATTGTTTCTCTAATCCTTATCAGTGGATTTCTATCCTTTGCGTTCGGGGGGAGGGAGCTTAAAAGCTGAAAAAGAAGTAACGAGAGATGTCGGTAAGGAACTAAATATGTACTGCAGAGATGGAGCTTATGCCGGTTTCTGAAAATGATTCGGCGATTAATCACGCAAATTAGACAGCCGAAGACGTCGATTTCCCGATTGAAATAGTACGACAGTGAAGTACCCCGATCGATCGATCGATCGATCGATCAGCAGTCATCAAGATAACTACAGTTTAGCATCGTACTAAGCAGATATTACTAGAACCGGTGAAATAGAAATACCAGCAGGCGGCAGATTAACAAATTCAAACAGCAAAGCGCTAAATCGCCAGAGGCTGCTCGAGTTCGACCTTCGTACAGTATTGCACCCTGGCACATCGAGTCTTCCGCTTGTCATCTCAGTCTAACGAAACCTATAGACACAGACGGTACGCCGGCAACGAAAGAGATGCAATACGCTCCACGATATCCATTTTCTTATTTCATAATTACCAGACATACATACATACGTATCTGTGTATATACGTGCACATATTTATGTGTATGTGTAAATTTAAAAATATAAGTAAATAAACAAAACTAAAAACTCCGTAGCCGTTAGCTACTTTTTAACTACAGTTTTCCGATGAGAAAAATGATAATGGAAAAAAGCAAATTTACATTCTCTCTTGCTTTCATAATGGTACCGCGCCGGTTGTTTGTGTATTAGCGGCTGATAAATTTATCGATATAAAGTTGCTATCGATTTTTTTTCCCTTTTAAACGATGATGTAAATATCGCTTTCATAGTCGTTTCAGTTAGCGCGTAATGAATTGGCCGATCGGTATTTTGAACGATATCGATCCTACTATTACATTCGTTTTTCGTCTTACTCTAAACAGTTATTTTGTGTCTATTTATTTCCTAATAAATTTCTCTTCGATATGTATTATGTAATTTATTCCGTCACGACAATAAGAAAAAAAAAAAACAACAAAAAACTCTTTTTAATGACAATTAAAAAACCATACGCGATTTTTAGTATTAAAAGACAAACGTGGAAAAAAACCAAAAAAAAACCAAAAAAAAAAAAAAGGTAGGCGAATATTACGAAAATAATTAAAAATATCGAATTCAAGCGGGTTTTTCTTTCTTTCTTTGCCGAAAAAAATAGCAAAATATTAAAGGAAACGTAAAAAAAAAAAATGGTAATAAGTTAAGCGATTCGGTTTTAAATTGGGATTAATTTAGAATTAATAAAACTGTTTGGTAACTTTTTTTTTTCTTTTTATTTCGAATCATGGCATTTCGTCGTGATAAAACTTTATTATTATATATTCAAATGTACGAGATATAATAGGTGTAATATTTTTAATGTTATTCTTAGTTTATTGCGAGTTCCAAAGCAAGAAGTAATTAGAAGGTGCTTGAAAGGTGAACTGAATATTACAGAGAAATTGTGAAGTAATAAGGTTAAGTGACTTTCCTGCATATCCTAATCACAGTAATCCCCAATGGAGAATACAAGGCAGGGGGATGATATATCTCCGTAATTTTGGTACATTTTTTTTCAGCGTGAAATTACTCATTTAATTTATTTCTTTACAAACCGACTCTGAAAGATAATTGTCAGATTTGGAAATTTAAAGAATAGGCTAATTATTTTATTTGCCGAACTTGGCTTTCTGAAATCTTTTTCGACTGTCTAATATATGCATAAATGAGAGAATGTCGGTAACCGCGTCTAGACCAGAAATTACTTAGTAGATGGCGGGTGTAAAAAACTTTTTCCTTTAAGGAATTTCGCGTTTTTACACATAAAAGCGAAATAAAAAAGACATTATCCCGCTTTCGTGTTAGCCACTGCCGTTACTTCTAAGACGTCTCTCCTTTTTTCTCCTTTTCAACATTATTCTTCGCGTCATTGTCCTTGGGGTTGGCGTTTCGATCATATTTTTAAAAAAATTCACATGTCACTTTGAAAATCTGTATTTTTTATATTCAATTCTCCGACTCTACTACCATTATACCGGTTCTACTTACTTGCTCCCCGGATCCTAAATGCTCAATATATCGCATTGATCTCTCTTTCTGTTTTTTCACTATGGAAATTTTTTAGCTTTTCTTACTTTCTACCTTATTTCGTTCATTTGTTTTCCTTGAGAGTCTACTACACACGTCTCTTTAACCATTTTTTTTTACTCGACATGTTTTTTTTTTGTTTTTTTTTTTCGTCGGTTGCTATTACTCCCTTGCAATGTTTCCTTAGAAAAACACTATTAAACCTTTTTGTATCTACCCGTTTTTTTTTTTTTTTAAACATTTTTACATTTCAGCAAATAATGAAAAAAAAAAAAAAATTAAAGTATTAACCATTAGAATTTATTTGTAACTGAATTTTACGGTCTGAAACTTTCAACCGACATTTACACGCGAATACGGAATCGTGTCAAACCAATTACGGGAGAGAAAAAAAAGGCGGTTCTGAAAAGTTGCCACCCTTGCGTGGTTTAAAAATCGTAAGAAAAAAAAAGAAAATAATAAGAAAAAAAATGGTGCAGTCATAGAGACACTGCCGACACAGAATTAAAAAAAATAAAACTATGAAATAACAAGTGTTATTTTTTGTTTTTTTTTTTAATTTCCAGATTAATTGTAGTATCAAAAATTTTAATTTTTCTTAATTTTTAACTTAACAATTATCAACATTAGTCTGGGGTTTTCACATCTCACTTCGAGCAACACATACATTTTCATATGGTTTGTTCATTAGTCAAAACATATGATGTGGGCTAAGCGTAATAAAAAAAATAAAAACAACTTAATCGAAATAATAATATTTATGCATTGTATATTTACATTTAAATGAACTTAATTTTCAACATTATTTTCATTGTCATCATTATCATCATTAATTTCAATTAAAATAATAAATACTTTGCGCAAACACCTTAATAATAACGAAAAACTATATCAACAAAAGCAGAGACGACAATGTCAACCGTATTTAATATTTTACGGAATATCAGTGTAATACAGTGGTTATCGAATTTTTACAATGTACTTCAGTATTAAATAATGTTTCACCTATGATTTATCGGCATCATAAATTTTTATTATTCCCCATATTAGTAGTGGTCCTAATATAATTAATTAAATTTTTATGTCTCTTTTTTTGTAGTTTATTACCGATTACACGGCTAAGAGTGTAGCGAGGGCTAGGGGAGATACGTTACGCCGTCACTAACGAAGCGGCGGGTAGAGAAAAGTCGTTAGCGAACCTATTTCTCGCACTAGTGTCGATATACTGTTAACAATATAGTATGTCCGTGACGCATGTGACGCGCGTGACGCGAAACCATAAGAAGTTTTTCTCCTACCAAAAATCGCTAAACGCGCCTAAAGAAGTTTTTACTTGAAAAAAGGAAAATATGTAAAGATATTGTAAATAAATATATAAAAAATGCTTTTTTACAAAAAAGTAAATACCGATACTTGAAGGTTTATTATAAAAATTTAAAAATATACTAAAAAGTAAAAAATAATTATTCCCGTTGAAAAAATATATACATATGTCAAAGTGACATACCGTTAAAGGTGATATTATCGTAATTCTTATACAACACTGATACCTTAATTAGAGTAGAGGGATTCATATTACATATTATAATAATAATTAAAAAAACTGCGTTAAATGTTCCCTAGATATTGTAACATGAATTTGATGCCAACTCTAATTAAGGTATAAATGTTGTATAAGAATTACGATAATATCACCTTTAAGGGTATATCACTTTGACATATATATTTTCTCAACGGGAATAATTATTTTTTACTTTTTAGTACATTTTTAAATTTTTATAATAAACCTTCAAGTATCGGTATTTCCTTTTTTGTAAAAAAAAATTTTATTTTACAATTTTTAGCCGTTATACTTGAATTTTTTCCTTGTTAAAAATCAATTTTTTTTCCCACATTATTCTCCATACTTAGTACTTGAAAAAAATCGATTTCTTTATTTTGAACTGCATTTCCACGGTAAAAACATCAAAAGCTACATTTCCATAGTAATTTGGCAAATTTATAATATTTTAAGTGAATAAATCTAACTTGACGTTGAAACTAATCATGAATGAAGAGTATCCAAAAAGCTTCAACTCCCGCATTACTATTAAGGATAACTCAAAAACTACCGATCAGATCTTGATCAAATTTAAATGAGACCACATGAGAAGCACCGTCATTTAAATAAAAGAAGAATCATCAAAATCGGTTCACCTAAAAGAAAGTTCTGGGGTAACACACATAAATAATAATAAAAAAAAAAATACAGTCGAATTGAATACCTCCTCCTTTTTTGAAGTCAGTTAAAAATACATTAATTTACTAACGTTTTCAGGCAAAATTTTTAACTGAAAATAAAAACCAAAATGCAGAATCAAACTGTGTGACATAACGAAAACATATTATTATTATTATTATTATTATTATTATTATTATTATTAATATTGCACAGTTTGACTCTGTGTTCTTATTATCTTTAATTTTTGTTTTCAGCTGAAAATTTCCCATAAAAAGGTTATTAAATTGATATATTTTTTATATATTTATTTATGTAATTTTTTATATCGGTATATTTAATTATATCGTTATTCATAATTCTAACAAACGGGAATGATTAAAAGTGTTACATTCAAACTACAAAGTACAACAAATTCGAACCTTTTCGTTGTGAATAAATGGAGAATTTTCTGCAGTTTTTGTCAGAATATAATTTTATCACTCGCATATTACGAGAAGAATTATTACTAAAACAAAAAACAAAAAACAAAAAACGCAAAAATGAAACTGTTGAAAACTTTTACAGTTGATTGGCACCTGCGCTTGATTTAATTAAGTGTAACTGAATAATATATTAGTAAAATCAGCGGTCACCAGGTTGAATTATCTTTTGGGAAATCATCTGAAGAATAGTTTGCGTTATGTATCTAACTCACGATGCTAAAATGTTATAGTTGCGATGTTAGAGCAGTTCCGATTTTTTTCAAATTATGCGACCGATGTTCCTCGTTAATTAGCAGTGAGATAGTCACATTTATTACTTAGCGGCTGCTGTTGCGTGTGTTAACGAGTAAACGTGTTTTCAGGGAAATTAGATTACCCGTGTAAAATTCGTCTTCTACCTATGGAAGAAAATTGTGTTCAGCGGCAGGAAAAATTAAAGAAAACGTATACACACACTGCTGGGCTAATTCGGGAAAAAGCGATTAAACTTAAATTACACTCCACTAATACGACACTGGATTGCCAGCAGAGGAGGAAGTGTAAAATCTTACAGACGGTTCTGAACGTTATAGATGAAATAATTATCGGATGCAACGCGAGATTCTAATTAAAACAGTATCGGCGGGGCAAGGGTGCCGGGGGAATTAATAAGAAATTGAAGAAATCATATTAAAGAAAATTCCGAGTCGTTGGCCCTCATGTACGCGTCAGCATGCTGTGTAACTAGGGCAATAGTGCTTTCACCGCTCTTAAGTTGGTTCGATGAAGGACGCGCGGAACAGCTGTTCGAACTTTGCACACCTCGTACACGGAGTATCGTTTTCGATTATTTTGTCGGAGGGGTTTTTTTTCCTTTTTTTCATTGTTTTTAAAACGTTCAAGTAAAATTAATCTGTTCCGCGAAATAAATAGAACGCCATCGTGTCCCGGATGCTTAGAGAGAGAGGAACGGGCGCGCGGTGGTGCGTCTTTCGCAGGAGAAAAAACCGTAGCATTCAAATTTCTAAATATTTGAATACAAGGGTATTTCGATTTCGATTTTAAATTAGTTCTCCATTATTAGTGTAGAACGAAAAAGAGTATTTCGGATACTACTAGAGACGGAATTTAATCGCGTTCTGAACGCCGAGCGTTTACGTTGCAAAATTGAACTCTTTCATCTGCATCTGGTCTGTTTGTATGCGTAGCGTGTGGGGTGGGGGAGATACAGACATTGAAAAACTCGAAAATAAATTAAAAACCGTCTATGAAAAACAAATAAATACAAAAACGATAAATGCAAGTTGCCAATGCCCATTTGGGGGCCATCTCCGAGACGCCCCCCCCCCAACACGTCCACCTGGCGAAGATTTCCTTAACGCGGGTTTACATCATTATTCGTTTTAATGGGTGGATATAACGACGACGCGGCCGCAGATAAAAAACGGAACAAGATCAGTAAGTCTTATTTTGACCACCGGCAATGCGTAAGATTGGGTGTCCCGCAGTTGGAAATGTTTTTAGAGCGGATTTCAACACACCTCGTCATCGTCAGATTTGAGTTTATATCCTACTGACGATACTTGCACAACTATGAGCTTCTCCACTATACCCAAGATAAATAATCTCAGAAATTGTACAAATACAACACTAGTATTTCCCTTTCAACAACCAGAATGTCGTTCCTGTAACGAAATCTGTAATGTTTTTGCGTCACACGCTTACAAGACGTTTAATTTTGTGAAAACCGATTTAATGAAACCGGTTGTCCTATACGAATTATAGAAGGCTAGCATACCTGCTAGTCCAGGTGGTCTCTTTCAATTACGAAGTCCGATTGATTGAGTTTATATTATAATAACACATAAATTACAATGTAATCCTCTGGCCAGGCATCATTAGAAAAAATGTCCCAATTTTATGTAACGGAAAAAATGTCCCAATTTTATGTAACGGAAAAAAGGTTCCAATTTTATATAAATTTTAATTTTTACCGACTTTCATGGAAATGCAGTTCAAAATGAAGAAATTGTTTTTATTTTTTGTTTTTTTAAGCGTAAAATATGGGGGGAATAATGTGACAAAAAATGTAATATTTAGCGGTTGTATTTTTTTGTATTATATAAAATTGGGACATTTTTTCGTTATAAAATCTAACGGGGGCGGCCTAAAAATAACGTTATAAATTTGTATACAAAGTATAGAAGAAAAAGAGACGAAACGTAAGCAAGAGGGGTTAAGAGGCGCAGCCCCTTGCGAGGCCAAAATTACCGAGTTTTAATATATATATATATATAAGTGTATGTATCTGTGTGCGGATACACACGAGCGTGTTGTAGGTTTTATAAAGCAAATAGGTGCAACAATTGCACAAAAATTACTTTTTTCACCTGAGAGTGATTAGCAATATTTTGTGATTCAACTGCGGTTTCGATAGAGACAATGTACTGAAATTGCTTTGCTCCGTTCTTTGTTCCTAGCGGTTCCTTTCTTCTCGCTAAATTAAATAATCACGTATGTATTCTCGTACATTAAACTCTATGAGACCCACCTCACCAAAAAGAATATATATATATATATATATATATATATATATACATATCGTGTATCGTATATGCTTTTATATGTATCAACAAACTCCGTTGGAACCTTAAATTATAGCCTAGCAATGTATTATGCAAAAAAGACGTAGTTAAGTTTCTTTTTCGTTAACAATTAATAATAATAATAGCGCGCATATAAAAAAAAATATTTTGGTAAATTACACATAAATAAAATAATGTTCTTTTTTCATTCAACTGTAAAAGTATGTTAAACACTTCTCTCCCAATTGAAGCGACACAGGTTCGGACTGACTCTAATTTGTATTTTTCGCCTGTAATATGCTCGCTGTTGAGATGGGAAACATTTTAATTCGGATTCTATGATGAGGAAAATGCGAGGTGAAAATATTTTTCTAAGATAATACCCGTTTATGCGACTGCAGTCAAGGACAGGACGGTCCTATGATGAAAATAAAAGAAATACCAGAAGACAAGCAGTCGTAGTCAGTTCTCGAATGGTATCTTGAAATCACGGAGTAAAAATATATGATTTTATAAATTCTAGGACTGATTGTGAAATAGAGCTGTTTGCAGTCACTAGAGCCTCCGATCGGAAGGCGGATAGTTAAATAAAATCGGATTCAAGTGCGCTTCACTATAATCGTTGGAACGTAATGGACTACAATGTAGAGAGAGCGGTGTTAAACTTTGCAACGCAAGCGCATCACTGCAAACGGCAATCTGCAGTTGCTAACCTGCTAGTAAGGTGGCGAAGATAAAAAGACGAAGATGTCGATCGCGGGCAATCTCCAATAGATCAACAAATAAGGGAGTGAAAGATTAAGAGCATTAGCTGGTCACGAAGTTGACATTTTCTAAATTTGAGTAAAGGATCAAAGGTTAAACATTGATTTATGAACAGCCGTTTTGGTCATATATATATATATATATATATATATATGAATTTACACAATAATCTCGATTCAAATTTTTATTTATTTTCCATCATACTAAGGAAAATCACGTACAGAATCATATATTTAGTTTCGAACTACTACTTAATAAATCAACAATCGAATCCGGCGACGCAGTTAGGCCAGAAATTACACTAGAATATGAAAAACCTCAAACACGGAACCCGTTATCCACCGTCGTCTGTTTGTGTTAATAGCATCCCTTAAAAGTATGCCGGGAAATAAGTTTTGAAATGAAATGAGTTCTGTGCTTCTCGAAGCGTAAACAGATGGTTCTTTCATTTTTTAAAGAGAAATTGATAAATCCGCAAGTGTTGTTTTTAACTGTCAAAGTTGTTACAATCCCACATTTTTTTTTGAATACTATCATATTTTGTTTTTTTTACATTAGCGTAGCTTAAAAAAAGCCGACGAAAGACTGCACGAATGAAGTTAGAATATTGCTGTAGGGCTTAGTTGCAAATGGGATCTTGAGAAAATGGGAGTATGTTTGATGTTGAGGAGTTTTTAAACATAAAATTACACGAAAAGAAAGTGGATTTTGATTTAATTAATACAGAGAACGCGCTCGATACTGTGTAGTATCGCCGACAGAAAGAGAGAGAGAGAGAGAGAGAGAGAGAGATAATTGTTTCGCGCGATTTAGTCTGATTCTTAAGGGTAAAATTAAAAGTATTATTAAATTTTTAATAATTTTCGGCTTTAAGTAATCCGTAAAAGCTCATTCGCAAACGCTAGTACGTTGTTAATACTTCAAAACAACCTAAATATCAAATAATATTTGAGCGACATTAGCTTTTTTTTCTTTTCGTGAATTTTGTCGAATCGAGGGGGATTCGTACCGGAAAAGAACAATAAGGGTCGATAAAATTTCAATTCGTTGCATATCGACATTATGAAAGGAAACCGGTAGAAGTAGTAAAGAACGAAATACAAGATAGACGTTTCAGAAGGGCAGAATTTTCAAGTTATCAACTCCAAATTACTTATACCGTTCGTTATTTGAAGATACATATCGATATAGACTGCGTTTTTGAGATATATTCTAATTTGTGCCGGTGTTGATGTTGATGGCGCGAAAATTAAGGGAACTTACAAAGAGCGCAATTACTACCGGGTAGTTTAGGGCAAAGCGGTTTTCCGAAAAAAGTATTCGCCGTAAGCGGCTATAGAGCTGTGTTAGTAGGAGGGGCCCTGCGCCGCGCAAATAGGGTAGTATACCTCGATCGGTACCCGAGGATAGCGTAGAGAAGCGTATCGGTGTTGAAAGAGACAATAAGTTTGCTCAATGATTCGTTCGTTCGCTTTTGTTTTGTTTTTTTTTACATTGGTCGGCATAGGACAGTCGGTCGAAAATATAACACACACAATCGTCATCTAAATAGTAGAAAATAAACGATAAAAAAAAGATTTTTCTTTTTAGTTTACAGAATTTTATTAAAAATTCGAGTATTATGTTAACTCTGGCGTCTGAAATAGTTCGTTGAATTCTGCTTGCGGAGTCAAGTTAGTGAGGCATGATTCACCACCATCGGCAAGGATGACCCGTTGAGGAAAAAGATCCGGAATTCAAGCAGAAAAAACCTGGAGGAAGGTCAAAGCAGAGATGCGAAATAGGAAGCCGAAGGAAAGATCTGAAGAGGAATAATTATACAAATACATACATATACATACATATATATATGTATATGTATGTATGTATGTACATGCGTATAATGAATTTTCTAAAATTATTTGAAATATCAATAAATTACTAGAGCGCTTAGAATTTTAATATGCCGCACATTTCTCTTCTTTGCGTATAATGTTTTTATAATTCTACCCTAAATTCCAGTTCTGTTAGAATAACATGCACTTACAGATGTATAATTACACCTTCATTTTCAGATTAGATTCCCTTTTCTTTTTTTTTAGATTGCATGTCGCATACAAATTACTAACCGCAAAGCTGAGGCAATTTTGAACATTTTTAAAAGAGCTCTTAATTTTTTAAAGTTCATATTTCTCTTTCAGTTCGAAAATACCGCAATTAGATTAATTTTTTTTTTTTTTTTTAAATTCGTTCGATGTCGATAAAATGTAATATGATTATGATCCAAAGCCGTGTCCACGGGGGGAGGGGGGGGGTTAACCATCATTCCATTAGGACTGAAATAGTTATTATAAATACACAAAAATTTGAAGAAAATCAAAAATTTAAAATAAGTGTTGTTGATTTTTTAGGGTGTTTTTACCTTAAAAAGAAAAAATATGCTTCATATTTTTAGGCGCTTCATTAATATTTTATTCAAAATTTATTATTACCAGTATAATCAATAACATATGTAATTTTTATTAATGTATTTATACGGAGTAATTCGTCGTTAGCAAATGGTGACTACATATTTTCATTGTTGACGGATTTATTATTGTTGTTTTAATTTTAATTGTTTATACACACCATGAAGATGAATTGTAGTATCCGAAACTAGTCGGTGTTTTATATTTTATATTTTTTAAATTATATCATTGTGATGTTAGTGTGTAGATAAAATGTGTTTAGTCAGATTTCGAAATTAATACGTCAACAGACGGTATTTAACGCAGTTCAAACAAATCGATTAAGAGGCGGATAAAAAAATTTATTAGAATTCGATAATTTTGCGATGATTTAAACTTGAATATAAATAACAATTAAAAAGTTCCCTTAGGTTTCGAAAATCGCACAAGTAAAGCGAGAATATATATGTATGTATAATGTAGCTTTGAAACCAAATTCGTTCAGAAATTTAAAATATGTAACAAACGCCGTATGGGAAAAAATGAGTAATTTCAAATGATTAATTCGGAGCAATAACTTATCGTAAAAAACAGTTATAGTATAATTCGGCCTGTTGAAAAAACAAAAAAACCTTTAAAATATAAGTAAGAGAGAAAGGAAAAATGTAGGGCTACATCTTCAAATTTACACCTTTACAACTCCCGGAAACTTCAAAGTCCGGAAAAAAAATTTGTTTTTGCTCGAGCGTGTAAAGTTCCCTCTCTGTTTGAGGATAATACATTAACGGAACTGTCAAGATTGCGAGAGTTGTTAAAAAAAGTTGAAAAAAAAAGCAACTTAAAAAACAGTCTAAAAATAAGCACACTTATAGGAGAATATCAGTCATTGCACAACCCTAATAATAGTAAGTAAAGTAAATAGTCCTGACAGGGCGTTTGCGATTGTGAAGTTAAGCTTTTCATAATGTACTTAAGCATCTAATGGATCCGATGAGAATACTGTGGGACCAGTTCCTTTCTACTTTTGGATTATCCGCCTTTACTTTCCCCAGATAATTCTTTAGTATAACCAATATTCAATGTTAGATATTAGTCATAGGTACCACTGGGACAGCGGCTTGGATCCGGAACGAGTCAAGTCTCGATAACCGCCGACACCTCTGATTTGATAGCCAACCACCGTATCCACTAGGCTACCGCGTTACCTTAAAATTCGTCAACGCCCGCCATACATCATGCCTTTTCATAAATTGTTCAACCATATTAATCTGTCGGAAAGTCTGTTCTGATATGTGATGTATGTTTCCAGGAGCAAAATAGACCCGATAGTGCGTCCGGCTATGCGCGCGAATTAGAACTTTTCCAAAAAGGTCTGATGATAACGAACAAGAAGGCATAGATTTGCAGATTTTTTAAAATACGATAGGTGCGTGAAATTTGCTTAGAAGAGACGCGTTATTGATTCCAAGTTAAATTGTGGAGTTAGTAGTCTTGTGAATTGAAAAGGAATTGCGAAATTTAATATAAGTAACGTTCGCCGAGAAAAGGAGGGGCTCCCCCTGTGGTGCGAAAATACGAGTTTTGAGTTGGGTGTAGAATACGATGTAATTTGTGTAGTTTTTAGGCAAAAACTGACTGATGAAAATCGGAAAAAAGTAGAAAAACATTGAAAATTTTAAAAAAAATCGGAAAATTATTTTTCCCTAGCTGTTAGCTTTTTCTTTTTGCATTTTTTAATGATTTTTCATTTTCTTCGGGTATTTTTTGAACATTGGCTTTATTTACTTTTCGTAACTTCGGCTTTTTTCTTCGCTGGAGTTTCGGCTTTTTCGGTTTTTTTTTGATCCGAGTTTCAGTTTTCTTCTTTCTCTCTGGCGTCGTTAACTTTTCTGCAGACTACTTTACAATTCGTCGCATTCGACTGTTTTTTTTTGGCACAGGTTGGTCAGCTACAAAATTGCGTGTTTTTTTTTTTCTTTCTTTTTTGGACCGGTACATAAAAAAGCAGCGTTATCGTACAGTTACTATTTCCTTTTTAATGATAAATCGTCAAGGAAGAGTAAATCGTTTGCTGATGATACGTTTCGCTGTACATGTAGGTAAAATGTTTTTCTCTTCCAAGTGTCGATCAATTTGTTGCAGGTGATTTCATTTTTTTTTTTTTTAACTGGATGCGTAGTAATACTTATGAAAACAATACTGAATTGTTAATAAAAAATTAAAATTTGAGAATCAAAAATACGGAATCACGACAATGCACCCTGAGGTAATTGTTGATATAAATCTTTAAATTATTCACGAATTCGATTTTGCACGCATTCACAGCAACATTGAATTTTTTATGACTGGATCGATTAACAATTTCAAAATCTTCGTGCAGCAATCAACGTTTGAGCAACCAAAATTTTAATTTAACCAGGCCGAAATTTGATATCGATGCTCTATTTTGAGTTGGCATAGCCATTCGTAATACGGTAGTATATTATGGCAGTATTGCTTAGCGCAAACTGCTAAACGCGTTTTCTCTAAACGGTTTTTATTCGCAACAAAGGATTACATTGTATTTATATATCACATTCGCTTATAAAACGTACTACCACCGGTGCGTCATATGTGTAATTTTTATTGTGCCTTATAAGGAGATAATGTTCCGGGGGAAATATGTCGGCATCTACAAGAAATAATAACGCGGTGACCAGTGGTACTGCCTCAAAAGTGTAATTTGCTAATATGGTATTGGCTCGTGAATCGAAGACGCTCGAAGCTTTAAAAAATGGACCTTTTGAAAAATTCGACAAATCCCATAAATGCGTTTTGCGCTTTTGCCTCCTTTTCCGAAATTTCAGTGCGAGCGGTGATAATTACAGCACACGCCGTGCATAAATCAGGCTGCAGATGAAAGTTCGGCGCGACGACAATTTCGCTAAACAATTGAACTGCCGTCGCTGGGTGGTATCATGTGTGCCTGACGAGGAGTTGTTAGAAACAAACACATCGGTTAGGAAATATAAAGTGGAGATCGGCGAAAGGTGTGTTGCCGGAACTTGCAAAGAGCGCGATACAGGTAATGTGTAGCATGCAGTTTGTAGAAAGGAATGTACCTGTAGCGCTCAATACAAAAACCAATTCATAGATTACTCTGCGTATTGACAATGGAAAATTTTAAACATTAGACTGGTCTCATTAGTTTAATAATCGATTATAGTGCTGGTATGCGTGCGTGTCTGTGTTTTAAAGCGCGTTTAAAATTAAAATTGAATTCATCAACCTGATCACGGGGAGTCCTCATCTAGACATCGCGACAAGAAAGAACTTTAATTTTGACGACGAAATCGCGCGTACGATGCTATTTTGCCATTCTTTATTACAGCTTGTTTGTTCAGCCTATCCATATTGTTATTTATTTATTTTTTCTTCTGGTTAGCATAACAGAGAATAAATTTGGCTGTTCCACATTGCAAATATTTAAAATTTAACGGAGTTACGCGCTTGGTTAATTCAAAAATTCGATCAAATCAAAAAAAAAAAAAAACAACTTTTCTGGACTTACCGCTAATTATGTTTGAATTCCGATGAATTTTCTTAATTTTTTAATGTAAAATTTTTTAAATAAATAAAAACCAGTGTAAAATGTTTTCAATAATTACGATAAAAAAAAACAACTGAAAAATCAGCGGCTACTCTTGTAACGTTGCTACATTTAGTGACTCTCTGTATTTCTTTTTGTTCTTATTCTTCGGCATATGCAAACGATGTTATATATAGACAAAAAAAAAGGAAATCGTCAATATTTTAAATTGTAAAAAAAATTTAACAAAACTTTAAATGAGAACTTTTGGAGGAACACACTTAAAATATAAATGAAAAAGATTCGTAATTCGTTTAGAATTTCTAATCACTGCCTCTTTTTTCCTTTTTTCTTTTTTTTTTTTTTCTGTTAGATTTACCACTTTGCAACAATTATCTAACCGTATCGTCATTGTCTTACCTAGAATAATCCAGCAAATAATATACATTGCCACTACGTGTGCTATTGTTCAGTAGGTACACACACTGGAATTATGATCAAAGGAAAAACAACAAAAAACCATTAACGAAACACTTAGGACTATCACTGAAATTATGTTCACGGTTATGCAATTCATAAGCGCAGCAAGTTGTTCGACTGTTTTCGAAGCCGTACGTTGAAAAATTTCAAAAATTTAACAAACAAAAAAAAAAAGAAAAAGAAAAACTCGTTCATACATTATTAAAAGGTGGAGATTAGGTGTCCAAAAGGGGCTTGCATCCGAGGTATTCTAGCCAGCAATTTCCCATACAGTAACAACACTGTTCCACAAATTTTTCCTTAGAAGAGATGATTATTTCCTCTTTTTCTTTTTTTCTTTAAAAAAAAAGTTATCGACATATACGAAGGGCATTTGTGAAAAAATCACGTTCCCATTTATATGGGAATTTTTTTTAAGACACTCTAAACACTGAAACTATACCAAAGAGGACGGATATGTATATATATATATTTTTTTTTTTTTTTCTTTAATGGACTCGGTGTCAACACTGACCGAACTACATGGACTTAGATCACTTACTTAGATTTTGAGGCGATCGGAGATAGAGAGTATGTATATATTAATCGCATTATTTCGAATCGATTAAAATATCATAAAATTACAGGCTCGCTCGTTAAGGTTTTTTTTTTTGTAAATTATCTGTGTGACAATTTGTGCGCATTCGTGAGATTCGATTGTTCACCGATACATATTGGTATGTGTAATTCATTGCATATTATTTAGCAGTCCTACGATATCAATACACCGATGATACACATTTTTTAATTCATACAGAATTGAAAGTTTATCTTATTTAGCGGAAAAAGTTGCACGTGACATCAGCTTTTCGTTATTTCCAAAACTTTTTCAACTTATACATCTGAACTACTCGAGTATAGTTGTCCGGAAATTCAAAAAAAAATATATATTTATCTTGCTCAGTTGGTCCGGATAGATGGCTGGTGAATTGTCTTTGTCATTAGATTTTCATTTGCTCATTTTTCCAATACGTTTTTCTTTATTCATATAAAAAAAAAGAGAAAAAAAAAAGAAAAGAAAAGAAAAAAAAAGAGAAAAAAAGAAGAGGAGAAGAGAAGAGAAGTGGAATAATTTAAACTTATTTTGATATGGAAGTGGTCAAATGGTAAGCTACTTAGCCGCCAGGCCATAAAAAAAAAAAAAAAAAAAAAAACACTGAAAGATAATTTACGATTCGGTAAATTTGCGAGTACTTAATAAATTGTTTCATTACGTCTCCAGGGCTACTCTTCTGAATGTATCGACGAACGTTAATAATAATAACTTTTATAACGACATTTTTCTCGAATTTCTATGAATTTCTATGACTGAAAAACAAGTGGATGAGCTTAAAGCAAAATAAAAACAAGAAAAAAAATGAAAATACCTCATAGCGAGGAATGTTTTTAACTGTCGAGCGCATTGTATAAATACGTTTAATCAGTTCGGCAACGTACACAAGAGAACGGTGTGAGCAATTTGTTCAATCGGGAAAAGTATTCTGTGACCACGCGTTAGCAATGTGAAATGGAAAAAAGTGATTCGCCGTTCTGCTTTTGCTTCCACCGGAATCGGTGAGACAGCCTTTTTCTGAAAAAGGTCTTCATTTAAAAGGCGTCTACACCGCATCGCCGGGAGTAGCGATGTCGCGGGAAATTTATTTAACGCGGTCAATCGCTTTTATTTATTTATTTTCTATATAGAGAATTTTCCTTCTATATCTTTTTACGCGAGGTTTACTTCCGCGCTTTATTTTTGTTTTTATTTTTTACACTCGAACTCGTGCGATTAAAACCAAAAACGTAAATTAGGGTAATTATTTTCCACCCTCAACGGGGCTAGTCAATCGAGTATAAAAATACAAAGCAGTCTGAGTAAAGCAGCACCGTTAGTTTTATTTACTCAGATCATCAGATCAATTCTATGCGAAATCATGCATTCTATCCAGTACAGACGACAGGATGTATCCCCCGTATGCAGTAGACTAGCAATATGATCATCAATGTATAAACAACTCACAAACTGAAGTAACCGAAATTCTCCGATGTATTTTGGAAAGTACAACGAATTGAAAACTGGAAGATTAAGCTCGATGAGCAAAAATCTATCCACACCACTTTTGTCACACATCTATAATCTTCGCAGGCGCAGCACAAGTGCATGACGCGGCAAAATGTCCGATGGGGATCTACATCTCTAGATGCGAAAACTCGCATCAATTGCTTAATGGATCCGAGAAAAAACACGTAAAGTGCATATTAGTCGAGCGACACTCCGAAGTGAAGCTCGGGAGCAAGCAAAGCATCTATCAGATTTAAGACATCAATATAACGCATGAGATACAGATGCGTCATCAAGCAGAAAAATTATTCAAACAGTCCGAAATTCTATTCCGCACGGATTACAACGGATCGCATTGCACACTGATTAAAAGCACAAAATAATCAAAGACTTACCATCAAAAAGAAAGATGTCGTATTTAAAACCCGGAGCGTTTAGTAAATCCCGGGCTGCTTTAAATCTTCTCCATAAAAGGTATATAAATATCGGGAGCTCAGCTACTGCCGTATCAGTTGTATTAATGGTACGAGGCCTCCGGGGTATCCCGAACGTGTGTGAGCAAAAATTTGTAAAAATGTAGGATGACTTTCAGACTTTATTTGTACTCCATAGAGACAGAAAATCTAGACAAGCTGAAATCGTCTTCATCTACGGATGATTTAATAAGTAAGTTTACCGAAAAAAAAAAAAAGCGGGAAAAGTGTATATTTGGTTGAAGTGGAATTGTTTGGATTGAATTGTAACTTAGCTCCCAGGTAACCTATAATCAATAAATAATTATTTTAATTTAATTTCTTTTGTGAAAAATCTTTACACTTTATCAGGGCCTCCCAACAAATCCCGTCTAAGGCAAGCTACGCCACTGATAAATACGGTTAATAATATAAAACCCACTGGCTTTTAAACAGTTTTCAAAAGCAGGTAATCGGCTGGTTTACGAAATTACTGAAATTGTCTACATACTCCGAATTAAGTTCTTTCGGATGTTGTCCAGTCACGGTAGGATAATAAAACCGACTCAACAACAAAGTGCCCTTAGAGGCGCATTTTCATTCCATTGACTGTAGGGCCAACTCGATGAAGCCGGAAAAGAACCGCGATAAGGCCGATTGGATCTATTTTATATTTCATAGAAACACAAGTCCCTTCTAATGTGTGCAGGTAACTGTTCTTGTGCTATTTTTCCTTCGAAATGTACTCTTTTCGTTCCTTTGGGACGACTGGCAGGTTTCCAAACTGCTTCTAAACTTCTCGTTTCTCCCAGTACGACTGGCTGTACCCGACATAATACCAGTGTCAACCACATATACATACATATACACCTATATACATATACATACATATATATACATATATATATATATATATATAGTCGATATCATTTCAACTGCATGAAATTTGAGCAGAGCGAATTCCTCCTTATTTTGCATTCATTACTGGTTTTTGTCTAAAAATGATATTTAAGCTTCCTTTTGTTTTTCCGACTTTTTTCTCATAGCTTATGAAAGAGTTTAAAAAAAATCCTCAATTTCATCTACTGACCGGTTAGGAAGGCTGAGAAAATTTGTTGTTATGACGGACAACATCCTTACGGATTCCGATTTTTAACCTAGTATTTAGCACACTGTCATCCGAATACGCTCCTTCCGCCATCAATACGAACATTCAATTTTTCTGCGACCGAAGAGTTTCGCGAGTTATTTAAATGAAAAATTAAAATTATCCGGCAGTAGTGGGGAGCTATGACTTCGTAAAATGACTTATCGTTAAAATCGTTTGTGCGGATGCGGTAGCGTTTACTGAGAAGGATCTTAACGTATCTAGTACGGTTTTATTATTTTCCGTCACAAATATGTCTTCTTTTGGAAATCCGCGTTGTTGCATAATTTTAGTTTTACAACTATTATAATTCCGCGATTAGATTCGTTTTGTAATTTTTTAATTATTTTTTTTACTTCGACGAATAGCATCAATGGGTAAATTATATTCTTACAGATAGTTTATAGTATTATTCAAAAAGACTAACGATCGCCGAACTGGCCAAGATAAGAGTCGGTCTAATACATTCGCGGGCCCTATCATTTTAGGTCTTCGATCTTATTCCGTTCAGCTGAAAACAGAAATACACGGGTACGCGTTATGGAACAAAACGGGGAATATTCTCTTGCCCTCACATCGGCGTAATAATTACAGTCGCTAAGAAAACCACGTATAAATGACTTTTTCTTGATTATTATCGTACTTATTAATGCAAATTTAAAATTACATAGACAGAGGGAGGCAACATTCAAAATTAGTATAGAAACTAATAACATTGTAGTAAATTGTTGCGTTGGGACCACCGACATTAAATTCAATTAGCTGCGTAATACCATTAAATATCGCGAATCTCTAATTATATATAGCTTCATTCAAATTACCATTTCGCATTGGTAAGATTGTTTTCCCGTTTCGATATAATTAGTAGGTCTTTTATTTTTTTTAACGTTCATTGTTTCCCAATTTTCTCCGTTCCTCCTTTTAGAAGAATTGAGTAATTCCATTTTTGAAAAAAAAAAAAGGGGTTTAAAAAATTCCAATGCAAGTATTTATTACTTACTCTCGGGGATACTGGTTAGAAGAAAACTTATTCAGCAGAATGCGTTCCCATCATAATCCGGTATGTTTAGTGCGAATACCATCGAACCGCATACTTATATATTGTTTGGTATAATTTCTGGTTGACGAAAAAACTGCCGAAAAACGGTTTTTTTCTAAATTTTTGAGATTAAAAAAAAATCCGAAGGGAGAAATTAATTCAAACTGTTTAGAGAATTCCCGAACGATTACGACTGCAAAGGGATCGTGTTACACTTGTTTAAACTAAATCCAAAAAAAAATAAATAATAATAATAATATAAATAAAAATAAAAACATCTATACGAACAGCCACGCTTATGTAATGTTCAAAATTCATAAGAATAACTGTGCAAATTGTACATTAAAATTATCTGCTGCTGTTCCTCTGAATTTTAAAAATTACCATTATGAACATTAGCTGTGATTACAGATCGCTTGCGCCTTAAGATTTAATATTTTACGGTATAAAATCACCCCGCAAGTAGTAAGCAAATAATTCAAATAAATCAAAAAATTACCTTTTCTGACAGGTGGGCTCCAGGTTGACAATAATGCTGTATATTTCGGCGAACGAAAAACCAAGGAATAAAATTTAAAAAAAAAACCCGATTGCAACTCGGATTTTTTCCCGATTCAATTTTAATACGTGAGAGATAGAGAGAGGGAGAGAAAGGGAGGGAAACAAAAAATAACGTATACAATCTATAATATTTATTCCACGTTCAAATTACGATATCCCGAGCGGCGCGCATTTAACGAAAAAAATTCCATGGATGGAATTTCTATTTGGATGAAAATCGATTTTTTTTGCCGGTAATTTATAATTTTTAATATTAATTAATAACGCGATAAAAACCGATCGAGAAGAGGCAATAATCGAACACGAATTTACGGTAATAAAATATACGAGATATATTTTACAATCGGAAGATTCTGAGCAGGCAGAGCACGCATCAAACCGAGCGAATGTATACGATAAACAAAATGAAATATACCGACTGACTGACGAAGTGACGTCTGACTAATCGCGTTCGGCTGCTGCAGACTTGGATACACGTTATCCTCACCCTTACCCCGTTATCTGCGCCCGCAGCCCGCCGGCCTGTTAATCGGCCGTTCAGGGGCCTCCATTTCGTCCGCAGGCAAGGAGACCTCAAAATGTGTCTGTACTCTCTTATCTTCTTAAATCGTACGGCAACACATGCACACGCGTACCGAGCCTAGGATATATAGAAAACACCAGCAACCGAAAACAACCCCCAGGCTAATTAACAAAACGCCCGGGGCTTCGAATTCCTTTGTCTCCGTTGCTTTACCTCCACGTACCCTGTGCAAGGTACAGACGCACATTTTAAAATCTTTTATTATTTCGTCTTTTTCCCTCGCCCGTACACGTAATTTTCTGTTTCTCTCTTTTTCTTCGCTTTACCGCGATGTGTATTTTATTATATTATTCTTATTCTTATTCTTATTCTTATTCTTATTCTTATTCTTATTTATCGTTGCTATAATAATAATAATAATAATAATAATAATGATAATAATTACTATTATTATTATTATTATTATTACTACTACTATTACTATTAACATTAAGTAATTTTTCCTACAAACTCTGAATAACACAGCTCCCCTCCGTTTATTTAAGTGCGTATTTTAAAAAAAATGTTATCTTAATGTTTCCATCAGTTTCCATAAAAGCACCATTTGTCATTCTGAAGCTATCGTAAGAGTTTACAAAATGCATTCTGTAGAGATGGAATCGGAATTAAAAAAAAAAAACAAAAAACAAAAAACAAAAAAACATATTCGCCTATTTCTATAATTTACAATTATTTTTATCTTTCTCAAAACGAGAGAAGGCTATGATTTATTTATACTGCTGTAACGCGTGTTTAATTACGTCTATGCAACGATAACTGGATAACTGGATAACTGGAAAGAAAGGAGTGGCCCCGTTATGAGTTATCTATTACAGGTTTTCAAAGATGGGCTTATATTATATCGACTGCACGCTAAATTGAAGAGCGTAAGAAAAATGAATTAAAAGAAAGAAAAGTCTTTATTAAATTATTCAATTTTATATTATAGTAAATTTACTTTTAATTGGACACTCGAAAGGAAATTATTATGAGGAGGACACTGAAACGGATGGTCGTGGTTAAAGGCCTTAGAATTCGAGGACCTCTACTAAAGCGGAAACTAGTCTGAAGTTGAGGCATCTTCTGTTGATTACATAATGAAAATTCAGTAGCGAAATCTTCGGGCTTCCGAAATCGCGGAATGGTTTCCAAATAAATTTTAAAGTAAAATTCCCGATGATTCAAAATGCTGCGTGCTCGTTATGCACGTACATTATACGGAACCGGTTTTTATTTGATAAGAAATCGAAAGGAGCGAAAGTAAATGAGAAGTACACACTACGTACGTTTCGCGGTCGATAATGCTCTTTTAGCGGAGTTGTAGAATATGAATAAAACGCTGGCTTTGTCAGAAGAACTAGAGCTAAGTGAAAAATAAATATTAATAAAAAAAAAAAGTAATAAAGATAACGTAGGAATACAACGAACAAATATAAAAATAAATAATACTAAATTAGAAACACGTTACTTAGGCGTGATGATAATAGAAGCGGAAAAAAAGGTTAAGAATATAGGGTAAGCCAAGCCTGCATTTAATAATAAAAAGGGAATATCAACAAATAAGAGCATCAGTGTGTATAGATGTTCGGAAGAAATTTGCAAAAACACATACATTTGCAGTTCGCTTAATTACGGTTATGGAAATTGAACGTCGTAAGAAAGAAATAAACTGAATTCAATGGACACGCGGATATGGCGTAGAATGATAAAAACGTTTTGGAAAGAAATGAAAACAAATAACGGAGTGCTAGAGGAAATCGATGAAAAAAGACGATCATTTTTTTTTTTTTTTTTTTTGAAAGCAACATCCTGTACCGTGTTTAACTGCTGTGGCTATTACAGTACGAAGATGCGCAGTTTGTTTTTATAGATATCTGATTATTCCGCTAGTTCTGATAAATTGTGTTATGGATAAAATTGCATCGGGGGAATTCTCAAGAATGTTGGTGACTGTTTTGTTATTAATTGAAGGGGGCCGGTGAGGTGATAATGCTGGACAGTCGCAATAGTATATGATGAGTTGAGGGAGCAACATCTTGGCCACAGAAAGGATAATTCGTAGGAGAGGGGGTTCTTTGCAAAATAAAA
Organism: Icerya purchasi; assembly: GCA_039619475.1. Classification (NCBI taxonomy): domain Eukaryota; kingdom Metazoa; phylum Arthropoda; class Insecta; order Hemiptera; family Monophlebidae; genus Icerya; species Icerya purchasi. Next base: position 96,664,632 of record CM077115.1, read on the forward strand.
TTATGCGACATGGCCGTATGGCCTATGCGCAAGCGGCTAAGTGCACAGAAATCTCTGCGGGAAATGCTTTTTTCTGGCCACCATGGTTCCGTTGAGGGTTTAATTAACCTCGAGAAAGTCTGACACGAGGACCAATGGGTTTTCCATAAGGACGTGAGATTATTGAAGATTATGTTCGAGAGATAAGGTGGAGGTGGGCTGTTACTAGGTGAGGGGCAATATATTTCTGCTCGGGCGGATGTATCGACGCGTTCATTTCCAGGAATCCCTGCATGGCTGGGCGCCCACAGAAAGGATACGGAGCTCTGTCTCTTAGTAAGTTCGTATAATACCTGCTGGGTTCGAATTGCTATAGGATGTATGGTGAGGGGATTGGAAATTGTCAATAAGGCCGCGGATGAATCAGATACCAGCAGGGCTTTCTGTGATGTAGGCTCTGTAGAAAGAAAATATTCCAAACAGAAAAATACTGCGTATATTTCAGCATCCAGTACCGAGCAATTGTCATTCAGTCGAATGCTTCGAATCACGTCGCAGACTTCAAAGGAACAGGCGGTTGGGGAAGAAGTAGCCTCTGGGGTAGCCTTGGCAGCATCCGTGTAGAAAAAGAGGTGGTCGGGGTATTTTTGCATTGTTGCTGTTGTCAACTGAACGATATTCGGGTGCAGGGGTTTATTATACTTCGTCAGGGAAAAGTTAACATCAATGTTTAAAGGGGCCCACGGCGGAATCATGATGTTAGGAGCTAGGTTAGGGAAAGGGATTACGCTCACGTTGTGCTGCGATAGGAGAGCCAGGATTTCTGGGAAAGGGTCATTAGGGAACTCTGGGGTGTTGGGGAGGTCATTTGTGTCAATAGGATAGGCGCGCTTACTAGAGAAAAGAGCGAGGGTCTCACGGTGGTAATAATAGGTTCGGAAATACTTTAGTGGGGGAGTGCCTAACAAGGCACACAAACTTACAGACGGGGAAGTTCTATGTGCGCCTAGTATCGTGCGGAGCGCCGTGTGGTGTATTGAATCAAGGGATTTAAGTAAAGAGGGACTGGCTGACGCATACGCTTGGGACCCGTAGTTTATTCTGGAAATGACTAAGGATTTGTATATGGAGAGTTTTCGGAGGTACATTATACTTTGTGTTTGATACATATTTAAGAATAGATAGGAATTTATGACATTTAACTTTAAGATTGGATATGTGGGATCGCCAAGTTAGCTTTTGATCGAACAGTAGTCCAAGGAAAGTAGCAGTAGGGTGGAAATGAAGTGAGGAATTTTCTAGATTGAGGCGAATGCTGGAAGAGTTTTGACGTTCCCTATAGAAATCAACACAGATAGACTTAGATGGAGAAAACACAAGACCATTATTGTTACACCAGGATTGTAGTTTTGAAATAGATCATTAAAATACATTGATAAAATAAAAGTGATAATAGGACAGGTATACATAAAAAAAAAATGTAATAATAGAGGGAAAAGTTACAGGTAAAAGACCGTCAGGAAAACCAAGAGCAGTGAACAGTGTATTATCATTGGTTGAATCACAACGGGCATACTTGTCCAGTGAGACCCACAAACTTATTTTAAAATTTAAAAAAAAATATATATATAAACAAATATCAACAAGAACTTTGTTATCGACAGGACACAATGGCTGCAGCGGCAATGCTTTTAGTGGAGACCAGCGAAGAACGTGAATGGTGTATTCCGAATTAAATCGGAGAAACGTTTTTGTAAAAACAAGTATATTTTAAGGGGGGGTAAAGTTAATTTCGGTAAAAAAGGCTCATTTTCAATCATTTTTCTTTATGCTCCAGTGAATGCAAATATTTTTTATTAAGTGTAATACAATAAAGTAACATTTGAACAATATTTTCTGAAATTTTAAATAAGAAATATTAAAAAATAAGCCGTTAGCAGCAAATCTTCGAAGAAGCCTCAAAAAAAAGTTGTTTTGCGGTGGACACTATATCTCACCACTGGTTATCTGAAATCAAAAAAATCAAAATGCTACTGATAGTTAATCATTTTCTTGAAGTAACGCTGGGAGGATTTTTTTTTTTTTTTGATTTTTTAATTTTTGTTAACACTTGGAAGTCAAAAACGCGATTTTCGCCATCAAAATCGACAAATATTTTATTGTAAAATAAGTAATAATTAAAAAAAAAAACCCTCCCAGCGTTACCTCGTAATTGATGTGCAGAAACACTGTACAAAATTTCAAAAGAATCGGTGCATTAGTTTTCGAGTTACAGTGTCCACGGACTTTAAAAATGTCAATTGCGAGAAAAAGGCTTTAAAGTTTTGTGTACAAAAAAATTTGACTTAAACATCGGTACGCGAGTGTTTCTTCTAATATACTTATTCAGAGTCACCCATAAAGCTCATAAAGCTCACAGCTTTCAACTGTAAAATCTAAGGCAGCTTTTTGCTCTTGTCAACGTAGAATTCTGCCTTCTTTACTTTCAAGTGCAGCTTGTTGCTCCACTCTGTTTATGCTCGTTCAATCTACTGCGCGCGTCCATTCATGAGAACTTGACCTTGTACTGATGCTTATCTCTTGCATAAATGAGAGCAAAGCAAAACAGCCCTCATTGAACATACATGAAGCCACATGAGCTGTGATTTCAACAACAGTTGAGGTACCACTTAGTGATTTTGGGGTAATTTTCCAAATAAGTTGATTCAAACTTTCACTGTTGTTTTGAGTGAATCCTCCAAGATATCGCTGCAGAAGTGCTCCCTTACTCAAGTCTTCATATATCGGTTTAATTTCTTCAGAAACGTCACTTGGAAGTGCAGTGTAACTGTGTTTGAATTATTTCAGGGCATTTGCAGCTGCAGCTTTCTGCCATTCATACCACGAGTCTTGGTCTCTCAGGCATTTGTCGTACTGCGGTTTCTCGTCCACCGAACAGTAATGGTAGTAAGTAGCCCAAATGGCACAAAAGTATTCAGTTTTTTTTTTTGGACGATGTACCTTTTGCTTCGACACCGTCTGTCTTGCGTTTCTGTGGAGGTATTACTTTTTTTGATTGATCTAATCTGGAACTGGTACTCTTGCGATCTTCTCCGCTAATTTTCTTCGTCATTTTACTAATAATAAATACACAATCACAGCGAAACTAGAAAATACGAAGTTCAAAAGAGCACGAAACAGCTTCCAGGTAGCCGCGCTACGTAACTGCCCAGTAGGTGTTCAAAACCGGAGCGGAGCACCGCTCACTCAAAACTCTATAGGTCCGTTAATTTTGTTGCGATCGATTTCAAATTTTGACACAATAATCTTGAAATGTTGTACATTCATATAAGCAATGAAAAAAAAAATGCAAAAAAAAAATTTTAAAAACTTTACCCCCCCCTTAAATGGTGTAATCCTCTCCACCCGTTTCTTCCTGGTTTAATAATTTTCCCTGCATCAGTCATTTTGTTATTTCTTCCATAATTCGCCTTAATCACAGTCTGCTTCCTGCGGCTCCCTCTTTCGTTTTAATATTGTTCAGTCTCCCTTGTGTCATCCCTTTCATCTTCCTAAATTTGACCTGTGATGTAAATCACCTTCTATTATTCGAATGATCTTATATTTCCTCGGAACGCGCAGTCCTTTATTCTAATTTTCTTGGCCTTGATCTGCCGACCCCTTACTGTGCCCACTAAATTCTTGCTCTTCCTTCTCCTTCTATTGTTCCTGTATTGGCTACCTTCACTTCTTCTGTTTCTAATCGCTTCCTGATATAACTTTCAAATATCCCTACGTTTCATTATTTGTCAGTTCTTTGTGTTGGGTAAATGTCCTGTGTTGACGCGTCCAAAGGAAGAAAAAAAATGGTGTAATCAGTAGAGAGTTCTTTAACAACCTCTGTATGCAGTTTAGTAACTTATATTATTTGTAAAATTGACAAAAAAAAAATGTTTTAATTCAGATAAATGTGTGATTCGGAAAATAATTTGCGGTAGACATCGCGTTTAAAAATTTAATCTTAAAACTTAACGTTTCGGCTTTATCTGATTAACTTTGTAAGCTCTCCTACGAAGTGTTAAGTTTTAAGATTTAATTTTTAAACACGGCGTGAATGTGTAATGTTAACATGAAATATTGCAGGAAAGTATTTGAACGAGCTGACAAGAACTAGTAAATTTAAATTTAGTCGCTATAATTTAATGACTTTATTACATTACTATTTCAACAACGGTCGACGAAAATCAAATAATTACAAAAAGGTAATAAATCTAGTACTGGTGGTCGGTCGTCATTTTTAAATATTTTATATTTTTTCCATAAATATTTGAACAGTAGATAAATTAATGACTTTATACAGAATAATGTAGGAAAATTTTTTTTTATAACATATTTTTAAAATACTGTATAATAGATTTTAGCTAAATTTTCAATTCAAATATTCCAAAAAGGAAAATTATAATAAGGATAATTTCGGATTTCTGGCGAGATATTTCGAAAAATCATCGAGCGCTGAGGAACAAAAAATAGGGCCAGAATCTAATGAATGCAATAAAACAAATATAACGATTCCGAGTAATGGGAAATAAATTGACACGTTATTAACAACTTTAAAAACAACATCTAATTGCTACCAGCCTCGCCTATAATCATCGAAAGTTTTTTTTTTTAAATGGAATAGAAGCAGCGGTAGAAATAAAACATGTGTGTCGAACAAAACTTAAGATTTTATCGACATTCAGAGAGCATTACGCAGATGGAATTTCGCTGTTTACGACTTCGGAAGATTTCGCAGTTGATGTAAAAACTATTTACTTAATTAAATAACGACGTAAAATTACGGGAGAGAGCTTTCCGAAGAATTCGACGTGCGAACAGTAATAAGACACAAAGAAGTGGTCTATGATGCTGTTTAATTGCGTTTAAGGAAAAGTAATAAAAGCCTGTCAGGAATAACTACCAAAACGTAAAGGAATACTGTCTCCCCTTTACGCATCATGTTGCAATACCCCCTCCTCTTGGAAAAAGCCGTGACAACCGGAGAGTCAATTAACGTGTTAAAAATAACTGCAGAATAAGTGTGTTGGGCTTCAGATTTCTTTTGGAAGAATTTTATTCTTTTTTTTTTTTTTCTTGTTTTTTAATAAAATGCTCGGAATAGAATAGCAACATAGAAAAATATAAACATTTAGGAGAATTAATGCGGAAAAATGAATTGAGCATTTGGGATACAGTCGGCGGAAATATTAAAACTAAAGATGGTTACAGTGACAGGTGCTTTGTTTTTTTATCTGTTCACACAGTCTGCCGATAGACTGTCCAAAGTTCAACCTATTGTCACGCTTCTCTAGTTTCTTTTCTGAAATTCTCGAAGACAAAGAATAAAATGCTCCTTACACTTCTGAGGCTGTCGAATATCCTAAACAGCATCTAAACTATATTCATCCGTGCCTCTGGCCAATGTTGCAGTATACGACGCGTTAATCGATAAAAATAACAAGAAAAATCTTTCAATTCGAATAAAAATGAGACACTATAATGCAGTAGTAAAGCCAGCGCGGTTTTATTGCGCAGAATGTGTGCATAACTGCTGAAGTTATGGAAAAATCGAATTAAAACCGAAAACGGATAATACCGAAGTGTAGAAGGGATCAGAAGACTTGCTTATACGAAGATAGAGAAAACGGGAAAGGATGCATTCAAAAAGAGAAAAAGACAAATCCGATTTTTTGATCATCTAATAGGAGTTACGGTGTTTGTCTATCAAATCAGAGGTGTCATAGGTTATCGAGACTTGTCTCGTTCCGGATCCAAGCCGCTGTCCCAGTGATATATGACTAATATCTAACATTGAATATTGGTTATACCAAAGAATTATCTGGAGAAAGTAAAGGCGGATAATCCAAAAGTAGAAAGGAACTGGTCCCACAGTATTCTCATCAGATCCATTAGGCTTAGTACACCGTGAGCCTTAACTTCACAATCCATAATACCTTTTCGAAGACTTAATTTACTTTAATTGGGGAGCAGAGGTGGCTTTAGACTTAGAAAGAAACCGGCGACCCAATGATTTAAAGTGTAGGCTTGTGTACGTTTTAGGCGAATGGGTCATTTTCAAATTTTTTCAAATTTTGGCGTGCCGTACCAATGAAGAATTTAAATAATAAAAAGGGTGCAACTCTGTATTTCTCCACTCACAAAAAACAATATTTTAACGAACTAATTAGTACGAAAAGATATACCGTTAGTAAACTTTCTAAATCAGTTGTATATATTTTTGTTCCTCTTTTTTATTTTTCATTTTATTTATGAATTTTTTTTTTTTTTTAGCTTTTAATAATTCATATACATATATACATATATGTATAATATCGCCAGCAGAAAATTTGTCAGCAATAGGTGGGTTATATAAATTAAGTGAGGCATTAACATATATATATATATATATATATATATATATATATATAGTGAGAAAGTACATTAACAGTGTAACACCGTTAAACTAGAGCGCACTGTGTACAAATATTTTCCATACCACGAGCCGCACAATAATGCTATGTGGAATGCATGTGCCCTGTGCAGGAATTGCATGGGCCTGTTTTAAGGGAATAAAAGATGTGAAAGAAATTAGGACAGTATAAAGTGTAATCTACGGGATAAATCTGTTTCTAGAATTACGGTTTATTACTTTTTAATTTTTAGTACACCACGAATAACTGTGTCCCCGGAACATGTTGGTGATAAATTTTTTTAAATATATATTTTTTCTGATAAAGTCTAATATTATTATTATTATTATTAGCCTTAGTGATATAACGTTACACAATATACATTGAAGTAAATAAACTATTGTATAATTTAATTTAGCCCTGAAAACGAGCAAAGGCCTCTCTCAGCCGAGCCCACTCTGGTCTGTCATAAGCCACCTGATGGTATTGTTTGTGCTTTAACATTTTAGCGAAACTATCTTCCCACCGGTTTTCCGGTCTTCCTTTTTTTCTCTTCGCGTATATTGTCTAATCTGTTATTTTTTTAGTCCATCTTGTGGAATCCATTCTTGCAATATGTCCTGCCCAATCCCATATTTTCCTTCTTATTGCCCATGTAAAATTGTCTTTAACTTTTAATTTGTTTTTGATTTTTTTTTGAATTTATTTTGTCTCTTAATTTAACTCCAATCATAGATCTCTCCAATGCATTTTGACATATCTCAATTTTATTCATGATATTATTTGTTATTGTCCATGTCTGACCTCCATATGTTAAGGTAGGCAGGACGCACGCGTTTAGAATTTCCCTTTTTAGTTCATTTCTGTAAGGTCCCTTAAAAATATGTTTCAGCGACCAGTATTTTTTCCAAGTGAGTGCGATTCTACGCTCTACTTCTTTTTTTGTTTTATTTTTTAGAGATATTAGTTGTCCTAAATAGAATTATACTCTCTGCCTTTTCGATTTCTGTGTTGTCTATTGTAATTCTTGTTTTATTTTCGTCTATCGATAGTATTTTTGTCTTATCTAAATTTATAATTAAACCAGCCTTCTTTCCCGCCTTGTTTAAATCATCTAGCATGTTCTGTAGTTCGTTTATGTCGTCGGACATAATCACTACGTCGTCTGCGAATCTAAGATTATTTAACTTTATCCCATTTATGCTTATACCTTTGTTTTACGTAATTTCCGTGAGTTAAATAAAAAGGTAAGAAAATACGAAAATAAGATATTGATCGATTTTGACATACTTTATTAAAATGCGCGGGTAGCCCTGAAAACGGCTATTTCGAATTAATTGCTTTCGGCGAACGAGAAACAAAAGAACTGACGAGTGAAACAACAACCAAAATAAAAATACGAGACAAACCACTGAAAACGGGAACAAAACAAAACGAACGAGCAAACGTCATACGTGATCGAAACCAAAGCATAAACTTACATTTCGAGTGATAATAAACAATAAATGAGACTGCGCAAGGAGGAAAGAAAATGCCGACGATCAGATCTAATTACACGACCGCACTTGCATGCGAGCCGTGTAAACAATCGTTCAACATTCTCCCCCCCTTGAGACCCAAAGGGTCTCAAAACAGTGTATGCCAGCTAGGACTTCAAACGCCAAGACTAAACATACTTCATAACTATGTGGCTGGCGTCAATCTACCAGCGTTTACCATGGTACAACGAGATGATTGAAGTAGGATACAAATAATAAACGTAGTGAGTACCGGGGGATGAGCAGTTTGGAACAAACGTAAACAGAGTTTTGAACTGGCGTCGTTCTTGTCAGCATCGCATTGGAACTGCCCGTCGAATTACTTGCATTGAGAATGGCGCTAAGTTACTGCCGCTGTCATGGCTGTTGTTTGTATGTTGCGTTGTATAGATTGTTGAAAAGGCAAAACTTGCGCCAGAGGAGTCGATCCATGCGGCGATGTAGTACTATAAGAGGCGGCAGCAGCATGACAAGAAGATGGAACTGATTTCAGGAAAGCGGGCGGTTGTTGTTGTTGCGAAATGTTCTGAAACGAGGAAGTAGCATCTGATGGAGCTCCGTACGGCGCCAACGTTGATATTATTTCCGCGTTACTTTTCAGTTCCGATTGCGTAGAAGCATTTGAAATCGACTGTGGCGCGTAGTCGGTCGGAAGAATTAATTCATTCGAATTTAGTTGCTGCTGATACTGTTTATTAGGGACAAGCACATTGGATATACATCCTGGGGGTTGATGATTAACTAGTTTCCGCTGCACTGGCGATGACTGAAGTGACTTTACTGATAATTCTAAGTGATTCGAGTTCGAGTTCACTAAAGACGAACCTCCGATGTTCGAAACGGGATATTTATTCGACGAACTGGATATTCCACTACCATCCGATTCATTTGACGAGCTATCGTAATTTCCAGAGCTTGCAAATTCCGATCCAGTAAACTGGGCAACCAATACTTTTGTCGTTGCATTTATCGATATCTCATGTTGTGAACTTTGATCGTTTGCTTGTCCAGACGAAACTTTACTGGCAACGAATGACTGCGAACGCTGAGATTTGACGTGGGGGGATACGTTGGAGTCATTCAGCAATTCGTGCACATTGCTATAGTTCATGGCGATATCATTAAAATTGTTAGGAATAACTTCAAAAATCCTTCCATTAAATGAATTCGGAGCACCGGATATTGACGGGAGAGACTGGAGCGCCGAATTAGGAGATGGAGAAAACGTTCGAGAAGGTTGCGGCAGAACGACATTTGGTACTGACGAGGACTGCGATAAAACGAGTAACGGTTGCTGTATTAGCGAAGATGAATATGTTTCACAGCGATATTCATAGAAGACTTATAAACCAGCGAAGAGTTTAGCTGCGAGTTTTGCTGCTGAGCCACACGCGAGGAAAGATGACAGCAGCGCTGATCTGCAGAAGGGAATTTCGAGAGCGGACCTTCTGCCACCCAGCCGAATAAGGTTTCCTCGAAACACAGCTCTCCTACAAACAGCTTCCGGCCCAGCAGTATTTTGTTCGCATGGTTTCCACCAATCAGAATGTCAACCGTTGCCGTCGGCAATAAACAATCCACCAAATCCAACTTCCCGCTAACATCTTTTACGCGCCTGATCAAGGCCGGGGACACTTCGTAGGGAATGCGGCCTACTACGTCAGCCTGAAGATCGAGCTGATACGAGTTGTATCGTGACCGCAGATCGAGAGAAACCGACGCGCTCACTTGCGCTTCTTCTGGAGAGACGCAAGCAATTGCCGCTCGGGCGGCTTTAGAAGCAATTCTATTCTTTTTAACAAAGGACTCAGCGACGAGGTTGACCTGCGAACAAGGATCGAGCAAGGCGCGAGCTTTGATAACTTTACTTCCTACCAGCACATGCACCACCGCGCTGGGTAACAGGACAACAGAGCTCTCGTGAGAAGTGCAAGCTAGAGCCGTTCTGGTGGTTGATGAGGATTGTTCGCCCCGATCGTCTGGCACTGAATGCGAGCTTTCTTGGTGCAGCATGGTATGATGCGTCTTGTTGCACCTTCTGCACTTGGACGAGTTGCAATCACTCGCAAAATGGAACTGCCGTAAACAATTTATACAAAGCCGTTTGTCTTTTACAAAACGCCAACGATCGGCGATATTTTTTGTAATAAATTGTGGGCACTGTGACAGGTAGTGCCCTTTATCGCATAAGACGCATCGTGAAGCGACTGACTTGGCCCCGCTGTTGTATGCAGTCGTTGCAACGAATTTCCTATTCATCCTTACTTCCGATGCCTCGGCTCGACTTACCATTGGCCTCAGAGACTGCTGCGCATGTACGCTCTCATATGCAAAACATCGATTTTGCAAAAAGGCGCTCAAGGGTGCGAACGAAGGGTAGGTTGAATTGTCAACCACCGAGTTTTCCCAATCCATTCTAAGTTTTTCTGGCAACTTGCCTACAATTATGTATGTGAACAGCGGTGACATTGGTTCTGTGTTCAGTTCGCACACCTTCAGCCCTCGGATTATAGCATTTACCTGGTCAAGTGATTCCCGCAATGTTGTCTGTGAAATCGGCGGTAGAGCCATTAATTTTTGAAAATGGTCGGCGATAATCGCCCGCCGATTGTAATATCGACTCTTTACCGCATTCCACGCTTCTTCATAAAGCCCTTCCTGAAGGGTGTAATCCTTCAGGATATTTTCCGCGGCGCCTACCATAGCCTGCTTCAAAAAATATAATTTTTGAATCGGCTTTATATTGTCATTCGAATGGATCATTGCTTGGAACAGAGAATACCATTCAGTGAAATCTTTCGTTTTTCCACTGAACTTCGGGACCGGCAGATCCGGTAGCTTTACTAATGGATTTGCCGGTGCAGTGTCGGTTACGAGGGAAGAATCAAGTGACCGGCGATTGCTACTTTTCGGATTGAGGAAATCGTTCATCGTGTTTAATTTGGACTTGGCCAAATCGTATTCCTCCTTACTTTGCTGCCATTGCTCATACATTTTTCCCTCTATTACCTCCAGCTGATCTGCGGATTTTCCTTTTAAGTCTGTATTGTCTAGGATAGATGCAATGAGTTCACTGATCTCTCCTAGGCAAGTATTCCACGAGTCGAGTCGGACAGCGACTTCATTAGATCGCTCACTGGACGGAGCCTCGAGTAAGGCAGCATGAACGAGAGCCTTTGCTGAGTTTGCTGCACGGAACGCAGCGCGCTTACGGCGGTTTAATACCTCCAAAACCGAACCTTTTTCACTCATTTTGTTCAAATCAATAAAACTCCAAAATTGTCTTATTACGAGCTATGAAAACTGTCACACTAATTTGACTAAGATTAGTCACAAATTAAGCGACAGCGTAAACACAATTTAAATCGCCGGGCGAGTGGTGTAAACACAATTTAAATCGCTGAGCGAGTGGTGTAAACACGATTTAAAGCGCCGAGCGAGTGTACTTTGACGAAACTTTTCGTATATAGAATTCTGCAACGCCGAATATGCGTAGAATTCTACAACACCGAATATTTACCGAATTTCGACGCACTAAATATACCAAATTTTGAAACACCGAATGTGTGCGAAATTTCGACAACTTTTTATATGCGCTTAGTGCGTTACCGATTTTATTACGAATTTTATATGAAAACAACGAAAACTGTAAAAAATAAATGTCTTGACGCGAATATTATTTTAACTTTCAAATGATTTAAAAAATTACTGTTCGGTTTTCTAACCACCTTCTCCACCCACGGAAAAAACACCAAATTTTTGCCAGATCCTTTTCTTATGATCCGGCCCGGAGGACCAAAAATGTTTTACGTAATTTCCGTAAGTTAAATAAAAAGGTAAGAAAATACGAAAATAAGATATTGATCGATTTTGACTTACTCTATTAAAATGCGCGGGTAGCCCTGAAAAGGGCTATTTCGAATTAATTGCTTTCGGCGAACGAGAAACAAAAGAACTGACGAGTGAAACAACAACCAAAATAAAAATACGAGACAAACCACTGAAAACGGGAACAAAACAAAACGAGCGAGCAAACGTCATACGTGATCGAAACCAAAGCATAAACTTAAACTTACATTTCGAGTGATAATAAACAATAAATGAGACTGCGCAAGGAGGAAAGAAAATGCCGACGATCAGATCTAATTACACGACCGCACTTGCATGCGAGCCGTGTAAACAATCGTTCAACAACCTTTCTCCTCCCAGTCCAACTTTCGAAAAACTTCCTCTAAAGCAGTGTTAAATAATAAAGGAGATAATGGGTCTCCCTGTTTTACCCCTTTTCCTATATTAAAATATGCGCCTTTTATGTCTGTTACTATTCTTGCCTTCATATCCGTGTACATATCCCTTATAAGTTCGCTGTAATTTCCGGACACTCCTTGATTTTTTAATGCTCTGTCTAGATATTTGTGCTCTAACGAGTCGAACGCTTTTTTGTAGTCTATGAATGCTAAATTTATCCCTATTTTATATTCCTTACATTTCTCTAAAAGTTGATTTATCATATGTAAGTGATCGATAGTTGAGAATCCATTTCGAAACCCAGCCTGTTCTATAGATTGTTCAAAATTTAGTATTTGTTTCAACCTATTAGCTACAACCTTAGACACCGTGGAGCTTAAACTTATTGGGCGATAGTTTTCTATTTTATCTTTTTTTCCTTTCTTGTATATTAAAATAATCTCTGCTTGTTTCCATGATTTAGGGATTTTTCTATTCTTTAAAACCAAATTAAACAGAACATTAAATAATTCTATCATTCTTTTACCCGATAATTTAATATGTTCGTTCGTTATTCTATCCGGACCAGGTGTTTTATTCATTTTTAAGCCCTTGATCACTTCCTCTATTTCTATTTCTAAAAAAGTAGGTTCCTCTAATATACTTTGTTTTGCATAGTCATTAATATTAACGACTGTTTCGTTTTTGTACAGTTGAGACAAATAATCCGTGGCTATATTTATAATGTCTATCCTACTATTCTTTTTTATTCCCTTTCCGTCAATGAGACAAGTTTGCCATTTTTGTCCTAACCATAAATTTTTCTTTATAGCTTTTATATTTCTTGTTGACTCGATTATTTCTTTTATCATTTTTTCTTCCTTCTGTTTATTAAATATTCTTAATTTATATTTTATTAATTTGCATACTACATTTAGCTCTATTTTTTCTAAACCTGATTTATACCTCTTATTTAACAAATAATTTTCTCTCTCATATGAATCGGTATTCTATATTCCCTAGTTTTATCTACTTTTAAGCTGTTTAGGTGTAGTGCCGATTTTTTAATTAATTTAGTAATAATCAAGTCCAAATCGTCTATGTCATTTAGATAAGCTTTTAAATTCTCTGCCATTAATAAATCGTTAAACTTATTACCGTAATTTACTTTGTTGTTTTCTGTAATCTTAGGTTCTACTGTTTTATTGCTTATTATTCGTTTTGGTAGTTTTAAATCGATTTTACAACTTATTGGTCTATGATCCGAGTGAAATAGAAAATTATATAGTACTTTGCAGTTGCTTATGTTTTTATAATAGCCAGTTATAATATAGTCCAATTGATTATTATAATTCCCGTTTGGAGCAGTCCATGTCCATAATCTACCTTTACGTTTTTTATAGAAACTATTCACAATTTTAAAGTTTTTTTGCAAACAGAAATTTACTAATTTATCGCCTCTTAAGTTTCTATTCCCGTAGTTATATGGCCCCATTACCTTGTTTTCCCCTAGTTTTCTTTCTCCTATTTGGCTATTAAAGTCTCCCATTAATATAATTTGGTGTCTATTATTGCATTTTTGGTCTCTTAGGATTTCGTTAATATTTGTATACATTTCATCACATTCGGATTCTTCAGAAAGTCTAATATAGTGTTTGTTTAAATTTGAATCATCGGAAAAAGTTATGGATTATCAAGTATCTAATACTCCAATAATTAATGAAATTGTACATCTTAAACAACCTAGATAATATTATTTCGTTCGAATATTTTGGAGAAAGGGGGAAGTAAGCGTATCGGTCTGCAGGACGTAATTAGATGATCTCGCCGATTTAGGGATCATAATGATTGCAGCACATTTCCACTGAGATGGAAAGTGACGGATCCGTAGCATGACATTGAATATCTTTACAATAAATTTCGATCGGAAGAGCTTTAACTGCTCGACCATCAATGCTGTCATAGCCAGCGATTGCCGAACGCTAGTTCGGGTACCGGCCGAAACATGGCACCATTGAGCAACTACAACCCGATGGTTGTCTAACATATTGTAACAGCGTTTGAAAACAAGCAATACTGCGCAGCTACATTTCTAGACGTGTAACAGGCATTTATTAGGGTATGGACAGAGTCGGACTTCTGCACAAGCATAAGATGGCTACCTCATCAGCATTTATTCGCCTTTTGCAATCGTACCTGTACAATCGCGTATTTTATGTACAGGTATACGTGATACTCGAGGTCATCTATTCGGGACATCGGCGCTACAGTTTCACAGGGCAGCGTGCTCCGCTCAATACTTTACGCTTTGCACATTGCCGATAATGCAACGTTAGAAATTGATGGCTGTGGTCTAATCGCAACGTATGCAGACGATACGGCCTCCCTTGTCAACTCAACCTGTCCTGCATTGACTTTTAAGAAATGCACAAAACTACGTTAATTGATTCACCCTATCGGCAAAAAGTTAGAACGTAATAGTAAATTCAGAAAAATCGTTTTTCTGTCCATTCACTTTGAGGACAGAGAGACGTGCACTGAAATCAGGTACGAGATGGTATAACCATCCTCCGAGTGCGTCAGTTAACTCGATGTGCACTTTGACAAGCGACTTCATTATTAAGATTATCTTAAGTAATTGTCGATATAAAATGAAGAAACAAGTGGTTGGCTTCTTCGCCCAAAAAGTAAACTCCGTCTTGAAAACAAAAACTATTAATCTACAAGCAAGTTGTTGTGCCTTCTCGCAGATATGGTATCCACCTATGGGACACGACAGCCAATTCTCTAACAGCCTTAAGAAGGTTCAGGCGTTTCACAACAAATCTCTTCGATGTGTCTACGCGATGCACCATGGTTTGTGCGCAACAGCATCTTACAAAGGGGAATCTACGAATAAATACATTGACTGAGGAAATAAACTTCCATAGTACTCGATATTATGATTGTCTGACGCGAGACACATCAATCCCCTCGCTGTCTCACCTAGCCAATAACGACGGCTAAAACGCCTACACCTCCAATGACCTACTTTGGGTGGGGGGATCCTCTTTAGGCTGTTAGCCTCAACGTCACTATCTATTTATCATAATAATTTATAATATTTAATACTTATTATTATTTTAAGCAACTTCGTAATAATATAAAAAAAAAAATTAATAATAATAATAAAGAAAAAAAACTGTACATGTAACCGCGCAGGTAAGTAGAGAAGATGCGTTAAAAATTTCAATAGAAATCTTGAAATAAAATGACGAACACAAAAAAAAATTTATGTATATGAAAGAATGCAAAAAAAGTAGATCCGTAATAAAGAACTTAAATGGAACGACTAAATAAAAAACTCACAAAAACATGCAGACATATATTTAGACGCAACCTTAATGATAAAACAGAATATCATACATGTAAATACAATCGAAAATTTCACGTTTAGAGATTTTCTCAAGGGCAAAATTCGTGTTTTAAGTTTTTTATGTCGGGTAAAAAAATAAATGCGAAACGAACTTAAACCTCCAAAAAGGACGGTTATAGCAAATTATTTTAAGAAACGCAAAAAGAAAAAACAGCGACATGAAACTTAATATTAATTAAAAGCAATAATATCCACCTATAAAAACAAGTTCGAATTAATGAATAAACGGAAATATAATAAATTCGCAAAATTTAAAATTTACAAAAAAAAAAACCGACATATTTCAAAGTCACTCATCTGTTAAAAATGTTAATTGGTTAAAAGTATGAATAAAATTAACGCAAAAATGTGTAAATTGATGATGTTCTTTGCAATAGCTATAATTAAATGTCGATAAATCCATAATAACCTGTTTGTTATTAAAATAAATTAAAACAAATAAATTTCACTTATTAAAACTAACAAACAAAAATAAATATAAATGAATTTACTTTAATAAATTTAAATACCTCAATTTAAAGAAACGTTTTCTCGGGAATACTCTATTAACTAACAACACAGATGTACTCTCAATTAAAACTAATAACGCGAACTATGCAGAGAAATAATCGGACTATTACATCTGTATAGGTAGCTAAATACCAGGCGGATGGCGATATATAACTACAAAGAGGATTTATTAAATATACGTAAAAAACGTATTACAAAAAATAATTGTTATAAAATATAAAATACGGCCGTTATGTTTCAGAGTTACCTACTCCATAATCGTAGTATAACAATTATTTTCTGTGATACGTGTTGTTTTATGTATATTTAATAAAGTGATAAAACGGAAAATGGACCCGAACATTTATATTTCAAATTTTTTTTTTTTTTTATATATTTCAAATTTAAAGAGGGTTATAAAATTTAACTGCTTCTCAATTTTTATTTCGTTTATAATCTTAATATTTTGTTTTGAAAATTTGTCCCGTTAGATTTATCATTTTAAAAAAAAATCCCGCCTTTGATTTTTTTATAAATTCTATCGTCTTTGATTTGTTTTTAAACAATTTTTCGTCTTTTCATTGTAGTTATACTGTTATACGCCTAGTATTTACCTATGAATGTGCGGTAATGGACAGAACTAAACGCTATTGGTGACTCTGTGCGAGTAGTGAAGGGGCGAAAAATTTAAAGTAGTGTTAGTCAAGCGCCAGTAGGATCGTCAACCATATGACAATCGAAGAAGAATAAGATACACCACATGTAGTCCCATTATTTCTCTGCAATGTGCGTTTTTAGTTTTAATTGAGAGTACACATCTGTGTTGTTAGCTGATAGAGTAGGGCTATGCCTGAAAACGATTATTTTAAAGTTTTTTTGCAAACAGAAATTTACTAATTTATCGCCTCTTAAGTTTCTATTCCCGTAGTTATATGGCCCCATTACCTTGTTTTCCCCTAGTTTTCTTTCTCCTATTTGGCTATTAAAGTCTCCCATTAATATAATTTGGTGTCTATTATTGCATTTTTGGTCTCTTAGGATTTCGTTAATATTTGTATACATTTCATCACATTCGGATTCTTCAGAAAGTCTAATATAGTGTTTGTTTAAATTTGAATCATCGGAAAAAGTTATGGATTATCAAGTATCTAATACTCCAATAATTAATGAAATTGTACATCTTAAACAACCTAGATAATATTATTTCGTTCGAATATTTTGGAGAAAGGGGGAAGTAAGCGTATCGGTCTGCAGGACGTAATTAGATGATCTCGCCGATTTAGGGATCATAATGATTGCAGCACATTTCCACTGAGATGGAAAGTGACGGATCCGTAGCATGACATTGAATATCTTTACAATAAATTTCGATCGGAAGAGCTTTAACTGCTCGACCATCAATGCTGTCATAGCCAGCGATTGCCGAACGCTAGTTCGGGTACCGGCCGAAACATGGCACCATTGAGCAACTACAACCCGATGGTTGTCTAACATATTGTAACAGCGTTTGAAAACAAGCAATACTGCGCAGCTACATTTCTAGACGTGTAACAGGCATTTATTAGGGTATGGACAGAGTCGGACTTCTGCACAAGCATAAGATGGCTACCTCATCAGCATTTATTCGCCTTTTGCAATCGTACCTGTACAATCGCGTATTTTATGTACAGGTATACGTGATACTCGAGGTCATCTATTCGGGACATCGGCGCTACAGTTTCACAGGGCAGCGTGCTCCGCTCAATACTTTACGCTTTGCACATTGCCGATAATGCAACGTTAGAAATTGATGGCTGTGGTCTAATCGCAACGTATGCAGACGATACGGCCTCCCTTGTCAACTCAACCTGTCCTGCATTGACTTTTAAGAAATGCACAAAACTACGTTAATTGATTCACCCTATCGGCAAAAAGTTAGAACGTAATAGTAAATTCAGAAAAATCGTTTTTCTGTCCATTCACTTTGAGGACAGAGAGACGTGCACTGAAATCAGGTACGAGATGGTATAACCATCCTCCGAGTGCGTCAGTTAACTCGATGTGCACTTTGACAAGCGACTTCATTATTAAGATTATCTTAAGTAATTGTCGATATAAAATGAAGAAACAAGTGGTTGGCTTCTTCGCCCAAAAAGTAAACTCCGTCTTGAAAACAAAAACTATTAATCTACAAGCAAGTTGTTGTGCCTTCTCGCAGATATGGTATCCACCTATGGGACACGACAGCCAATTCTCTAACAGCCTTAAGAAGGTTCAGGCGTTTCACAACAAATCTCTTCGATGTGTCTACGCGATGCACCATGGTTTGTGCGCAACAGCATCTTACAAAGGGGAATCTACGAATAAATACATTGACTGAGGAAATAAACTTCCATAGTACTCGATATTATGATTGTCTGACGCGAGACACATCAATCCCCTCGCTGTCTCACCTAGCCAATAACGACGGCTAAAACGCCTACACCTCCAATGACCTACTTTGGGTGGGGGGATCCTCTTTAGGCTGTTAGCCTCAACGTCACTATCTATTTATCATAATAATTTATAATATTTAATACTTATTATTATTTTAAGCAACTTCGTAATAATATAAAAAAAAAAATTAATAATAATAATAAAGAAAAAAAACTGTACATGTAACCGCGCAGGTAAGTAGAGAAGATGCGTTAAAAATTTCAATAGAAATCTTGAAATAAAATGACGAACACAAAAAAAAATTTATGTATATGAAAGAATGCAAAAAAAGTAGATCCGTAATAAAGAACTTAAATGGAACGACTAAATAAAAAACTCACAAAAACATGCAGACATATATTTAGACGCAACCTTAATGATAAAACAGAATATCATACATGTAAATACAATCGAAAATTTCACGTTTAGAGATTTTCTCAAGGGCAAAATTCGTGTTTTAAGTTTTTTATGTCGGGTAAAAAAATAAATGCGAAACGAACTTAAACCTCCAAAAAGGACGGTTATAGCAAATTATTTTAAGAAACGCAAAAAGAAAAAACAGCGACATGAAACTTAATATTAATTAAAAGCAATAATATCCACCTATAAAAACAAGTTCGAATTAATGAATAAACGGAAATATAATAAATTCGCAAAATTTAAAATTTACAAAAAAAAAAACCGACATATTTCAAAGTCACTCATCTGTTAAAAATGTTAATTGGTTAAAAGTATGAATAAAATTAACGCAAAAATGTGTAAATTGATGATGTTCTTTGCAATAGCTATAATTAAATGTCGATAAATCCATAATAACCTGTTTGTTATTAAAATAAATTAAAACAAATAAATTTCACTTATTAAAACTAACAAACAAAAATAAATATAAATGAATTTACTTTAATAAATTTAAATACCTCAATTTAAAGAAACGTTTTCTCGGGAATACTCTATTAACTAACAACACAGATGTACTCTCAATTAAAACTAATAACGCGAACTATGCAGAGAAATAATCGGACTATTACATCTGTATAGGTAGCTAAATACCAGGCGGATGGCGATATATAACTACAAAGAGGATTTATTAAATATACGTAAAAAACGTATTACAAAAAATAATTGTTATAAAATATAAAATACGGCCGTTATGTTTCAGAGTTACCTACTCCATAATCGTAGTATAACAATTATTTTCTGTGATACGTGTTGTTTTATGTATATTTAATAAAGTGATAAAACGGAAAATGGACCCGAACATTTATATTTCAAATTTTTTTTTTTTTTTATATATTTCAAATTTAAAGAGGGTTATAAAATTTAACTGCTTCTCAATTTTTATTTCGTTTATAATCTTAATATTTTGTTTTGAAAATTTGTCCCGTTAGATTTATCATTTTAAAAAAAAATCCCGCCTTTGATTTTTTTATAAATTCTATCGTCTTTGATTTGTTTTTAAACAATTTTTCGTCTTTTCATTGTAGTTATACTGTTATACGCCTAGTATTTACCTATGAATGTGCGGTAATGGACAGAACTAAACGCTATTGGTGACTCTGTGCGAGTAGTGAAGGGGCGAAAAATTTAAAGTAGTGTTAGTCAAGCGCCAGTAGGATCGTCAACCATATGACAATCGAAGAAGAATAAGATACACCACATGTAGTCCCATTATTTCTCTGCAATGTGCGTTTTTAGTTTTAATTGAGAGTACACATCTGTGTTGTTAGCTGATAGAGTAGGGCTATGCCTGAAAACGATTTTTTTAATTGAGGTATTTACTCGTAAATTAATTGATACTTATTTTTATTTGGCAATAAGGGGAATTTATTTATTTTATATTTATAATAGTTCGAATTATTTTAGTTATGTTACAATTTTTTAAATTTCAGATAATAACGTACAATAGATACATTTCATATTTTCAAGTTATTTGTTATAAATCTAGTTTTTTTTTGTTTTTTTTTTGTATTTAATAAAAGTGGTATTTCGCGATATTTTTCAAAATTTGACATACTTATTTGCAATCTATATATATATATATATATATATATATATATATATATATATATATATATATATATATAAACGAATATCTGGAAATATTTGAAGGTCGCAGCAGTTATTAACATATCGTTGTAACTACTAGATCTATGAAGCTAAAAATTGACACCTACCACACTATGTACTGATACCATCTGAAAATGCATTGAAAAATTCGAATTTTGTAGGAGTGAAAAGGGGGGTAACAGTCAGAAAATCGCTTTTTAAAAAACCAAAAATCACGCTTCAGCCGAAACAATTTACACCAGATAATTGAAATTTTACATGAACATTACTCATGTACTGAAGATGTCAAATAAGAACGCTTTTTTGAAAATTCGAACTTTAAGGAGTGAAAATTATGCCTCAACCAAAACAATTTGCATTGGTTATCAGAAAGCCCATTTGAACATACCATATACCGAAAATATCAAATGAGAAAGATTGTTTGAAAAATTGAACTTTAAGTGGTGAAAAGTGGATGAAATTTATTTTCAAAATATAACTAAAGTGTTATATCTTTGTAATAAATGGGTTTCTTCTTCTTTCTCTCCTCAACCTAATGGTTGGTGGGTACTACCTATTCGTACATCTCAGCTGTACAAATATAGGCATAGTACTCATAGAAATTGTTTATATGCAACGCAGGTGTACACACAAAAGACTACATTCAGAACTGATAGTAGCCGCTACAAGTGCAGTCCCGTGTGGGTCTGCTGTGTACTGACCTAGCGTGCATATGGTTTACCATATTATAATATTTACAAAGGTCGTTTCATTTTTTTTATATTTTCGTAATTTTAAGAGTGAAGAAGGGTTATAATCTATTTTTAGGAAAACTTGATATCACACAACATTCAGAAAGAAGTGTGTTTCGCGTATTTAGCTTGGTTTCAGATTAAAGTGGTTTAGAAACTGCAATTGTCTAAAATTCAAATAGTCAATTATTAGGAGGAGACAGAAATATTTCTGTCGAATAGTTTTTATCGTATCTAAATAAAGTAAAAAAACTTATACTATTGTCGTAGTATTAAGTTGTGTTATGATTATTTGTTTATTTCAAAAAGAGAGAGAATGGTGGTTTCATTTGATTCCGATGTTTTTTTTCTCTTGAGCGATTCAACATGTTCTCTTTCCGATTTAGTTTCTTTTTTTTTTGGTTCGTTTAGTATTTTATAACAGCGTAAACAATATGGTATTTATTTTGAACAGGGATAATTTCTAGGAAAAATTAAACTTTCAAATTTGTTTCGATCTGCATATTCTCTTTTCGTATCGTTTACATCGAAATTATTTTGTTTTCGCAAGTTTTGTTTGTTAAATGTGCTGTTTTTAATCGTTTAAAAAATTGTTGTGAATTGCCTGGCCATTCAAAACCGCCGTATAAATTTTTTTAATCAACATTTTTACTTTGTTTTTACTATTTTTTATTTATTTCTGTCACTAATGTCTCGGTAATTACTGACAAAGGCAACGATTTACTTTTCTCTTTTTTTTGTTTTTGAATTATTTCACATGTATTATTTCAAGTGATTCAAATGATTCATGTCTAATGTAAATGTACTAATTATCAAATATGTATTATATTATTATATGTTGTAAATTTTTATTCAATAATTGTTATTTTTTTAATTTTCACTTTCGTGTGTTTAAATTTAATTTTATATATTTACATATATCTTTCTTCTTCTTGTGTCTTACGCATGACTGCACGTAGACGATCCTTGGTATTTCAAATTTTCAAATTTTTCGCCCTTCTGCAGCCCTCATTAGATCTTCCACTGATTTTATCTCAGTCCATTGATGTATGTTACTTAACCATGACATTTTCCTTCTCCTTAGACCTCTTCGACTTTCAATTTGTCCTTGTATGATCATTTTTAATAATTTGTATTTCTTTCCTCGTATAACGTGTGCGAAGTATTTTATCTTGCGTTTCTGTATTGTTTCGACTACATTTCGTTCAGTCTTGGCTAATTGCAATACTTTTCTGTTGCTTAACTTCCACGTCCATGGGATGCGCAACATTCTTCTGTGGTACCACATCTCACATATATCTTTATATATATATAATTCTTCTGTGTGTGTGTATGTGACTGAACTCCTCCTAAACGGCTGGACCGATTTTGATGAAATTTTTTGTGTTCAAGTGGATTCGAGAATGGTTTAGATTCATAATTCGGTCTGCTACAAAATGTTTTTACGAATTTATGAAGAAAATTCTTTTTTTTTTTGCTGTTTTTGGTCTAAAAGGAGGGTTTAAATAATTTTTTATCCGTTATTTTTGGATTTCATGAAAGGGCCCCTGTGTTTTGTTTTATATTTTGAATTTCGCTTTTAAAGGGTTATCGGATGATGAGTTATGAATTTTTATGGGTGATTTTTTAGATCGTTCTGAATTCCATATTATATATTCCAGGCGGTTTCTTGCCGCCCAGGGTAATCACTCAGCTTAAAGTTGTAAATTGTAGTAGATATTTAATTGTAATTTATGATCCAATTCTGATAAGTCAAACCGTTTCCGAGCTATTGTATAACTGAATATTTTTGTCGTTTCTGAACTATCTTATTGGGATTCCGTCGTTTATAGCGTGTACGGAATCTTAAAAATCGGTATAAATTTACTTTAAGAAATTAGAGATCATTAGAAACACGTTGTTCTTTCGTGTATAGCCCATCATCAGCTAACTGCATAGAGTACACATTTTATTAACAAGTACATAAATTGAGTGTGTACTCTGTGTTGTTGTTAGCTGATGATATAGCCCGAAAAAACATGTTTCCAAAGTAATTTAAATTTTTAATATAAATTTATACCGATTTTTGTTATTAAGGTGAATAATAATGACTTGCTGCCACGCGTAATTAAAATACTTTTCAATGTAATTAAAATATTTGTCTTTTTGGTTTTTGTAGATTTATTGAACTTAATTCATTTTGAATATTAATTTTTTCTTAATAAAAAACTAAATCTAGCTAATAAGTTAACACAAAATTTATTGTTTCTGTGGCGGTACGAAGTTCGCCGGGTCAGCTAGTATATACATATATTCACTGTTAATACAAATGTATAATTAATATGTGGTGATAATACAATAGTGGTCCATTATGTAAAATACATGGATGGTGCATGTTTATTTTCGTTTCTATCTTATTTATTGTATAATAATGAATTATTAGGAGTAGAAATTCGAAAATGTATTGTACAATATGTTTGTAAAAACTGGAAGAGATTTAAGTCATATACTATTGGACTTAATTATTGGGGAACATATAGAAATAAAATAGAGTATTTAACTGATTATTCGAAGCTTTGGGCCAAAACTGCTGTATACATTTTTATAATCAACTGTTTTTTTTTCTTTTGTTTTTTTTTAGAAGCCATTCCTAGCCTTTAACTTTCTTTTTAATAATTTGCTATCAGGAATATTAAAATCCTTACTTAACTATTGCAGTTTGATGTTGCGGTAATAAATTAATTTTAATAAAAAGCTCGAGACAGGGTAGTTGAAAGATATGAGTGAAGATGTTCTCTTGAATGTGTAACTATGGGAGATCACCGTGTGAATAACTCGGCCTCTTCAAAACGACGGCTATGTCTGCTGTTTAGTTGAGCAGAACTTTTTGTTAGATCACGACGAACAGGTTATAGAAAGATCGATAATCTTCAATTAAATATGAAACGTGAAAACTATTTTCTGTTGGACGGTGATAAACATATTTCCCCTAAAAGAGGGAAAGAACCTTTACACAAATACAATTCCGGATAAAATAAACATTTTTTTTTGAATTTCCAAGTACAGATTTAAATGGGCATTGATACACGGGTGAAGCCGTGGGACACAGCTAGTAAGTATATAATTGTTTTTGATAGAAACGTAATTTTTATAAATCATGTAGCATTAATCATACTGTATATTACTAAAATTAAATTCACTTATTTGAAATCGTGAAAGTTTAGTACCGTTGTTTTATAATTGTCGAAATTTTCTTCACAACTCGCACAGATTTTTTTCCCCAACCGAAGAAATTTATTGTCAAATACAAAACAGCAATGCAGTGGAAAAGAAATATGTTTCTTTTTCAGCGAAACTTCGTATATCTAGGTAAAGAAGAGTATTGTAGATTTTTTAGAGCGTAAACGTTTCAGGAGTATATACAGCAGTTTTCCAGCGTACATTTTCACAAAATATTCCAGGCAATGATGAAAGACAATAGTGATATTTTTTCAATATAGAAATGTGCTTTTTACAGTTTTCTGAGCCTATACGTTCTTTTGCGATTGTTATTCGCTTCGCGGAATAGGCTTTGTTTATTCTTACCGTATGTACTTTTTGTTTTCATCTCCGTTCCTTCGTACTGCATAACTTCCCGATCAAAAAAAAACGAATTGCCAGGCGAAAGTGACGTTTATATTGTCCGCTCGTTACACAGATTTACAGTAGCACTAATAGTAGTAGTAATAATAAAAATTAAATTACTGGAAATACAGTCGTCTTTATCAAAGATCACCACGGCGAAGAATATACAAGGCCTGTTCAAAAAAAGACCGAACTTTCCCCATAAAATCTTTTTTGTAATACTTAAAATTGTACACATGTTTGTCACCTTTAAAGTACTCCCCCATGCTTGCTATGCACCGGTCCCATCGTTTTTTCCACTGTCCATATGCTCCCCGAAACTCGTTCAGTGTGATGTCAACTGTGCCTACAATTTCTCTCGAATTTCTTCTATACTTCGAAAACGGCGTCCTTTCAAGGTGGATTTTAGTTTCGGAAATAGGAAAAAGTCTACTGAAGCTATATCTGGAGAGTAGGGAGCATGGGGAAGTACGGCTGTTCCATTATTGGCCAAAAATTCAAGCGGAGACGAGTGACTTGGCGCGTTGTCATGATTTTTGTCGAGACGTGATACATGCCAAGTGACACGACCCAATGTTGATCCCGACTTCTTCTGCAACCTCCGGCACAGTTAAACGATGATTTCCACGAATCACAGATCGACGACATCAGTGTTTTTATCATTTGTTGACATCGAGGGTCGTCCTGATCTTGCATTTCCTGAAACGCTTAAACCACTCATAACACTGTGTACGGCTCATAGATTGGCCGATGTTAAAATTTAATGTTGCAACGTTGCTCCACAAAGTCCCCTTCATTTTCGCTTTCTCACTATTTCCGAGAGCGCTGACTACTACACCTGTTCACTTGATCGCTAACTGATCAAACTACCGTAATGCTGTAAGCGTTTCAGTTTGTTTCGAAAGAATGTCGCCACGTGTAGCATGAAGCGCGAATTTAAATTTTACACCGTCCGGACGCAATTTTAAAAGTTCGGTCTTTTTTTGAACAGACCATGTACACCTTGTAACGCCCGGGGGGATTTCTTTAGATCACATGAGCTTCACAATCCCGAACACGTTGCCAAGGACATGATTAGCGCGTGAGAAATGAAATACAGGGCTTTGCAGCAGGATATGCCGGTAGATAGTGGCGTCTGGGAGTTGCAGAAGGGGCAAACTATTGGTAGGTCGTCTCTACTTAACACGCGATTGTGCGACACCCGAGCGTGGCCTAGGCGCAAGTGGCTAAGCACATAGTAGTCCGCCGTTGGGGTCCCATCTGGGGGTCATCATGGTTCGACCGACTTCTTAATGGTTTAAAGGAAGGAGAGAGTAACAAGATATTCCTGGGTCCACTACTGTCTAATAAAAAGAGAAACGACATCCGCTATATTTGATGGACTAGATGAATTTTGTGGATGACTTGGCGCCAGCATGGTGGAATGAGCAGCCACGTTCACTCTTTCGTTGCCGGGGATTCCAGCATGGCCGGAGATCTCCAAAGCACGGTGAGATTACCATCCTCTCTTATTTGATTCATAATGAGGGATCGGGTTCTGATCACCAGTGTGCATGGTCAGAAGTCTCATACGTTAACGCTCGGGCAGTCACTAAAGAATCAGTGACTGCGATTTTTTTTTTTTTTTTATCTTTGTTTGCGCATAACTCATATTCATATAGACCAGTGGTTCCTAAACTTATTTGGCCTACCGCCCCCTTTCCAGAAGAAATATTACTTAGAGCCCCCTGGAAATTAATCTTTTTTAAATTTTAATAGCAATTAAACAGAAAGATATATGTATTAATGCTTCTGCCTTTTTCGTAAAATATAGTAAAGAAAAGTGTAAATTAGAAACTTTGAAATTATGAAACTATTTATTGAACTCAGAATAGAAAGGTAATACAAAAAAAGTCAAAAACATTCGAAATCATCTTAATGAGAAGGATGGATTTGGTGTGCTACTACCAATTTAGTAATCCTTGGTTCTATTTTCGTCAGCGGTAATCTTAAATCACCGCGATTGACTAATCGGTTTCTTTTTTTTTTTTTTTGTTAATAAATTGGTTACCGCACTGAATCCACGTTTTACTAAATATTATGAAGGAAATGAAATTAAGAACTTTTGAATTACAGCCCATATTTCAGGATAATCCGTAGGGATCTCCTTTTGCAGCCAGAATTGTTGGTAGCCGCTTTTGAATTTAAATTTCAATTCATCATTTGTAGTTACTTCCATCAGTTCTTCTTGTAGCCGTGATCTGTGTTTGCACTTGAAAAAGGATCCAAAATCCAATCAGGTATGTTCATTTTCAAAATATCATCAAATCGTTGATTAAAATCTGATTGGAGACCATCCAAGTGGTCACAATAAGAAATTATGTCTTCATCTTTTTTTTTCTGTTCCTGATAAATTTGGGAACTGGCTGAATCCCCCTCGTCCAAAGTTTCGTTTGTACAGAAGAAGTTTTGTCACAAATTCAGAAATAACAGATTTTGTTTTTATTAAATTCACTTCTCATCACCTTGAAGCTGAAGATTGCTTTCATTAAATTTTTGAAACAAGTCTGTCAAGTAAGCGATGTCACTTTTGGATTTAATTAAATTGGATCGTAAAGCACCATTTTTATCTTTCAAGAACACCAGCACCGAGTTAAACAGTTTATAAAACCTATCTAAACAGGTACCCTTTGACAACCAACGAACTTCCGTATAAAGCAGCAAACGATTAAATCCTTCATCGTTTTCAATAAAAAGCTGTTTAAATAATCTGTCCTTTAATTATTTGCTTCTGATTGCGTTGATAACTTTAATTACATATTGTAATGAATTATGTAGGCGTACACTTAAATTGTTGGCAACTAGATGTTGACGATGGATGATACAGAGTACTGTGAATTCATTCGGCACCTCCTTTTTTAAATATTCAGGAAAACCTCTGTAGCGTCCTACCATCGCTGGAGCACCATCTGTGGCTACTGATAAGATATTACTCAGAGGTATTTCTTTTTCTTTAAAAAACTCATCCAATGCATCAAATATTGATTCTCCTTTTAGTCCATGTGCTCGAATAGAATAGGAGAGTATAATTTGGGGGGGCAAATTTTCCTTCAAAACCTAGTTAGAGGGACACATGTAGATGGTAAAAAAGTATGATGGCCATCTGAAAGCGGTAGATTTTCAAAATGGCGGCCAATCAAAGATGGCGGCCATTCCGATTCATACATTTGATTATAACTCAGCTCTTAATTGCCCGATTTCAATTTTATTTTTTTTAAAACGAAAGCTTGTTATATTTCCAACAACTTTAGTTCAGTCATTTTTTTTTTGTATTTCCAAAAGTTTTTGTGAAATAATGGAAAAAAGAATATTTTGGTTCTCAAAAATACCTTTAGCCCGAATTACTCGAGTGATAATTAATTTTTACGGGGAAATGCTTCAAATAAAGCACAAAGATAATTTTATAAGCTTTACAATGAAATTTTTACGAAAATTGTATCTGAACAGAACAGAACGTATATTTGGCTAAGTACAGTAATACAGTATTTATAAACAAAATGCGTACCAGCTCGAAAGAGACTTAACCGCATTACATTAGAGTGATAAAATAGAATATTTACGTATTGTTAACAAAAATATAAACACTATACAAAAAAATACAAAGGGCAAAAAAAGTATAACAAAAACCCCAAAATAATCAAAAATTATAACCAATTGTTACCATTGCAAACATTACTTAACAGCTTAGAGCTATCACTGACTAACTAAATTGTGTTTAATCCGACGATGCTTATATTTAACGTACATCCGGGTTAGTTGCTCGGAATTATAATCGCCTATATTCCTGATAAGCATATTGCTATGGTAGGAACAGCGATGAAATAATTTTTTTGCTGTATTAATTATAAAATCTTTTACATAAGACAATTGTAACTAA
Source organism: Icerya purchasi (assembly GCA_039619475.1). Classification (NCBI taxonomy): domain Eukaryota; kingdom Metazoa; phylum Arthropoda; class Insecta; order Hemiptera; family Monophlebidae; genus Icerya; species Icerya purchasi. The sequence goes on from CM077115.1 coordinate 96,693,479, forward strand.
TTATGTATATTATCTATTTTAGTCCAGCGGGGAACGTTTAAAATACACCGACAACGCCTATTTTGTAGTAATTTAAATTAATTAAAATCGGAGTTTGAAATCGAGCACCAAACTGGAGCTGAATAAGTCAATATTGGTCTAATAATACTTTTATAGATAATAAGCTTGTTTGCAGTGTTTAAGTAAGATTTCCGATTGGTAATTGGGCACAAAGCTGCAATGGTTCTATTTGTTTTCGCTTCAGCGTATTTTAAGTGTTCCTTAAAAGATAATCTTTTATCTAGAATTACACCAAGATATCGAACATGATTAGCCCATTTAATCCTGGTGCCATTAATAATCAATTGCGTTGGAGGGGTGAGATATCTACGAGTAAAAAGTATTGCTTCTGTTTTAGTTGGATTAATTTCAATTTTCCATTTTTCCAAAAATTTTAAAACCCGAAAACTATGCAGCTGTAGACGATTATAAATAGTAGACGTTCTATACGAGCTACAGTATATAGCCGTATCATCAGCATATAAAGCTAAACTCGTGTGTTGCAACTTAGGGAGATCGGACAAGTAGACTGAAAAGAGAAAAGGCCCCAGCACACTACCTTGAGGAACCCCTGCGGCGGCAGTTTTGGTCATTGACTTACCGTCTTGTAATGAAACGTAAAAAGTAGTTCTATTCCGTAAGTAACTTCTAATCAATTTGATTAGATATTTCGGGAAATTATATTTTAACATTTTGTAAATCAGCCCGTCGTGCCAGGTCGTGTCAAATGCTTTTGCAATGTCAAATAGAATTAATCCAGTGTGTTTGTTTATATTAAAGTTGTGCGTCACATGATCAGTAATCCTAGCAACTTGATGCGTAGTAGAATAACCTGGTCTGAAACCAAATTGTTCCACTGGAAGTATGTTATTACTATCGGCGAAATTACGAAGCCTATGTAGCATAACTTTTTCCGCTATTTTGCTTAAATTGCTAAGTAAACTAATGGGTCGTATATTATTCATTTGGGAAGAGTCTTTGCCTGGTTTAGGTAGCGCAATGATTTTGGCTACTTTCCAGAATCTGTGATATATTTTTTGAAACTATCCCAATCCGCATTATTAAAGTCTAGATACGACTTACTATTTAAGAGCGGTTTTACATTATTAATAATCGTAAAAATTGGTTTATGATCAGAGATAAGATGATCAAACGTAACGGGGAGTTTTGCACTAACATTTTTTGCTACGATTAGATCTAAAACATTGCATCGAATCTGATTTGAAGAAGGAAAGTAAGTAGGTTCTCGAGGAGCTATTATTTGAAAATTGTCCCGAATGGACACATTGAATAACATATTACCTGCTAAATTGTTGTTGAAGCAACCCCATATTCTACTTTTAGCATTTAGATCGCTAACTAAAATAACCTTTGGATGTAAGTTAAGAAGTGATCTAATGTCATCAGCAAATTTTTGTGTAAATCTAGGTGGCTTATATACGGCGCAAACAACAAACGAGTTTAAATTTTGATTACCATGACATAAAAAATCAGAATATATTTTAACAGCAATGCATTGTATGTGCATTAAACGAGGTAAACGCAGTAAGACATGTTTAATATTATTGTTTATAATCAATGCTACTCCACCACTTCTACGATTAACATCTTCTCTACACAATTTGAAACCAGGAAATTTAAGGTTATATGAAGAGTGCAATTTAGTTTCGGAAAGGGCAGTTATGTGAATCTGGTTATTGCAAATAAATTCATACAATTCCTCATACTTATTAGCGATTGAGTTACAATTCCAAGCAACTAGTCGTATCCCGTTATTATTGACAATCATTAGTCACAATTAAAAATAATTCTTACTTATAATTTCCGTAACCTTACCGATTACACTAAAAATACTCTTTTGATGCATGCCATTAAATTCATTTAATATGAACTTAATTACACGAAAAAGTTTATTTACATTAATATTTCTAAATTTATTTAATAACGAAAAAAAAAACGAAAAGTGATCAGGTTCAGAGTTATTCGGACTATTATGTCTAGTCACCTGCGCATAAGTTCTTTGTGGAAATCTGCCTGCATTGGAAGGGCAAGTATTTAATTCTTGTGCTGTAGGTAAACCAGTTTGACGAAGAGAAGGCCTCTTTTCCTCCCTGGCACGAATGATACGCACAAAATGTGCACATTCGCTGGAATTTGCAGCATGAGGACCATCGCAATTGGCACACTTGATTAAATTAGAGCTAATACAAGCACCAGGGGGATGGGTGTGTGCACAACGAACACACCTATCAGGTAGGTTGCAGTTTAGTGACACATGTCCAAAACGTTGACATTTATAGCACTGAATTACCGGACTTTTTCTTACGTATTTTTCCCATCGAATTAATTAATAGTTTATATGTTTAATATTAAAAATGTCTTTACTATTTGTCCCAGGAGGGAACGTAGCGATGAAAACAGGAAAGGTAATCCGTTCACTCGTCTTCTCATGCTTTTTTGTAAGTTGCGTGATACTTAATACCGTGCAATATGATTCTAGTTGAACCTTGATATCTTCTATTGTAAATGTAGTCGGAAGTCCTTTCAAAACAAGTTTTAGGGGCTTACGCTCTCTCGGCAGATGTGTATAGAAGTGAATATTATTAATTTTAAGAGTAGAAATTACTGCATCGTAATGTGCACTGGTATGGACGTAAATTAAAGTTTTATTATTATAATATTTTATTTTAAATTCCGAATTTACTAGAGGTTTTAAATTACTAATTAATTGCTTAAGATTTATTGAACTATCAGGGTGTAAAATAGTTATCGGAGGATATTTCGTAGCTGGTACAACGGTATTATTAAATAACGCATGCTTTATCGCATCTTCATCTACTTGTAGTGGACTATAGCGATTAGATGTAAATATTACCTGGCTCTTATCAGGTTTCGATTTCTTTGTCGCACATTTACGTTTTAGCACTGTAGTAAAGCTTGAATCCGAATCTTCCTCGTATTCGCTTAACTGCGGGACGTATTTATTACCGTTTGACGGACCAGCCGCATTGCTATCGCACTGCTCGTGCAATTCATTAATCGGAAAATCATCGAAATTGGGAACGGTCCCCGCCGCTGTATTCGACGATCTACCCGATACCGACATAGTCGGATGAATAGTACTATCAGCTGACCGAGATCAGCCGATAATATCCACTGACGAGAATACAGTTAAACTGATACACTTCCAAACAACAATGAACACAGAACACAACGACTGATACGCACGTTATCAACAGAAAAAAAATTGTATCTGTGATACAAAGTGAGATATGCTATTTTTAGTACCGAAAAACAGTCGTGAAAATTACGTCAGCACGTAGGTATAAATATATAAAAACGCGTAACTTATTAACTACGAACACGATCCGTTGACCGGAAGTTAAAAATGTCAACATTCATCTGATTTGCGATGTATTCCCAATACATTTGTAAGTGATTCATTACTTTTGAGAATCAGTTTAAGCGTAGATATTTGAAGATCAGTTCTCGACCGAATCCGTTATGTGCATGTTGATTCCATAAATTCGATTTTACAATGTCGGGGCATAATGAATCTGAATCTAAAAGAAAAAAACCAGGAACAAACGAAGTGCATAATTTGTGATGGTTCACGTGAAAAGGTGCAGTGCTCTCGCCGCGAGATTTATTTTATTGGTCGGTTTTACGTGATGCCGCTGAAAAACGAAAATTTACTCCTATTTTGAATGTTTCAATTTTAACTGAAAGTGACACAGAGAGTGTCGTGCTAGGTTTATTCATTCAAAAAGTGTAAAATTACCGGTTGAATCCAGCACACCTTCCGATGCTTTTGATGAACCAGGACTTTCTTTTTTCACATTTTATTAATTCGCCTTCGTTAAGTAGAATTTCTTTACCACGTGACACTTCACGCCATGTTGTCTATAAGGAAATTTGCATTTTATGCGACAAAGATAGCAAGTGCGTAAAATATAGTAAAATTCGTGAAAGTTTAAGACAAGCAGTAACCTTACGATCGGACGAGTTACTAAGAAACCTTGCCACAGAACGACAAGACACGAAAATTTTGGCTGTAACTTCCAGGGATATTGTGGCAGCTGAAGCCCATTTTCATAGGTCATGTTATAGAAGTTACACTAGAAAACGACCATTAAAACCAAAAACTGCAGATCCTTATCTCGAAATTGAAAAATCAGGATATCGGTTACTGTTTTATTTCATTCGAAGTGACATGTTCGAAAATAAAAATGTTTACAAGCGCAGAGAAATTATTTCAGAACTGATTTCTTACTTTCCCGCCTATAAAAAAGATGACGTAGAAAAGTCAATAAAATACAATTTTACTTACAGTCTTGAAAATCAGTTTGGAAGTTCACTACGTTTTAAATCGATAAACCGTACTGTATACGTCATACCTGATAATTTATCGTACGATAAGCTTTTTGAGAAATATGTTTTAGCGAAAAATCAGCTTGATAAAGTTACTGCTGATATTCAAAATGGTGAGATTTTCCGAGTAGCTAAAAAAATAAAAGATGTGAAAACAATTGATGGTAATCAAATTGCTTGGGCTCGATCTCCTTCTGAATTACATTCCGAAACTATTGAAGTACCATACTGGTTGAATTATTTTCTCGGATCCTTGCTTAAGATATTATTTATGCTATTTCGTATGGAAAAATTTCAACTCTGAAACATATCTTACTTTTAATGGTTGTAAAATCATTAACAGGTAATGTCAAGCTTATTTCAATGCTAAATCGAATGGATCACAGCTGCAGTTATACCAAATTGTTTGAAATAGACGCGTCATTATGCCCATAGAAAATTACTTCTGTTAAAGATGACCACATTCCTTTGCCTTATAGTATCCATTCGAGTGTCCCAACAATTGTTGCATTTGACAATATTGATCGAAATGAAGAGGCTCTCACCAGAGCGGGAACGTCGCATCGAGTTAATGGAATCATAATCCAGAGTACGTCAGATTCTCGTCAACCTCCGCGATTGACAATTCATGATGAAGATAGGAAAAAAAGAAATACAATAAATGCCTTCGGTTCATCTATTCCCGATCATATCGCAGGCAAAAGATACGATCCTCCTAGAATTTCGACTGCTAAACTTCCTCCAGAATGACTCAATTTTTTTACAGAGTCGAGACGTAAAAGTATTTTTTTGATTTTAAGCAGGCAGTGTAATGCTAATAATCAAATTATTAGCTCCTGGACAGGATTCAATATAATGACAAGAAACAACTTAACTGTCTCACGTGACACTGTTGCTTACTTACCATCAATAAATAAACCTGCAACTGACATGTCCACAGTCTACGAAATTTTACGTTAAAGTAATTAAATAAAATCGAACTTGAATTTAGAGAAAACATCGTCGTTGTTCTAGATCAGGCTATTATTTGAGAATATATTTCTAATGATGGACAATTTTCATATAATTTGTAATCTATTATCGATATTGGAAAATTATTCGGTAACGCAGGACTTAAAGAATTGACAGTTGAACGGGTACTATTTCAGAAGGATCCATTTCTCAAGTGCTGGATGGAAAACAGTACAATCGCACCATTAGATTACATAAATTCGTGTATGAAGCCTTCATGAGAATTATTTGGAGCAATTTTTTTAATGACATCTGCACTAAAAATACGCAAATTCCTTCAACACCTGAAGAAATGAACGATTTATTTGCTTCATTTTCTAAAAATATTTCTCAGGATACTTTTGAAACACTTCTTAAGAAGAAAGAATTTAATACCGTTGTAAGCTTATTTGAGGAATGTTTGAATAAATTAAAAAACGAAAATGGCCCACTATCATCATTTTGGATTTTTTATATCGACTTAAGTTCATAGAGAGGGTAACTGGATGCTCTACCTTTATTGTTTAGAACAAATGATACTTTGGTGTCTCCGTGCAATGGGCCGAAACAACGCGCTACTTAGGAGTAGTACTGGATAAGAGACTCACGTTTAACAGGCATATCGATCACATAGGTATAAAAGCTAATAAAACTATATCAGCTTTATATCCGTTATTAAAGTATAAATCATACCTTAGCAGCAGTAATAAACTAATCATCTATAAAATGCTAATAAAGCCTGTCATTACCTATGCGTGTCCTGTGCGGTCATCTGTTTCAAATAGCACATATATGAAACTTCAGGTGCTACAAAATAGGTGCCTGAGGTACGTACTGCGAGCAAATAGGTATGCAAAGGTAACGGATTTGCATGATTACACAGGAGTCTCTTTTATAAAAGATTTCATCCTTGGTATAACATATAAATTCTGCAAAGATTGTGAAGTCCACAGTAATGAACTAATCAGGCCAATCGAAAATTACGATTCCAGGCGACTAAAATATATGTATAGAAATATAAACACCGTAGGTTTAAGCATAATCTTTTGAAGTAAGGCAGTGAGTTGCAAATATAAAGTGTATATTCTGTAGGCGGAGCTTAGTGCGTGTATGTGTGTGTGTATGTGTGTAAAAGAATATTTTATAAGTGGGCTAATAATAAGCTGGAAAGATGCGAATATTAACATATGTATGTTATATTATGGCGCCGGTTTTTTTTATAAGTTTTTCCTGCAATTGATTAACATTTATCCGTAACGTTGATTTTTTTTGTATGCGTCTATACTGCTGTATTGTGGCGAGGCTAACGGGCCGATACACAATCGTTTCTATAATAAGTATTAACAATTGTAACGAACGTGGTTAATACATTTTTTTTTTCTTTCTTTCTTTGGTGTTTCAGTTTAGATAAAATTAACTACGCTCGATACTTATCAATCCATTTTGCCGAACTATCTTGCCTAGAAAATAAAGATCCTGTGCTTTTTGAGTTATTTAAATGTGGACAATTTTCCGTCCAGCTTAGATCAAAAATCCATTTGCAAGAATACCCGTTGATCAAGCGCTAGAAGAAACGATGAATAAACATACACAAACAGCAGACGGAACGAAAGGTTTTAGTTTGAAGCCTGGAGTAATATCTAAATATTACTTAACAGCAGAGTTTCGAGCGTCAGCTTTAGGTAAAATGAGCGAGATTATGCAATTTAATCAAAATAAAAATGTCGCATCCAGCACGCCTCGAGGTATTTTGCCAATGTTATATGTACCGCAGATGACACAGACGTTCTGATTTTGTGTGCTTATGTTTCCTTGAGTATCAAAGATACTAATATTTACTTGAAACGTGGGAAAAAAACCGAATTCGACTTATTGATATACGAAAACTAGCATACTAGCAAATTGCGACAACATGAGATCCGAATTACAAGAAGAATATTATGCGATTGATGACGTTGATGAATTTTCAGACAGCGATTTCGAAGATTAAACAGGTAAAAATGATACTTGTCTTCATATTTATCCAGGTAATTAAAAATTTTTCTAAATCTTCTCTTCTTTCTTTTATGCTTTCACCGCTCCCTTGCAGTTATTCATCGCCCCAAATGCACCTGTGGTCATCACCGTCCCCTGGATCGCTACAGCACCAACCAGGGTGTGCCCACTTTGGGAATCACTGATATAGACCGATATTAATGATTCTTTGTCCATTAGAAAGAGTATCATTCAACTTAGATCCCATGTGAGTCATGATGAAAATCAATGAAATAAACTGAGTATTTGTCAAAAAACGTTAAAAAATGTGGCCTATTTAGATCATTTTTTTTCCTTCATATTTTTTATTAGAATAACAGAGGCGATTAACTTTTTTTTTATCCCGGGGGGGGGGGGGCTCGTCAATCAAGGAACTTTACCCAGAAGCAAAAGGTAAGGAAAGAAGTCGGTTATATTTTGATCCGATCTGAAATTTTATCTAAAAAGGAACAAATAGCAGGAATAATTAGTGGGAACGGAAAGGACACGATATAGGAAGCACAATAAGGGGTAGGAAGTCCAAGCTTAAGCAAATAAGAATATAAGGCAGAACGTTCCACGGAGAGAGATGAACACTGGAAAAACACATGATCGCGTCGCAAATAACTGCATTATCAGAATGGAGAGGAGAAATCAAGGAAAAATGAAATCTGGCGGAAGGCAGCAAAGAATGGCCAAAGCGCACGCGAACAATGGAAACAATATCAGAATTCCGAAGGGAGGGATGCAAAAGAAACCATGAATATGCAGGAAGAGCAGGCTGAATTGACAGATGAAATGAATAATTATTAGAAAAGGAGGAAGCGTAAATATCCGATACCATGATCTGATATGGAAGATTTTACAAATTGATAGAAGGTTATCGGATGGATTTTTTTTAAAAAAAAGACGAGAGGAAGCAGCAGCTGCCCGAGCCAAGGAATCAGCCGTTTCATTGCCAAATATGACCGAGTGGCTAGGTACCCATAGCAGATATTAACTTAAAATGCTATCAATTCGCCAAATTATCATGGAAATGTAGCTTTTAATGTTTTTACCGTGGAAATGCAGTTCAAATAAAGAAATCGTTTTTTTTTTTTTTTTTTTAAGCATAAAATATGGAGAATAATGTGACAAAAAAGTTGATTTTTAGCAAGAAACAAATTCAACTATAATGTTAAAAATTGTAAAATAAAATGTTTTAAAAAAAAAAAAGAAAATATATTTCAGAGTAATATATCTTTTTTTTTTTTCAATTAAACATTGATTTATTTATTTTTAACATATAAAGCTTTAATGTGGTTAGCGGTGGAAACCATCCAATTAAGTTTTTGGAGAGTAATATACCTTAAGATGATATTATCGTAATTCTAGTAACACATTAATACCTTAATTAAAGTAGGTACACCAAAATTCATATTACAATAATAATTAAAAACCGCATTAAATATTCATTAAATTGTTTCTAGATTTTGTAATTTTAATTTTCTAATCAAGGTATTAATGTGTTATAAGAATTACGATAATATTACACTTAAGTTATTTTAATCGGGAATAATTATTTTTTACTTCTTAGTGCGTTTTTATTCAATTTTGATAATAAATCTATATCGCTCTGAGATATATTTTTTTTCTGATAAAAAGTTTATGTCGTATAAGAATTACGATAATATCACACTAAGTTATATCACCCTGAAATGTATTTTCTCATCGGGAGTGATTATTTTCAACTTTTTAGTGCATTTTTATTAGCTTTTTATTAAATTTTTATAATAAATCTTGAAGTCGGTATTTTTTTTTTTAAAAAGCCTTTTATTTTACAATTTTTATGAAATATAGTTAATAAATACCACTCTGTTGCAAGTGGATAGAGAATAAGAGCTATGACATACTTTTCTGATCCGCCTTTGACTTTAAAAGTATTCGATCTTGTAGATGTGTCCATTTTTGCTGGATTTAGACATGTACGATATTGCGAAGATCTGATAAAATCAGCGATACATAATTTTATATAAACTTTAGTAAAAACTTTTAGAAATATATCGCAACGGGTTATTTAATTTTTGTTTTGTTTTTTTTCGACTACGCAATAAAGTATTTACGCGTTGGGAACGTTAACACAAAATACCTCTATATATTCAGTCCGTTGTTCTGTGTTTGGGTCATTCTTCGACACGCTTTATAATACTTCAAGTCCACATGATGAGAAAGGTGGGAAATTCTTCCACCAGAGTTACCCGGATATCCACGGTATTACATTTCTGTATTTGATCTTATTTCATTATGCCGCATACCGATTGTACTTAATATTGCAAAGATTTAGCCGAAATCAGGTGATAGCTTTTGCCCAGGTGCAATTGCACTATCACGCTGAACAAATGTCTTGCGGTGTGGTGCGCATGTGCAGTTTGAAACATGATTGTTCGTAAAATCGACTGCGAAAGTCTCAGGCTAAGCAAAGCCAGTAAACTCGTCTTTCAGTTCATTTCACACTCCCCCCCCCGCTATCTTCCGAACGATTATCCGAAAATCGGAACGGCTCGTTTCGTCATTTTCGATTTATTTATTTACTTTTTTACCCTCTTCATGTGTTGCAGGTAACATGTTTTTGAATAGAGGCTAGGTGGAAAAAGAAAAACGGATCGAAAAAAAGAATGCTAGAAATGTTTTAATGTAAAGGCGAGAGAACTGACGGACGCTGCGGAAAGTTGGTGTATTTGTGAATTTCCTTACAGCTTGTTAAGGTTAAAGGGTGTAATAATATATTCTGTTTCTGGCCCTTTGAAAATACTACTGCAACAAAAAGACGTTGCAAATTGCAAATTTTCGCCATGCTATTCCGGCAATACAAGCAAGTTCAAAATGGCTGAGTGCCGCTTATCTCTGCCAGACCCCCGCCCCTGCATCCCATTTTTGCTCGCTCACCACACTTATACCTACTAACGAAACCATCAAATTCCCCGAAAGCTTCGACTAGAAACACCGGCCATTATATTCCTTTGAACCCTGAAAATAAGCTTAATATTATTCACTGTGAAGTTTTCATTTTTTATTTCTCGCTGACAATTCTTTTTATTTCTCGACGGCTTTCAGAGATACGCGATACTTGAATTTCGCTAAAATTAAAAGGCGTGTGTGACATTTCCTATAATGCGCAAGATAACATGCCGTATTCGACACCTTCTCTGCCAACGATTTAACTCGATTCTGAAACACGCTTCTCTCACACTTGAGTCCATATATGTGTGAATATCCAAGGTTCTCGCACGTATCTAGAAATATTTCTTCCAATAAGAAATTAAGTACTGGAAATCGGGGGCCGTATGTCGGATCGGAATTGTTGGCGCAGTCTGATCAACCGGGTGACAGATCATGGTCACGATACCTACATGGGGTGAAACGATTCGATAGATGCCAATGTCGCTGGAGCTGGAAGAGTATAAACTTCGCTAAAAATCAAATTGATACAGGCGAGATGCTATTTCAATAGTGTTGACTTTCCGTTCATCAACGAATTCGAATCTACGATAAATATCACTCTCGACGAAGGCCACTGAAAAATTGCTTCCATAATGCTAAATAACGCTAATATAATCATGCGACATACACACTCGTGATACGTGAATGATATTCCCGGAAAAAGGAATGAATTCGAGCTTTCTCTACTTAAGTAGTATAATTGATGTTCCATTAATTGCAGAACCCATTTGACGTATGAAATAAATTTCAAAGTTCGCGCATGTACAGCATGATGTACATCATTCCGGATTGCATGTTCTACTATATTCCCAGCAATATAGAAATTTTGCCTATTTTGCATGTCAGATTGAGTAGATTGCAAAGGATATAGCAGTAGCCGCAGTTTACTACCATTCCAGGTTCTTCTTCTTGTTTTATGGCTCGACGCGGAAACATTACAGCGGCGCATCCAGGTTTCGTATTCATGTCAACGGTGCCTTGCCATTGCGTGAATTTCATTAACAGTTCCGTCAAAAGCCCTGCGTGGACAATTACACACAATATGTTCAATTCTACCCAGGAGTCGTTCGTATACACCTGAAATGGATTGCAATACAATTTTAAATAAATTAGGAAACATATTCATTCGCGGTGGATAATTCGAAAAAAAAAAAAAAGCAATAGTATATACGGATCAAGAACAACAAACTCATCTGGATCGAAGCGTATAAATTGATATACAGGACAACGTATTTGTCGTCTAGTCTCCAATGGCTATGTTGGCCGCAGCATCTCAATAGGCTTCCGGACGTCTTAGATTTTTTATCATTCGCTGCTCAAGTATAGAGAGCAGAGAGTCATATTGATCTCTCCAGTAATTTCCACCTTAGATGTAAGTCGTAAAATTGTCTTAAACTAGCAGAGGCTTACAAATCACGGCATGGAAATTGATCGGCGTATCAAATTAAGGAACACAAACGACACATTTATTGACGTAGCGGTTAAAAAATCCCCTGATGTCGCGGAATTTGCGTGTAATAATTTAATTAAAACAAACTTCACAAAATTCCATCAAAATATTTATATACCTGTAGAAATAAGAGAAAGAAATAAAGGAAATTAGATCAGCAAGAAGAAGGTGGCAGCGAGTTCGCTACCCATCCTTATAAGTTCGCTACCCGTCCTTACTTCTTGTAAGGATGGGTAGCGAACTCGCTGCCACCTTCTTCTTGCTGATCTAGTTTCCTTTATTTCTTTTTCTTATTTCTACAGGTATATAAATATTTTTTCAAAGAGTATTAAAGCGTGAGATTAATGAGTACAATGTAAAATTTTCAATAGTCATACTGAAACCATTAATAATGGCGGGAAACAATCTATATAGTCTTCAGTTAGAAAACTGCTAGATCGATCGGATGAATAAATTAAATAATATTCGAATTAAAACGAACAAGGAAAAGAGGCAAATTTAACGGCGGTTTCCACGCTGTATTCAGATTGCAACAAGCAGCATTCTGACTTTATGCGAAAGTCATTAGAAGAACCCTCTTCCGATGGAGATAAACGGATTCGAGCTATCAGGGGCGGATTCGAGATTTACGGGGCGGCCCGGGACTAATCTTAAATGAAGGACCCTTTTCGAAGAAAAAAAAGAAGGTAAAAAAATTAATTATCATATTGTATGTGCAAACAAACAAGCAAAAAAAATCTACTGCGTACGAATGAATGACTAATAAAATTAAAATTACGATCTCTCTGTGAAAAAAAATTAACTTTCTTATCTTAACAAACGGAATACTACATAAATTGAAAGGAATTTTATACATACATATACATGTAATATATTAATATTTTTAATTTTTTCTAGAAAAAAATATTTATATATGTGTAAATTAAATATTGCGAGTAGCAAAAAAATAATCATATTTTAATAAAAATAAAAACTTTATTTATGATACATTATTTATGGCGGCGTTGCGCGCCGGTATTGTTACTACGACGGTTTTGAAGCTAATTTTGATACTTTTTTCTTTATATAAATTAAACATGCATCGGAATGCCCTTCTTATTACAGACTCGCTTCAATCTATCAAAGACATCCAGAGCAGTTAAACCGATCAAGACATTCCGATTTTTACTCTTACACCCTCGATATTATTAATAATAATACGATTTTAAATCAATTATAGTCGCGGCACAGTCTTATCAATTAAATTTGCGTTCATCTATAAATACATTTCACTGTTTACAAAAAAAAAATCTCTAGCTAACCATTGATAAGCAGACATCTATAATACGTTCTCTGCATCTATTCGCTAAGAATTCGACCGATAGTAGTATTTGCGAATAATGCCTGCCAATTATTAATCGGAGACTGCTGTCTGTCTCCTCGCCTTCGTTTCTTTTCCCATTTAAAATACATTATTCACAAAGGTACGGGGGCGGGAAGGAACATAAAGAAAAATAAAGAATATTTCAATAGAGTTGGCTTGCTTTCAACTGCTCCGATAGTTGACGAAAATCTGCCGAACATATGTACCGGTGCAAACAGCGGCTTACAAACACACACGAAGCTCGAGCTTATCGTTCGGGTTTTGTTTTTTTTTTTTTTTTCTTTAGTGTCGCGAGGAGATGGTGGATAAATCATAACGATCCGACTAATAAGCAAAATCGAATTCATCATCTAGCCCCGTGGTCTTAGCTGGATGCAACATGCGAGAACACACCTGAACACACCTTTCCGGAAGAATTATCATCAACAGCTGGACGAATGCCACCAGCGAAAACGATTTATTCAACATCAGCGCCGTCATCAATAATAACGTAAAAAGCGCTGGTGGTGCTGGTAGAAAGAAAGCAAAAAATTACTCGAATCGCGGACATTTAGTTCGTTACCAGTACTGTCCGCTGGCTGAAGTTGTTGTGACCGTTTCGGTAGCAGTTTGCTACGGCACTAACAGTTGCCATTACCGGTCCGACTGCGGACGCCCAGTTCGAACGGCTAAATGAAGGAGCGACATGGTTTGTTTTCGTTAGGCAAGAGTCGCTGCTCACAAGTTTGTTTTTAATAATCCATAGCAGAAACTCGATATGCCATTTACAAGATTACCACTGTTCCTCGGCAGACGGAGAACTCGATGGCGCTTAATCATATTCGGCCACCGAGACGAACGAGCGAACAAAAAAGGAATGCAACGTCCTCATAGTCTCTTCTATTATCATTCTCGTGTCCAATAAAACGCGAACGCCGATAAAGAATTCCGCGTTTACCTGTGACGAGCCCCCTCCGCCTCTTCCTCGTTCGCCGCCTGCCGCGACAAAAGGCAGCCACTGGAGCGCGTGTTAAATGTATAATAAATTTAGCCACGACACAACTTTTATAAATGGAATAACTACCGGCGATGTTTATTGTTTACGCAGCGGGCTTGTTTAAAATTTATCACATCATTTTGATTGCTCAAAAGCGGATCAGTACGGATCAGATTTCGATAATACCCCGAACCGGTGAACAATCTTAATGCCGAAATAAACAGCGTAGGCAAGCACTTCATCATAAGGCAAAAAAAAAAAAAAAGTGAAAAACAGAAGGAAAAACGAAATTGCCTTTTTTCGGAATTTTTCACATCATGTTAGGAGAAAAATTTCGTCAGTATTGTGATAAAATTCTCATCCTTCAAACTGAATTTCGATACGCAACGATTTCTCGGTGAGACACAATACACAATTTTCCGGAATAATAAATAAAATTATAATAAATAGCCATCCGAATACTATATTCATTGGAGCCTTCAATCCAAAAACTGACTGCATTAGCTAAGAAGTGTAAGAGAACTTTTTAACATCGTTTCGTAGATGCTACAGAGGGGTAAATGCAAAAATTCAGACCGTTGTACATTTTATGTTCCAAATAGATTGAGTAGTCAGAGAATAAAACTGGGAATCAATTCAAGTGTTATAGAGAAATTTTGACATTTCACTTTTTTTTGCAATTTAGAATATCTCGTGTTTCCTGTACTCGAGAACGTAAGTCGCCGGATACCAAACCAGCAGATGATAGCCCGAATCGTGAGAACATCTGTTCGAATTTTCTCGATCCGTTTGAAATGAAATTGTTCTAGGAGCTTCGTTTCCAGCGGTATGTGAAAGTTATCTCAAGAGAAATGCATAACGCGCTTTAGCGGTCGCCGTAGTTCACACGTAAACCTTCGTGGTGAGTCATCGGGTAACTTAACGAGAATGATTTACTGAGAACTAATGGATATGTAAGCAATACAAAAGACCAGGCGGAGACAACTGTAGTAAAACGAGGTGGTGCCACACCAACCTCCTGAACAGGAGATGGAAATTATGATAATATGAAATGGGTTTTCATTTTCAACTAAAAGATCACGATTAGAATTTCGGTTAAAGGAAACCGAAACATGCATTTCAGATCGAACTGACGAAACTGAAAAAGCGAAATTTCAATTGAACACTAAATTAAACATTATTTTTGGAATAATCTATTTTTTTCTCCCCCGGTCAAATTTTTGCCTTTGATAATTTTTTATGGAATGGCGAATTTTTCCTGTTTAAAGACCAGTTAAGCGGGTTCCCTCGTCATCGCGTGTTTCCCGGCGAACGCACTGATCGGATTGTTATTAAAAGTTGTAAAGGGATTTCAGGATGACAATAAAGAAGTTTTAAGAACGGAATGTTAAGGGTTAAAAGTGTGTATTAATCTTTGTATTTTCGTGTTTTTTTTTTGATTTTTTTTTTTTTTTTTTTTAAAGTTCAATTTTACTAATAAATTTAACGTCACTAGAAATATTAATTCGATGTAGCACAATTCTGGTGATATGAAAAATAATCTAAACGTTTTTTTTTTTTTTTTGGTACTTTTATAATTTTGCTTCAACTCTGTTCTACCTGTACAATGGAAGAATTTTGTGAAAAATTTACATTAAGGAAAATGACGACTTAGAGCCGATAGTTCCACGAAAAATTAAACGACATCTGCTCACTAAGAATTAAATTTGCGATTATATATTACTATTATATGCGCGGTATTCAGTTTTCTCGAGAAAAAAAAAAAAGAAATCCTAAAAGTGCTAGAGATTTACTGAAGCTTAATTATGCACTTTTAATAAAAATTGTTCCATCCCTGCTTGAACTGACTCATAAGTAATTAATAAGATAAATTATGTGACGCATATTAGCAAATAATGATGATAACTACACACAGGACTGTTCGAAACTAGTTGATGTTTTATTTTATTATATTTTTGTGAATTTAATCATAATATATCATCGAATGTTTATTTATGTATAATTTGTTTGACAATATATGTATCATAAACTTATTGTAACATTTTCAGGCTTAGCTCATCTTCATCTAGAAAAAAGAAAAAGAAAAGAAAAACGTAATCGAGACTATGTCGTCGTACAAGATTATGAACTCGACTGAGTTATATCTGACGGAGATCGGCTATAAGTGTAAAAATGAGCATACGATAAGTGTACACTTTATCATTGCTAATATAAAAGTGATATTAAATAATTTCAGCATTAAATTTTTCATAATTTTTAGTCGGAAGTGTGTATTGACGAGATGTACATATATAAATATTACGTTCGTGCTCGTTAGTTCTCTGCTACTCGCGCGTATTCCGGATCTCTGATGGTATTCGCGTATTACAGCAGTGGTGAAGCGATAAACTTGTTGCCGCTAACTTCACAAAAAAACCTAAAAGAAACCTCTTTGAATTTCTCTCTACTGAGATCACAACAACGGTGGCTACAGTGACAGAATGTCAACAAAAAAGCTCAGTATATAAGCAACGAAATTGGCCCGATTGAGCGCAATAGTGTCACCGCATTACTCCTTGCAGTGCACTGCAAAGAGAGGGATTGTCTATCTTGGCAAGTGACAAAAAATGTACCGTTTCGAGTTTTTCGTCGAAGTAAGAGCATGTCAGACTATCTGGAATTTAAGAAACAGGAGGCTCTTACTCGTAGGTACTTGTTGCAGTGCAAGGTGCAGTGTCGGAAAAGTTTTGTTTGCAATATCAATCGAAATACGACTATTTCGTTAGTTTGGTCAAAAATTTAAAAAATCAAAAGAAGATTTGAAGGTAACGGTTCATATAACACTACTTCACCGGAATGCTGTGATGGATTTATAAACAATGTCGCACCATCATATATACCGAATTTTCTGGAAATTACTCAAACTACAAGTTCGATGATACTATCTAATAGCAATAGCCACTTTCTCTCTAGAACTATTGATATGCAAGAACTGGTAATGGCGTTATCCTTTAATAAACTCGCGTGTCCTAGCATGGGCGGCGTAACCTACCATGTATTGAACAACCTACCGGAGCCTGCTGTTAAGATACTACTGAAATTTTTAATTATATTTTAATCACTAATCACGTTCCGCGGGAACGGAAGAAATTTAAGATCTCCGTTCTTTTGAAACCCAGTAAACCACCGCACCTGTATTCATATAGACATATTACCCTTGCGTCACGTATTCGCAAGACGTTTGAAGGGATCCTGAACAACAGACCGTCCTGGTGGACTGAGCACAACAACATCTTCCCAAACAACTTATTTGGCTTCCGTCACGGAATAATCAGTTTTTGGCCTGTGTAGCTAACCTGTTGGCTAACATTTATCAATCTTACGTCAAGAAGGAATATATCTAATTGCTTGCTTCACTGATATTAAGGGGGAATTTGATAATGTTTTCGATTGGACATTTTATCTCAGAACTTTGAAAACCTAATACACATAGTTCGGTTTCGGAGAAAACATTGTGTTTCCAACACTCCGCACAAGAACCAGTGGACAGAACCGTCTACTCTGGTTTATGTCAGGCAATCAGTGTTAAGTCCGCTGCTATTTAACTTGTATATCTTAAAAATCCTTAATTTAGGATTGGCAAATAACGGTTTTTTATTGTCTTATGCAGATGACATTGTTCTCTGCAGTCGTAGTAGGAACCTGTCTGAAGCTTCCACCTTGCTTGATATCATACGGGTTTGCAATATCCTAAATGATCTTGCTTTGTCGATTGCTCCCCCAAAGTGTTCAACAGTAGCGTTCTCATATCGCTCAATTAACCCAACTCACAGTGTTATTTTCATTGCCGGTTCTACTGTTTCCCTTTTGTCGGCACATAAGTACTTAGGTTTTATTCTCGATTCCAAATTAAACTGGAACCAGCATATAGATTACATGTATAAAAAAAATTTTAAAACGGTAACCCCTACTCAAGGCCCTCTGTAATGTCAATTGAGGTAGCGATCCTTGCGCAATGAGTAAGTTATACAAAACATGCTATCGCAGTATTTTAGACTATGGTTGTTATTTCTTTTTCATAATTCCTCAGCAACCAATCGTAACAAATTAGGGAGGATACACATGCTTACGGATCATAATCGGTGCTTGCGTACCCTACCTCTATTGCTACTTTGGGAGCTGAATATCCCTCCTCTCTCTGTTAGATCATCGTACCTAACAGGTTTCTTATGAAATACTGTCCTCTAGTCAGCTTCAATTTACTTAAATCCTATTTAGACGTTAAAGGCAATTGAAGATTTAAGACCTCCAAAATGCCTCTATTATCTTTAAGTGCTGCTAGGATTCAGCGATATTCTTTTATTACCATACCGTCGTATCCTTTTCATTGATCTTTAAATACCCATACTCACATAACTGCTTTAAGTTACAGGTAGATTTGGATTCTTTTCAGTTCGTTAATCAACACAGTGCTAGCGGAGTATTCAATGCAACAATTTCAGACTATTGACCGAACTTCCAACCGGTTTTTACTGATGGTTCTAAATCTTCGAATTCCGCGGGTGCTGCTATTTTTATACCGTGTCTTAACTTAAACAAAAAATTCTCTCTTCCTCGTTTCACCTCTGTGTCTAGCACCGAATGTGTTGCGATTTCCAAGGCTTTGCCCTTTTTAAATTCACATATCTTCTCTGAAAATATCATTATCATGTCTGATTCTATGAGCTGTTTATCAGCTTTGAAACTTTTATTGTTTAACACAAAATCCCATCCATACCTCTATAAAATCAGAAGGTTAGCAGTTTCCCTTGCTGAATCTGGCGTAGTAGTTAACTTTGTTTAGATACCTGGACGTGCGGATATCTATGGTAACGAAGTGGCAGACATGGCTGCCAAAGATGCATGAATGAATCGGGTTGTTTAGTTCCATACTTTCCAAACAGAGACCTATTCGAGCTCATTAGATATGCTCATAAAGAATATTGGGAAATTAAATGGAAAAATCCATTTTGCGTGCAACAGTACAAAAGAGTTCAACTGAATATTCCTAACGCTCCTTGGTTCAACTAAATTACGACTGTTGCGATGAGTACCAGATCGTTCCGAATCTTGTTGGCGGAGACTTTTTTGGCATGGATTGTTTAATTGGCAGTGAGCGAAGGTTTTTGACTTAATTACGTGGAGTGATTTTCAAGTATCACCCGCTAAATATTATCATTTGTGTTAGTGAGAAACACGGGTTTCCAGATTTATTTCTGTGTCACTATAAAGCATCCATTTCTAGTGTATCAGCACTCTTAAATATACATCGCAAAGGTCTGTTTATTTGTATTTCATACCGATGTCGTTATTTCAAACAAATAACAAATTTTTAAAAGAAATTAATAATTTTTAATATATATAAAATTGTAGGACACGTGTGTTTGCCATTGAACTGCTCCTATACGGCTTAAACGATTTCGATGAAATTTTCTGTGGGTGTTTAAGAGGGCCCCTGTATGGTTTAGATTCACAGTTGGACCAGGTAGATCCCTAGTTTTAAAAAAGAATTTAGATATGTTTTCCGAAGTTATAATTAAAATAAAGCGATCGCAAAAGTATTTAAAACTGTATCCGGAAATATAAAACGCGATGTATTTTTTAAAAAAAGAATCTAGATATGTTTTTCAAATTTGTATATATAAGAAAGGGATCTGAAAAATTATTTAAAACGTTTTAAAACCATATTCCTAAATATAAAAGGCGATTTATTAATTACTAGTGAAAGCAATGGAATAATTCATCATTTGGCAGTCTGTGATGCACTTCGCTGTAAAGTTTAATATGATTTTTTTTTTTTTTTTGGTTTTTCGATGTATTAATTACTAATGAACTCTATGGAATAATCCAAACCGGGGAAAAAGAGTAAGTACAATTTCTGTCGGGTGATTATAGAAATAAGAAAATATTGTATTTATTTCAACCTAAAACGCATATGCTTCTAAACATAAATATTATAAACATAAAAATGAAAATATATTGAGATCTTTAGAATTAAACAATAGCATCCCATATATGTATATAAATGTTTTTCTCGCGGTCAATTGTACGTAGCATGTTCACGTGTCGGCAAACCATCCGCTTTATTCGTTCTCGCGCTTAATAGCAAAACGAAAAATGTCGTATATCACAAGGTGCTTCGATGAAGGGAATCAATCCGAGTGCAGAGGGTAGTGCAACAATGCTACGCGAATCATTTCGATTCGCTTCAATAAAGCAAATGCCTTACTGTCACGTGTAATTAAAATAATTTTCAATGTAATTAAAATAATTTTCAATGTAATTAAAATACTTTTCATTTTGATTTTTTTACATTTATTGAATTCAATTCATTTTGAGTATTAATTTTATCTTAATAAAAACTGAATTCAATTCAGCTAATAAATTAACACAACATTTATTGATTCTGAGGTGGTACGAAGTTCGTCGGGTGAGCTAGTATATATATATATATATATATATATATATATATATGTATGCTATATACGCAGAAAAATTAAATCGTTAACCAATGAACGGTATTTTTTGCATGGAATTTCCGATAGCAGTGATGGATGATGTAGAAATAAATTTGGTAATCCGTGTTTCTGACTAACACAAATGATAACGTTTAGCGGGTGATAGCTAGAAATTACCGCAGGTAATTCTTTAAAAGGTCCGAGTAAAAACCCTCGCTCTCTACCGCCTAAGTGAGCCACGCCAAAAAAGGTCTTCGCCAAAACGATCACGCCTAAAAGATCCCACCCCAAAAAACAGCTGGCCCCCTCATCTGGTATTACTAAACTCGATAAGTTATCTTTGTATTATTAAAACGTTAAAAGGAAAAAATCATCTCTTTTACACGTACTTCTTACCGGAGGACAAATCGTTCAGGCTGGTTATTAAGAACGTACACCACTCTACAGATGTTACTAATACCGAAAAAGAAATCGAGTCTAGTGGAATTCAAATAGAAAGTATCGCTAATATTCCACGTTAGCAGACTAAGCAACCTTTCTCTATGTTCTTTTAGACCTGAAATTGTCGGGAAAAAAAAAGGTTTAATTATTTACGATTAATCGCATCTTAAACACAGTGGTAGTAGCAGAGGAATCCGTAAACAGATATTCATAGCTCAAACAATGCAGACTATCTTAGATAAAGTTTATCATCCGTTGCGTTGTGTCAAGTGTGCTGGGATACACGATACTAAACGTTGTAATAGAAGCCCACTGAGCCGGTAAAATGTGTCTTAAGCGATTATAAGCAACTATTAAAGCGGTAAGCAGAATCCCATAATAAAATACGTTCTTTCCACGCTCAAGCCCTCGTAAACGTCATGATTCCCGACGTATCTCCAGATACATTTATTCTAATGAGATATCAAATACGGGAAATTAGGGGCCATATGCCGATGTTGCTCAAACTGGAAGTATAGACATCACCGAAAACCGAACTGCTCACTGAGTAAAGCGATATAAATTACGATCATAACACTAACGGTATTTCAGTAGTGTCGATTTTGTTCATCAATGAATTCAAATCTACAATAAACTATCACTCTCGACCAAGGTCATTGAAGAACTGCTTCCGTAATGCTAAACAACGCTGATATAATCATACTACTCGTGATAGTGTCCTGCGAATGATATTACCCGAAAAAAGGAGTGAATTCAAGCTTTTTCTATAAAGTAGTATAGTTGATTAAGTTAATAATGACTGATATAATAAACAATTATAACAAACAATATAAGAATAAAATAAATTTCTTACTTAGTAATGTTTTCGGGCATAACCCATCATCAGCTAAAACACAATTCACTCTATATGTGATCAGAGACAAAATCTAAATCACATCTCTGATCACATATAGTGTGATTTGTGATGATGGGTTACGCCCGAAAACGTTACTAAGTAAGAAATTTATTTTATTCTTATATTGTTTGTTATAATTGTTTATTATTCAGTTATTATTAACTTATTATATTAACAAACAGAATGGAAAAAGATTCTTTATTAGTATAGTTGATGTTGCATTAATTACAGAATCCACCTCATGGTGGTTCTACTATATACAAACAATATAAAAATTTCACATACAGTACACCTTCGTATATTAGATCGAGCGGTAAGTAGCACTAGCCGCAATTTACCGATACGCGTAATCTTGTCAATCATGTGTCAAAAAAAAATCTCGTCCAAATATTTTTATCAGTATTCGAATAAGAAGTGAACAGAGAATTCGGCCTTGTTGCACTGAACCCGTTTAGTGGTAGGTCGAGAATCGAAAATTGGCAGCACCTTTCATTCTTTTGTGAACCTGTTTTATCAGCTGTTAATTGGAAGATTTATATTTAAATCAACAAACGCACGTTGCTCACTAACTTGAACTAGTTCTCCGTTAAATATGTTCTAACTAGAGTGCGCAGTCTTCCCTGAAGTATCTCTTACCCGGTATCCTTTCCTGATACCTTTGGCTTTGCTCTTGCTATGTTTATAAGAATGGCGTTCTTGGCGTTATTCGGCACTATTTTTTGTTCTTTTGTGTGGGCGAAGAGTTTTCGCAGAAATCCTACCGTAATAATCGATCTTATTATGTCGGCGGATTTGTCATTTCCTTCTTTCTTTTTTGAACTGTCAGGAGAGGTCAAGTTCTTTACTGACTTTTTCTGCCTTAATACCAATTAGAAGGTTATTGTACTATTTATTAATTTACACAACTCACTTCACCGTCAACAGCTTCCTTACATTTTCTCTGTTGCATGTAAGTCTACCGGATTCGTCTTAGCCGTTGCTTTTCATAGCAATCCTGGTTAATATTTTCTTTCTTGTAATGTATAAAAGCACTCGGAAAAGTGCTCGTATCCGAGGAGTAGTCATTTTTTGAGGAGATATCAAGCAAATCATTGCTTTTAGAATTTATCTTTTTTTTTTTTTTAAAAAAAATAACGTATAAAGAACCGGCAAGGCGACCGCCCGTCTGTAGATTTTTAACACAGCTTCAACGTTTATTTATAATGAAGCACACAATATTTGATCATATACAATTAACGGATATGAATATAAATTGAATTAGTAATTATTATACATAATATAATTAGAATAGAAATCTTCCATTAAAAGAACAAAAAAAAACAAACAAAAATTGGTACTTGTACTAATAATATTAATTTAAAAAAAAAAAAAAGAATTTTCCTACGTAAAACAAACTAGCAATTCAGTCTATATGCCAGGGATCGGAGCTATATAAAAGATCAATATAATTACTTATTCACAACAATGAGTTTAATTA
The DNA here is from genome assembly GCA_039619475.1 of Icerya purchasi. Taxonomy (NCBI): domain Eukaryota; kingdom Metazoa; phylum Arthropoda; class Insecta; order Hemiptera; family Monophlebidae; genus Icerya; species Icerya purchasi. Next base: position 96,716,949 of record CM077115.1, read on the forward strand.
ATAAATACAGTGATAATTACTTATGTTCACTTAATCAGTGACGGTCCCATTTATCCACTGAAATCATTAATATTACCCAGTAGCCAATTTTTAATTTCTAACGAACTGCTTTTTGTTTTTTTTTTCTATTCTTTATGTTCATAATTTCAGTCGGAACTTTTTCTAATAGGTCTCTGTTTTATTGATAAAGTCAGAGCTCTAGGCTTTACATTTGAAATTTTAGAAGAAGCTCAGTTATGTTTTTTATTTTCTGGTTTTGAAGATCGGGAGGATGAAGCCGATAATCGTATAAAATGTACAGATAATTCCTCAGTTTAGCCGATCGTTTATCCATTCCCTTGCACCAATTTTGTGTTACGATTCGGTTGATATTTAGGTCCTTTTATTTTGCTGTGAGTTTGAGACTTCTTGTATGGAATGGCTTCTATTTTTTTTGATGCCCAGATTTATTTGCTCTCCTCACGTTAGTATAGCGTGGGGATCGATGTGATATCAACGCATTATGGTGTATTGTTTTAAATTTTTGAAGTCATCAAAGGTCTAAGTCTATAAATTGCCGGGATTAATTGTCTAATTCTTTTATTAATTCCAAAACAGCATTATTAATAGTTACACCTAAGTATTTCATTTTAGATACGTTCTGTATAATTTTTTACAATCAGTGCTGCAATAATTGTCATTATTAGCATATACATGCAATTAAGGCATTTGATAGCAACTTTTTGGATAAAATTTCTGTAACGGCTCGGTGTTTTTATGTACATCAATATCAAGGCCGTGTCCACGGGGTGAGTTTTGGGGGTTGACCCCTCCCCCCCCACCAGAGAATTGAAATAGTTATTATAAGTACACAAAAATCTAAAGAAAATCAAAAATTTGAAATAAATATTGATGATTCTTTAGGGTGTTCTTATATATTAAAAAAGAAAAAAGAAAAAATATTCTCCATATTATTTTTAGGTATTTCATTAATATCTTAAGGAAAAAATTTTTATTGCGAGTATAATCAATAACATATGTGTAATTTTTATTAATGTGTTTATACGGGGTAATTCATTTATGTAAATTAATGTATACATCAAAAGTATGGATATTAGTGAAAAATGTATTGTTATTTATAAAATATGCGCAGAAAATCCCCCCCCCCCTCCCTTTAAAATTCTGGGCACAGGTCTGGTCAATTTTGTTTTATCCGTATTTATAGACAAGCCTCGACGATGTGTCCAAATTACAAATTAATTTTTATGTCTTTTTGCATTGATTCCTTAGCTTTATGTATATCAGTATTTTTAATCGCCAAAAGCAATTATATCTGTTAGTAAAATTCTATTCCGTGAAATAACATCTTATATAATATCGATCCTACCAGATAAATCCATGTGATGCGGTTACCTCCTAATGTTATATTTTTTCGTTATACGAACTGAAATTCATAAATATATACACAACATTTTTATTAAGTCATAATTTGAAAATTACACATTGAAATTTCTAAAAATGATTAAAAAACGATAAAAAAAAATGACAGGAAATTATAAAAAATTAAACATTTAAATCGCTGACTGACCAGTTTCGTCTCAATAATAGATCTAAATTTAATGGATTTTATGTTAGTGAGCGCTATTAATAGCGCGCTTAAAGACGGTTCATCAGTTAGGTCATATATCCTTCTAATAAAATTTTTTATTTCAACAAAATCTATTCAATTTTGAATAAGAATTTTGGTAGTTACTAGAAGCACGTATGAAAATAAATTTCACGCTTCAACGCTTTTAGGGGAATACAGTTGAAAAGGAAGCGTAATTGCAATGTACGATTTTTGTATTCATCTCTCATCGCGGACATCATTAAATGTCCTATGTTTTATTTTGTCATTTAAATAAATGTATTTCATTTTATTCTGATTTAACGATTCAATTTTTCGTACACGTTAAATTTAAAGTTGAAATTGTACACTTTAGCGTCATCTATTAGTCATATTGTTAATAAAATACCGTATTAGTTGATGAAGCATTCGATAGATAGTGTTTAATTTCGCATTATCAAACATTGAAATAATAATATGTTGCGTACAATTTTTATTTTGGAATTTTAATATTTTCGCGATTGAGCGCTTGTGTAAAATATTAATTTGCTTACAACCCGCTATAAAACTTTTTAACGAATTGCATTTTCTAAAATGTATGCGTATGTTTTTTAAATGTTTATTATACGTTTACGATCCGTTTAATGTCAGCGAAGCGTGTAGAAAAAGTTGGTTTGTTCACGAACTTATCGAGAATTCAAATGTTATGCGGTTAGTTTAATCACAGTCGACTTTTTTCAAATAAGAAAATAGCGTAATTTTTGTTTATTGGCATTTCTGATATGCATTAGTAATTTCGAAGTATCAGCGAACCAGAACGGGTTCTTTTTGTTTTTCTCACATTATTTTTTTAAGGTAATTATGTTTTAATTTCTTAACTGAAAAACGAAAAAAAAGAAGGTAAAAGGAATTTGACCCATGTTCAACGATCATGCTGGATTGAATGCACTATTTTTTGTCTAATAATCGAAGTTAAGCAATATTATTGCGTAGAGTTAAAGGGCTAATATGTCTTGAAAAAAAGTGCAGGATTTTTGCTTACCGATTTTTCTTTTTTCTCCAATTATCTAATTAAATTCGATATTTTCACGCAAACTACACAATTATAATAATTAATTTTAACCTCTTTTAAACTGTGTTAGCAGTAGCAACTCGGTTCTAAAGATTTTGCTGTAGGTTTGCAATCCTCCACGTTGAATCTGTTCAATATATAATCCGTTTGATTTATTATCAGTTTAACATTATCGCGTTCTCGATATTTATGCTTAAACATTTCTTTAGTTTACCAACGACAGACATTTCAAAATTTTCACATAACAGTTTTTTTATAAATTCAATTGTATCGCTATTACCGATAATTACTAAATCGTCTACATATTATATAGTATAACGCATAAACCATTTTATATCATTCGACACTTTTAAAAAATAAACGTTTATCAAACTTCGAACGAGTAAACCTGTTCTTAACTAAAAACACTTTTAAATTTTTCATTTCAACATTTTGATGGTTTTTTAAATCCGTAAATAGATTTATTTAAACGACAAACGTTATCTGTACCATCAATAATATAACCTTCTGGTTGTTCCATATAGACGAGCGATTTTATTTCATCATTTAAAATAGTAGACTTAACATCCTCATTTGAATGATATCGCAGTCAAATTGATTTATGATAGATAACATCACTTGTAATGTACATATCTGCGCCACCGATGAATATACTCCACGCACTTCTAACGCCTTTTCTTCTTGTTTCGAATCCACGAGCTACTAGCCTTATACTTCTTGGAACAGTCAAAGTTTTTTTTTGGTATTAAACACCCATCATCGGCTATACATGATTTTTACATTATCCGGCTTGTTACACATAGTCCATGTTCCGTTGCGTTTCGTATTATCTATCTCTTCGTTAACAGCTCCATTTCAGTTTTGTTCGTCTTCTTTTATATCATTATACATGTTTGCACGTCTTCTAATGTAGTAAACATTACCGATAAATTACGTAATTCTTTAAATATTCTGGTAGTGTCCGTGATTTTTGACTCCGTTCAGGATTTATTTCTAAATTAGAATTTGGTAAATTTTTCTGATTCCATTTTAACGTTTGTCAACTCATTTTCTTCAAATGTTTCCATAATGATTCTAGAGTTGCGTACCGGTTCTCTATATTTTCCTTTTTTTCCACGCCAATATGTATAACTTTTGCCCTCGTCAAATATCACATTTCTGCTGACTATAATTTTATTCTGGACTGCATAAAATATAACCCGAATCTGTATATAACCGTTCAGTATAAATGTTCTTGATGTCAAATTTCTCCCTAGTACCTTTTAGTATATACTTATATGCGTATGATCCGAAAATTTGTAATCGTCCTAGATTAGGTTTTTTTTTTTTTTGTTACGAAACATTTCTGCTGGTGTTTTGCCACTAGTTGCTGTAATGCTGCGTACCGTCAAAAAGTTCTTTGGTAAATCACTATCTTTTAGTAAAATTCCCCAGCTTTCTTGAGATTAAATTTTGTTGCGCTGCATATTGCCGGTAGTATACATTGTTTGAATACTTTTTTCCTCGCAAAAAATACGAAAAAATTCAGACGAATATTCGACAGCACGATCGTAACGAAAAATTTCGACGATTTTCATATTAAAACGCGCGCGGTTACGATAGAGGTTTGTATAATTTAAAGTTTGTCTAATAATTCATCACGATTCAACCGCATCGTACGAAAATATTTATAATCGTCAATGAACGAAATGAAATATTTTTCTCCGTTACACGCAGTCCGATCGATCGCACCACATATATCACTATGTATTAATTCTAACGATCTCTTAGACTTATTAATAAATGCTTTTTTTTTTTTTTTTTTCACTATACGAATGTTCTCTGTTTGCTTACCGAAAATACAAGTTCAGCAAATTCGTTTTTTTTTAGTAACTTTTTTAATTTCTACTCCTTCGACTATGTTCTTATTAATTAATGTATCTCCGTCGCATTTTTATGGGGATGGCTTATACGTTCACCGACTGCGAGGGCATTTTCTGTTACGTTAATCGTATGTAATTTTGCAAAAAAATAACATGCAAAATCAAACATAAATTCCTAATTACTATATTATCCTTATAAATTTTAACATTGTTCTTTTCAAAAGTTGTTTGTAAACCGGCTAAATCTAATTTGGAAACAGACAGTAAATTACGTTGCATGTTTGGAACGTACAATACATTCTCCGTACTTGCAACTCTGTTCCCATGCAACAGTATCTTAACCGTTCCAACAGCTTCTGGAAATAAATTTTCATCCCGTTTTTTTTTGCTGAAAATATTCTTAATTGATTTTTTAACGTACTCTTGTCGTAAAAATGTGATATTTATCGTGCGATCGGTAGCGGCACTATCAATAAACATAGACAATTTCTCAGTGTTTTGAGATTTTTTTTTTTTTTTTTTTTGAAAAATATGTATTTATTAATTTTTACATACAAAACTTTCGCCAAGTTCTTGTCGATGAATTATCCTATTGAACACTTTTCCATCTTAAAGTAACTTATACATATATATATAATCGTGTAATATTTACTAATCTTAATCTTATCTTTTTACTTATCAATACTTAATAATCTATTTTATATCTTTTATATTCGATGTTTTTTTTCCCAGTTTTTTGTTGCGCTTTGTCATTTTATTTTATGTTTATTATTTTTTTTTATATTTTCTTCTTCCTGAAGCCATTCCTTTATTTTCCTTTCCCCTATTTTTTCCTCCTCTATTATTTCTTTGGGTATTTTATTCAACATCTGAGCTATAATGTATTTATCCGTTTGCTAATCTACGTTCTTGCTAACGGCAGTTGGTACGAAAGTTTTTCCCTCAACTCGTATTCTGTGTTTATTCTTTTCTCCAATTCAATTTTCTTTTCTGCTGATATGTACTCCCGTATCTTCAGTATTACGCGCATTACGTTTTCTTCTCTATTAATTATTTCACTTTCAGTTTCTCCCTTTAAGGATTTGGTATTAATTTCAAGCATTTAATTTGCAGTTTATTTAGTTTCCCCGAGTGGTGGTATACCTTTCCTCATCATTATGCCTGAATTCCATATCTAGTTCTCGACTCTACTAGCGCGTAATGAACTACTTTTAATGTTTCATTTATTGCATATTTCTTTAATAAGTATATATAAAGCTGGTAAAACTGCTCTTATTTTCTTTTGTATTCCATATGTACGTCCGATCTTAAGTGTTGGTCCATCATTACTACCCAAAAAATGTTTATACTGAGTTACCATTTCTGACTTCTGACAGTTTTTCGTTTCACATTCATTTCTTCCTCCCTAATCGAGTATGCAAATTCATTTAAGTGCATTATTATATTTGGACAATACAAATCGGAGCTGTCTCTTTTCATACGCAGTACCATTAGTCTTTTTTACATTCTTAGACTTTTCTATACCATTAGTGCTTACACACATTGATATGTTCCTGTTCTGATTTTCCATCTCAGCTGTCTTGGCACTATTTTTAAACGTTTATTTACTTTAAACTTGCATTCAGATTTCTTATGTCCCTGCCTTCCACAGTTATAACAATTATATCGAAAGAATTTTCCTCTTCATTGTAATCACTTTGAATGTAATTTTTCTTATCGGAATTCTGCGATTTAATTTGAAATTCCGATGATTCTGCGGTATCTTTCTTTTCATTTCTTTTTTTAGTTGATAGTCTAAACAACTTACCTTTAACAAAGTTATTAATCGCAAGCTTCTCATCTTCCACAGTGTGTCCAATGCGGTAATAAATGGATCGAAAGAAGACGGCAAAGTTAATAATAAATAATTAACCAATGTTAACAGGTTCATCTAAACTCCTGTCGACTGAAGCCCTCTGGCAATTTTGTCAAATCGTGGAAAGAATTTTTCTAATGTTTCATTTTCATTGTATTTCAGCAACAATAATTTTCTACCTTAAACCGAGAAACTCTCTGTACCTTTTCGCTGAAATGTTTCTTTTAGTGCATACACACTTTTATAAATTCCAAATGACTATCGGAAATATGTTGTACAATTATACTTTTCACTTTTTTTTTGTCTTTCTTTAACGTATCCGAATCCTTTTCTTCTACTTTAACTTCTTCTTTTACACATGTTTAGCAATCGTGCAATTTTAATAAGCATTGCATTTTTTACTTTTATTTGTCATAATTCGTATCAGCAAACGGTAATATTTTAGTTAAACCGGTTAATTTTGAATCCATAGCTAATATTCTATTACTTTACTAAACGAACTAATGAACTGGAATTGTACAATGTTTAATATTTGAGTTATTAGCATCGTTTAAAACATTACCGTAATGGTCACTTTTTAAATTTCTAGATAATGTTAAATTTAACAGTAACGTGATCCGTGTATTACGAGAAATAAAAGCATCATTATTGCCTATTCTCGATGAATTCTCAGGATGCAGTGTGGAAATAAATTACAAGCACAGATAAGCTATGACTAGCATATATGCATATGGATAAACAGCACTCATTCTATTGTCGATAATTGGTAAGATTTCGTAAAATAAACCGCCGATAATAAAATCCCTAATTTAATTGCAGTTTATTAATTAGTGTAAGTGCTTTTGCTGTACATAAATAAGAAATGGAAAACAGTAAATACTATCCATCATCTGCAATAATTGCAGTCAATTGGAAGAAATTGTTTTAATTTTTAAAGATCATTATTTTCGTACTGACTGATATAACTTTGTAGTGTAAAAATGAATACGGCGAAAATAATTACGAATACGTTATTTTTAATGAATACATTTTTTTTTTCTTTTTTCTTTTCCATTATAGTAGCATAGTATGTAAACAAACGATGTTAATTTACAATAAATCTTTATTAAAATACGTAAAACTCAGCTGCCGATTACCTCCATGCGCAATAAATAGAGAAAAAAAAAAATCAGTTTAATTGAAAGATCCCGAAAACATACGACTTTTAGCGAATTGTTTTTAATAAGTACTTATCAGGCCTGAATTTAGGGGGAGGGGGGCTGCAGCCCCGGGCTCCGTCTTATAAGGGGCCCCAGAGACACCCACTTCCGACATGTAATCAAAAATTAATCTATCATTTGTCATATACATAAACTTTTTTTTTTTTTTTAATAAATAGACTTAACTTTAAAGGAGCAAGTGCATTTTTTGATACATTTATTTGTTAATAATTTTGTATCCATTTTTATTTCCTCCTAAAGGAGGAAACTTCTTCGTAATAGTAAAATTTCGTGTTTCGTAATATCATACCAGAAATTTGTTTTAAGGTATAACAAGTTCTACGTTTTTAGGAAATGTCTGTATGAATGCGTGTGTACACGCGCGACACACGCACACACACTATCCTTTTATGCAAATCTTTGGTTAAAATTTGCTGAAAAATTCGTTGTTTAAAATTATATGTTTTTTTTTATTTGGCATCAAAAATTCTACCTATTCTCTATATATGATGTTTAATTTTGTTTACATTAATAATTATATGTTAATTCGTGAATTCAAAATAATATAATTAAATTAAATTAAAGAAAATGTAGTTATTCTATAAAACTGATAATTTTGTCACTTTCGAAAAGGGCCCCTAATATTTCCGTAGCCCCGGGCCTATCATAAATCCGGGCCTGGTACCTTTGAGGTAATTCGAAATAGAAACAATTTTAATTTTATCTTTCCGAATTTCACGAATTAAAAATACAAAATTAATGCCGATTAACACATATTATATCTGTGCATTAGGCATTGCAAACGGTTTTTGTAACTTTTTAATTAGTTTTTAATGCATGTCTATGCTTGTTATCTATAAACAAGATATGAAATTCTATCCAAATTGGAAACTAGTTTTGAAAACCTTAATTTATATAAAAATGAAATTTCATCGATCCGTTAACTGGAAGTCCTATCTGATGAGTAAATTGCGGATTTGTTTTTTTAAAATAAAATTAAAAGTAACATTAAAACAAGTAAGGCAATTTTTATTTTATATCGTTCATTATTAATATATAAGCAAGTATTGTAATTTCTCGATTGCATCACTGATCGAAACGCAATAGTAAGTTACACGATGTACATTCAAGTTTTTAATCGATGATTACGACTTACATTTTAATCAAATTATACAGTCAAAAAAAAAAGCGAATGGCAGTGTCGCTTAACTGAAAGCGAAATCGGTAATATCTTACCCCTATTTAATAATACCGTTTTTTGCCGCTGTAATCCATCATATCGTAACTTCTGCTTCCATCCATGATTGAATATGCCGTTTACGGTGGATATGTAATTTTTACGATTTGTTCCGAGTGTAGGTACGCTATTTGATGTTTCAAAAATCTGAATTTTTTCACAATGTTCTTTATCTACGAATTTCCTTGGAAATAATTTAAAATTTTACAGTCATCTCAATAACGTAAGTACAATGAAATAAGCACATAGATTTTTAACAAAGTGATAGTAATATCAAAAATTACTTTTCCGATAGATTTAGAAATGATTAACTTTTATTTAAAAATAACACCGCTCTATGAATTCAATCACGTAAGGTGTATCAATAAAAAGAAAATAAGCAACTTAAATCTTTTTAAAATTATACTTAACCAATAATACTATTATATAGAATCGTATCGAAGTATCTGGACAGAATTGTGCACTTATCAGCTTTTGTTGTTTGATGTTTTATTTCTACCGAATGATATCGAGAGATGAAAAAAATATATGCATATGTATGTATATTCTTGAGAGTAATTGCACATTATATCAGAATTCGACATTTTTAGCTATGATGGTTTAACGTATAACTCTCTATTTCCCAAATTTAAACAACAGACAATTTATTTCTAACTTTTATAATGTACAATTTCGAAATTGAAGAAAATGTTGTATTATGTGCAATTTTGCTGATACTATGTATACTGTATTTTGCAAGGATGTAATTATAAAGGTATTGTTCTAGATTGGAATACGGAAGAATTAGTCAACGACACATTTAAAGTATTTAATAAGTTGGCTATCGAAAAAATAAAGAATTATAATATTTTATATTAAAAAAATTAATTCAATTTCAATTTTGTAAATTTATCGTTATTGTTATTATTATTATTATTATTATTATTATTATTATTAAAAAGATTAGAAAACGATGTGGTAAACTGAGTTTACGGTGTTGTAAATTTCATCGTATAAATGGTAATTATTTAATAAATGTATTATTTAGAAGACAAAAAAAAAAAAAAAAAGAACGATTTCCAGCTTTTGGATTGTTTTCTGTACACTAGAGAACAATATTTTTTACGAGATGAAGAGAGAGCTACTTTTTCTGTTTCCTTTTCTACTATCTACGTTTATATTGCCAACTCGTGAATTTGTGTAAAGCTCTGATTAAAATCGTGTTTTTTTGTACAACCATTTGTTGCATCCAGTGAATCATGATTGTATATACCTTGCGATACCGCCGATACTGAATCTTTCACTATTTTGTTTTGCGAATATTTTGCAAACCGCATTCGTTCAGTTAGGGTATCGTAAACAAAGCCAGAAATAGAGTTTAGTAGGATCCGTTTTTATCGGACCCCGCGACATTATTAAATAAATGACGTACACTATATACTAGAGAAAGTAAAACACCGTTGTTGAAACGTTTGTCATTTGTTGATGATACTATGTTGTTTTAGGTTATCGTAGTTCACGAAAAAAAAAAAAAACAAAAAAAGTGCTACCGATATCTCTATCAGTAGCGTCATTACTGACAGTTATTTCTGTAAAATTTTACAAAATCGTGTTAAACGCGTACAGTTATGCTGTTAAAGTACTAGAATTTTACCTTTGGCTTCGCTCGCTTGGAAGGCCCCTTCCTTTTGATCGTTTAAAAATGCCAGCTATTCTTCATCATAATTAATGTGACTATTAATAAAGTTTTAAGTATAAAGTAACACAATTGCTATATCGTAACATTTTTTTTTTTTGTCTATCGTATGCGAAAACTTGTAAAGCTCCATATAGAACTAATCGTGAGACAAACAAGACATGTTTAAGTTGGCTCTAGTCATTTTTGATAGTCATGGAGAAGCGGAAATTGTTGGATTTTGTACATTAAAATCTATTTCAATTCAAGTATATTTTCTTTCATTATATTTTTATATATTTGTATATTTTATATTTCATTATTATTATCTCATGTTTATGTGTTCTTATTGTGGACACACTTTTATTTGTTTTTAACCAGGAAGTTGGTTTTTCATTCTTTGGCTTAAACTTATGTCGGTGCTATGTTAAATATATATAATGGGTGCCTTTTCATTTTATCTCTTTTCCTTTTGATTATGTAATTATGATTTTATCAAATATATATAAAACTCAACAGAAATGCGTCTTGTGCAGTCTTTTCAATTGCAGTGGAATTAGTAGTTTGCGGTTATTTGTATTTTGTTTTTCTAGTGCGGGAAAGTGGGACGACACACATTGGAACATACAGTGTGAAACAAAAATGATATCACAAGTAAGCAGCATTGCAATGCTTTCCAGTATGTTAACTTATTGATCGACAGCCAATATTTAATAAGCCACATGTTTTTGGTGTTTTATTATTTTGTTTTTTTTTTTTTTTTTTGTTGAAGTAAATATTTAATGCATGAAATTATTCGTTTTTATTTTCCTACACATTGCGTTAAGTTAAATTTATATATTCTAACCATATGTACACTTATAAATGTTTTAAATTTACATAAAAATTTGTTTTCCAATAAATTTTTATGATATAAATAAATTTTTTATTACATGTTTATTTGGGAGCTGGGAGGCAAATTGTAACATTAAATTAAGGGCAGAGTAAAACAACATGTTTCTGTTGTTTCAGTTTGTTTTAGTTTCTAATGGTAAATGTAGAATGGTATTAACATATATCTCTGAGTGTGGAGTAATGTGGTAAGAAACCAACATCCATAGGAACTTCACACAGATGAAGTAACTTCAGGTTGGGCAGTTACTGTTAATTTTATATTTAAATACCATGTATTTAAATATAAAATAGTTGGAATAGACTGGCTACAAAATTTTATGAAAAGAAGATGACCCAAAAAATCTTCCGTGAGTTACTTCATCAACCCAGAAAATACACATGATTTTTTTAACAAATCAGAAAAAAAAAAATATGGGCAGTGCCTGTTGCGTGAGTGTCCGGCACTCTTATTATCATTTATTTAACTCAAAACAAATTACAAACTATTTATGTCTCATTATATAAATCAAAACAAAATAAATCTAAATTAATATCTGTCTAAGTGAAATTAGATAAATAACTATGCACCGAGAGCTATAAGCGGGAAAGAGAAGAGAAAAGGAAAGTCAAAAAAAAAAAAAAGAAAAAAGAAGAAATACATAAACAAACAATGCATAACTGAGTAACCTGCAATGGATAAATTCGGGACGTATCTTGGTTTTTAGTCTTTTCACTATTTTCTCGGCCATTTTCGTATTTTCTTTTTCCATACCCTAATTCCTTTTTTCGTTTAAAATATAATAAAGTATAGCACCAAGGCCGTATCCACGGGGGGCATGAGAACTGAAATAGTTATTATAAATACACAAAAATCTTAAAATAATCAAATGATGATTTTTTAGTATGTCTTATAGAAGAAAAAACGAACAATATGCTCCATATTTTTAGATACTTCATTAATATTTTATGCAAAAATTTTTATTATGAGTATAATCAATAACATTTGTAAATTTTATTAATGTGTTTATATGGTAATTCATTTATGTAAATTATTAATATATAAATCAAAATGACGGAAATTATTAATAGTATGAATATTAGTGAGAAAAAGAGCATGTTTGCGATGCTGACCATGTGTTCTTTGCGTGTTCATCTCTTTCTGCTAAGTGCTCGGCTTTCTATTCCACTTTATTGATACTCGGTCTTCCTACTCCATACTGCGCCGCTTATGTTCTATCTCTTCCCCCTCCACAGATTGTTCCTATTGTTTGTTCCTTTCTCCTAACAACATTTGATATCGTATAAAGATATAAGTGATTCCTTCCTATTCTAATTGTTTCTGGGTAAAGGTCCCCGGCTGACAAGCCCAAAAAACAAAAAAAAAAAAAAAAAAAAATAAATAAAAAAAAAATAACTTGCTCTACTGATATCGAAAATATTTTCTGATTTTCTATAAGAGACTATCAAGTCAAACTTTGTCGAACGCTTGAGCCGCATCCAGGAAAACCGCATCACAGATTCTGCTCTTTTCCAAGTCAGATGCAACTTTTTGCACCACGCGCCATGTACTGTTGAACTGTAGAGTGTTTTGCTCTGAATCTAAATTGGTGAAAAGGGGTAATTTGTTGTTCATCAACTAAAGGAATTAAACAATTTTAAAAATGACCGTTAACATTCGGTTACGAATGTTATATTTTTTGTATTAAACGAACGACGTAATTCACAATTCACAAAAATATATAACATTACCTGGATTGTAAAAAACATAAAAAATGAACAACCGATAACAATAAATATGTATAATAAATTAGTGCGACCGGCTCCGTCAATTGTTCGACATATTCATTCGATAATAACCGAATATGTTAACGGTCACTTTTAAAATTGTTTACATTTATAATACAGTGCGGTAGCAATTGTTTTAATTAGCAAGATTTCGAATAATTTTGATATTACTGGAAATAACGAAATCGGTCCGTATGAAGTTTTGGAAGTTGGCGGCTAACCAGACTTCAGTACCATTACTATTTGTGAACATTTTAGTTGCGCTGGATAATAAAAAGTAAAGTAAGTCCCATGGATATCCTTGATAAGGGTATCATGGATTGTGAAGTTAAGCTTTCCATAATATACTTAAGGACCTAATGGATCTGATGATGATACTGGGGCGGCCAATTCTTTTCTACTTGGGATCCGCCTATACTTTCCCAGATTTTTCCGGTACCCAATTACTTCAGGCTGGGAAGACCTGGGAGCAGACCTTTGCGTGGCAATTCTTTTAGTCATATTCAGGGGCTTTCTTTGGATTCATGTTTTTAATAGTAGTTTTAAACTCTTCCGGCGAGGCGGGTTTTATTGGAAGACAGATGTTGCAACTGCATTGCTCTGTGGGTAATGCGTCATCTCCGGGGGATTTGGTCAAGATGTTGGCAAAATTTTCAGCATTTCTCTTCGTCACTGCAGCATCGGAGGTATTTTTTGGTTTCTTTAAATTTCTCGTCGCCTTTCTATGGGGAATAAATACGAGTAAGATGTGTACACTGTTTAACCGTATCATTTTTGAGTTTTAGTAGTAGCTGTTTAACTGTTTTCGTTTCGTTTATTTAGCTTGCTTTTAGTCGTCCGAATGTCTACTTGTTTGCCACCTTTTCCTTAGTATTTTCTTTTGTATTTAATCTCATTTAGGATCTGTGATGAATAACAAGCAGCTGCGGTTGTTTGGTTCTTGAATAACTTTAATAAAATTTTCTAATACATTTCATAATTCAATTTCATTCCGAATAGGTTTTATAAGGTTTTTTCTAATTTTTTGTGGTGGGGAGATACTTTTTCGTTGTAATCGGAATCAAAAATATTTGTCGGGCAGTAAGCACGTGCAGGTTAAAAAAATGTTTTTTATAAACTACTATAGTCCATGTTTATTACAAGGTAAATTACGAGTCAAAATACATTTTTTGTGTCACTCTTCCCCATTCTTACCTATTACAGAAACGATGATTGGAAAAGAATAATTTGCGTAAGTTAATTGCGCGGAATTTCGTATTCCGCAATCATTTTTGACATTCAAGTTGTTCTCGGTCGTATAGTTGATGTGGCGGGATGTGTTAGCTGTAAAATTGTGCACGGGCTGCGAACGAGTTTATTTGTGGCGGTCGGCGTTTCGGAATTTATCGCAAATTGCGTATTGCATGCATGCGGAACATTTTGTACGAGAATAACGGAAAAAAATCTGCGAGTCTTTTAGCACGCGAGAAAGCCGTACAAATTTGTATCTTATTATCACGTCCGACGGGAATTTTTGTCGTATATTATTAGGTCGCATTTTCCCTTCTGGACAAACTAAAACGAATCAGTATCAGAGGAAGACTTTCAACGGTCTATATTGGTTCAATAAAACATTTGTACAATCTGAAAATGTCATCCTTTTTTAATGAATTTTATTTCCTATTCTAGATTCCAGATGGCTTAGCTGTTTATTCTACTTATCAGGTTGTGCGCGGATTTCCTAGCATATTCAACTTTTTTTTCTTCCAACTGCGGTAGTGCATAGATGTGGAAAGTAATCAAAATGAGAGTTTTCCGTTTGTTTTTCTTTTTAAAGCTTGTTATCTTTTTGTCTCTTTCAGTTTTCCCGAGTAAGGGTTTTATTCATCAGTTTCTGCAACTGGTCGGATAAGCGGACGAAAACCACTCATTAGAAAAGATGATTAAAATGATTTTAAACGTTAATAGGACTAGAAAATTTGAGTATATCGAAATAATACGATTTTTTTTTTCTTTCTTTTTTCTTTTTTTTTTGAGCACATTAACAAACCGGTTTAACTCTTTAATACTATATTTCTTCCATGCCGTCCGCTACGAATTTTTTTTCGGAAATAGATGAAAAAACTTGTAATGACTAATTGCAAAATGTATTTAAAGTAACGTCAAAGACATAATCTGCTATTTTTCCATATTGTCGGAAACTAACCGGCGGATTTATAGTTTTTGTTACTTTGTGACGTGTATGTATATTTTGCGTGATTATATTTAGTTTAGCCATTCATTTACGTGAAAATTGTCTCATATAATTTTTATTTTTAAGCTTAAATTGTACGTAAACAACATGAAAAGACATTACATAATATTCAAAAAACTTTTTCCTATGAACGATACTTTTTAATTCCCGATGGTTTCTATTCGAATGATTGAGATTCGTATTTTCTCTCAATGGTCTGAAACACTTGGTATTTTTTTAAATTTAAATAGCTAGACTCATTTGTTCGGTAGGTGTACAGCAAAAACCTTGAACATATAACGGAGGAAAAAATATATAAATAACATATATTGTTGTGAAACCACGAATGCTAGTGTGGTTATTTAAGAGCGGTTTATTATAATTAAAAACAAATAAGAAAAATTAACGTAAAATCTGGCTAGGTATGTTCTCTGTATTATCTTTTCAATTATAATTTAATTCTTAATAGCGCATGCATGCGGGAAAGTAACGTAAATTTAAAGTAAATAACAATGAAAACAGAGAACAGGTTAACGTAAAATCAAGAATTAAGGAATTCCGCACTTGTTGCCCGCAGATGAGACGGAAATTTTGAACTAAACACTTTCGGAAATTAAAGTAACAGAAATCTATTATTATTATTAATATTATTATTATTAAAATGTTATCTGCGATTAAATAACTACACTAGCGGGGTTCGGGGTTGAACAGCGGCAAGATCACATGCATCGACCGGGGTAAATCTGTCTGCTTTTAGTTTTGTGTTGTCTATGTGCTGTCGGACGGTGTGATCGTTGTTTATTCGCCGTGAGCGGAGATTCGCTGTTTGAGATATATCATCGTTGTTTAATCGAACTCTTACGTGTTTTTGGAAAGTGTATTTTTTTTGTTATTGAGTCGTTTTGACGGCTCTGGCGCCCGAAATTAAAACACCTGAATAGTACGGAGGAACAGGGTTGTTGAAATCAATATTCCAGTTAAAGGAAAGGGTTACAACAATATATATGTTATATATATATGATTAAACAAAATGATAATGAATATACCTCAGAAGTAATCGGAAAATACCAGAATTATGCTTACTTTTGCACAAATGGAGTAAAATCAATAATTGAAAGAATCAAAGACCAAAATGAATGCAGAAATAACTGCCACACGTTTATCAGAGACTATTGTCTCTGTTCTAGACGTGGGATTATATGGAATTTTTTTTTATTTAGATACGTACCCATATCAATTTTGCAACAAAATCAGAATATAGTTCTAATAACAGATTCACTGGTAGTCGTAAATGCTGCTACTGTTACGTCGCTAATTACATTTTGGAACAAGTTGTTGATGTTTTCGTTTTTTTTGAGATGAAATTCGTAAAGAATTAATGAAGAGTGTTTACAGTCATTAAAACAGGTGGAACAATAAGTGAATGTAATTGAGGCTATTAATGCACGATGCAAAGCAGTTCAATCTTTAATGGTAATTGTGATGGTACTAGTTTTAATTTCAGTTAAACATGCTACTATTTCAAGAAATCAAAATTCTAACCCTGATTTGTTTGTAAACCTGACGCTGTGATTTTTTTTTTTTAAAGAACTGGAAAATGTTACCAGTGCGGATCTGACAAACACTATGTGCTAATATCGCAAACTGTCCCGCAAAGAACGTTACTTATTTAAAATGCAATAAAGCAGGGCATTTTCAAAAAAAAATTATCATCCGTTAAAATACGTTGAAACTACTAAAGCCACTGTTAAAGACAGACAATATCGGTAATGTTTTTTTTTTTTTTTTTTATTTAGTCAACTATGGTACATCTGGCAACGCAGAAGAAATTGCTGAATGCTTGGTTAGTGGTGTGTTGCTTCATCGATTCCGGTTGTACATGGACAATTATGGGTCTAAAAACATGGTGTCAACTAG
Source organism: Icerya purchasi (assembly GCA_039619475.1). Taxonomy (NCBI): domain Eukaryota; kingdom Metazoa; phylum Arthropoda; class Insecta; order Hemiptera; family Monophlebidae; genus Icerya; species Icerya purchasi. The sequence goes on from CM077115.1 coordinate 96,734,200, forward strand.
AAAATAATGGAACTCAGTATCATATCTGTAAGCACCAGTGTGACATATGTATTCTGTCATTTCAGTACAACATCTAATTTTCAGTAAGTTTGTCAATTGTGAGTCAAATAGTTGTTGTTTGAAAGCGGTTTGCTGTTATTTTGGTTGGAAATGATGCAACGGCGCTTCATCTGCTGTGCGCTAATTTTATATGCAGAGCCAGAAATGAAGGCTCTTGTTAGTGTTGCACAAACTGTTACTATGGAATTCAGTTTACTCAGTAAGTTGCACTACTTTCAATTAAGAGTTTTCGCTAGTTCACTAAGCTACCGTTTTTGTACTGTTTTTAGTAGTTCGCCATGGTCGATAGATTTTCACCAGCGGTATGATTTTCCGAGCATATTTATAAACTACAGTTCACTGAATAGGCTAGTTTTTTCTATTTTAGTAATTTTCACAGCCGTGGATTAATACCGCGTAATAGAAAAATTGATACGCGCGTACGATCGTCATTTCACTATGGAAATTTTGGAATAGCGTAGTCGCAGTTTCTCACAGTGTTTCTACAGTAGTAGTGTGAAAACGCTACCATATTCGAGATATTCAGCAGCGTATGATCAAAGAAAATGTGCTGTGTACAATACGTTGGTTGTTCTGCCAAAGTACAGATCTACTTGGTTAGTTAAATGCTCGATCCGATTAGCTATTTACACGATTGTTATGTAGGTTTGCTTCATAATGTTCTCTTACGTCTAGCGAACATAATATAAAAGCGAGCAGATCATCAAATTGGAATTAAACTATTACTTAACACAGAGACGGACTGAGTAGCAGCTTCTCTGTCTTCATAATGTTTCGTTGCGTAAGTGAAAATAGCGGATTTTTAACGATGATCACCTTTAGCTAGGTTAATCTTTGCTATCACGAAATTTCTTTTCAATTTGCTTTGGTACTTCACCACATCTTGATTGGAAGTACTGGAGGATCCACCATTAATATATATGTATATTAATATTTTTAAATTGTGTGACATGAAAATACACGCATAAAAAAAACAAAAAAAAAAACGAAAGTGTTTGATTTTTACATCATTGCACATTATTAGTATAGTTTTCAGGGAAGTAAATACACTTATAAAAAGCCTAAAAAACAAAAATTCTGCAGGACACGATAAAATTAGCACTAAAATGATAAAAAATTTACCAACAAAAGCAAAAATGACTCTTGTGTGCTTGTTCAACTCATGTTTTAGATTATGCTATTTTCCGTTACAATGGAAAGTCTCGCAGACAGTACCTATACTTAAGCCCGGTAAGGATGCTTCCCTGGCCGAAAACATACGTCCCATCAGCTTACGAAGTAACATAAGTAAATTATTTGAAAAGATTATACTTACAAGATTAAGCAAGCACAGTGATGAAAATAATATAATAAGCGATAATCAATTTGGTTTCCGACCTAAACTTAGTACAACCATACAATTAACTAAAATCTGTGATAAAATTACCGACAATTTCAATATGAACAAACATACAGGAGTATTGCTAATAGATATCGAAAAAGCTTTTGACACCACATGGATAGAAGGTACAATATTTAAACTAATTCAACTTAAGTATCCTTATTCTTTAATATGTATAGTGAAATCATATCTTTTAAACAGAAAATTTTATGTTTAATTGAATAATTATGAGTCACCCGAAGAGCACATAACTGCTGGTGTACCACAAGGGAGCATTTTAGGACCGTATTTATTTATAATATTTTTAAACGACATTCCGAAAATCAAAGAGTCTGAAATATACCTATATGCAGATGATACTACAATAGTAGAATCATCCTATAGAACAGACACAATAGCAAATAGACTGCAAAAAGCAGCTGACACGCTAATAAAATATTTTAAAAAGTGGCAGGTTAAAATAAACAACAATAAAACGGAAGCCATTTTATTTACTAGAAGACGACACCACGTGTATACGAAAAGAAGTAAACATCCAAGACAGGCAGGTGAAATGGAAGGATGAAATCTAATACACCTAGGCCTAACACTTGATAAAAGATTAACCTTCACGAAACTAATCAAAAATAAAGTTATAAAAGCTCAGAAAGAGATTTGTTATCTATAATACTTTAATAGAAAATCCCATTTAACATTTGAAAACAAACTTATTATCTATAAACAAATCATTCTTCCCAAAATATTATATGCAGTAATAATTTCGTCGTCTAGCAGTTAAATTATTATTCAAGAACTCGAAAGAATTCAAAATCATTGTCTACGAATAGTACTAAATAAACCACGATACACTAACATCAATACTAGGCGAAAGCTTTCAACATACTTGACTATGCACAGCAAGCCACTAGAATTTGTATATTTCAGACTTATCGTTGATGGAGTTCCCGTCGGCAGTAACCAGATATTTCTATGCAGATGATCTAGCATTCGCGGTCACTTCTAACCATCGTCCCTCCATTTGTAAATACTTCAAGATTACAATCAACAATATTTTAACCTATATGGAAAAACATCTTCTACAGTTGGACGAAAACAAGACTAATTTATTAATCATGCACAGGAAACGAAAAAGGCACTACTACAATTCGCTATATCTCTCTATACCGAACTTTAAAATTAATATCGTCGAATCACTGAAATATCTTGGTATTACATTAGACTGTCGCTACAGTTTTAATCAACATTTCAAAAATTTGTCCAGTAAAGCTACAACGGTTCTAAATAAATTGCACTCCGTGTCTGGACGCACGTATGGGATGAGCACTAAACACCGTTTAATAATTTATAATATGCTAGTTGTTCCATTATTCACGTACTGCGTATTTATGTTTGAAGAGGCTTTAAAGCGTAAAAGCATTCAGGAAGTACTAGTTAAATCTCAAAGGAAATTTCTTTTGTTTATTCTCCGCGCGCATAGAACTACTTCCGGTGATGCGTTGCGAACAATAGCAGGACAATTGCCACTGCATTCCGTATTGCAGCATAAAATTTTGTATTTCAAAGGGTTAAATAATCTCAATTTGAAGTTGGATCTAAACAATAGATTTATTGAAATGCAAAATAGCTGGAACAATAGCTCAACTGGAAGATTAACATTTAGTTTCGTCCCCGAGGTTAAAACCAATCCAATCAAAATTAATAATATTAATACGTATGTGACGCAATTTCTTACTGGACATGGTAGATTCCAAAGTTATCTGCACCGTTTCCATCTAGCAGACACCGATTTGTGTTCCTGTGGAGATGCTCCTGAAACTGTCACCCATATCGTTAATGAGTGCGTCAAATGGAAATTCTTGTTTAAAGACGTAAATTGTTTTCCATTAAACAACGATAATTTATCAAAATTCCTGCACGCTGCGAATTTTATCATGGCTTCCAAATACTCGGATGTTGAAGATTTTTCATTTAATGTATAATTTTATTTTAATTTTTATATTGGTTAATTTTTGTCTCTTTCATTTTCTTTTTATTGTTTCCAATCCATGAGGTGTTCATTCAACTGAGATACTCATGGCTATGTTTCAATTACTATGTAAAAAAAAAAAAAAAAAAAAAAAAAAAAACATCAGTACTATGCATAAATATGTAAAAATACCGTACATTCAGGAAATAATTACAGAGAATACGCGGACATTTTTTGAAACGTGCAGTGCATCTGACTTAATATTAATAAATAATATAGGCTCTTATGATTATCCTAAAGTTTACATACAAAAAATATAAACATAGAAGGATAAAGCACATACTATTAACTTAAAGGAATAATTCTACAAAACTCTTGTGTGTCTGACGATTGCATAATGTCCAAATTATTTGTATTCCGTATTAATGTTAAGCAAGTTGCGAATTTCGACTTCTCGACGCGTACGTAATATTCGTTATCGAGTAAATTAGTATAGATCTTCCTCTTTATTTTCTGGAAGGATTTACGCATGTATGCAGGTTTTTTTTTTTATTGTTTTTCCCGCAAACTTTAATTATGTAAGATTAATAATAAGAAAATTTGTAACAGACATGCTCCTATCCGGTAAGAAATACTCGTTTTCGGTACGGATAAAACAAAATTTAAATATTATTTTATAGAAGTGTATAAATATATACGTTTGTTGTTGTTAAAAAAAAGGTATTAGTGAATCTGATTAATACTGTGATTGATTTGCAGGTTAAGAATAAATCTGAGCGAAGTTCGGTTATCACTACATTTTTATTTACGGTATTTTACGCTGTCTTTTTTAATTTCAGTAATAATACTAATAGCTACGATTATGAGGAGTAAATAGTTCCGGAACATGTCGGTTTAATTTTATTATTTCTCACGCTTATTTTATTTCTGTTTATTATTAATATTCCTCAAAAAAATCGTAGCGCTTTAGAGCGATTAGCGACCGCTTCACGAAATCCGTGTCACCGACCTAAATTTTAAATTGTTATACAAACAAAAGGTGAGAGGAGCAGCGATTTAAAGTAAGTTAAAAGCTAATTTTACCGCAATTTCGCCGACGATATTCCACGTTGTAAGAGAAGAAAAATTCATATTTCCATCGCAGTGTGAAATTGTGTCCACTAACACGCCATAATAACGTTTTTGTTTTGCTTTTTTTTTTTTTTTTATTTTTCGCTTCAAACCTAATTTAAAATGCGGAAAAAACGAATAACGTGAGTTTTTTCGCGAAAATCGAAGAGAATTTTTTCTTCTTTTGCACAAAAAAATTCGACGGGAAATACGATTTCAATTTAGTTCATTACGACGTCGGAATTGAGACACACGATTGTATCCTCTTCACGATTAAGACGTGCAATTGCCAAACGAATATCGAGGAACACTTTACGAATGCTTAACATGTCTGTTTTCGAACACGAGAACATTCTCGCTCTCGTTTGTCTCATACAAACAGATTTCTACAAGACAAGATCTTGCGCGGTGCGTGCTTGTGTGTGCGATGCAACGGTATACATACATATATGTATATATATATATATATATATATATATATATATATATATATAGATAGATAGATAGATAGATAGATAGAGCCTATTAAAGGGATATCACGTAAACGAATAATCTTAAAACCAAGTTCCGGCACTTTTACGGCAAGTCGTATGCGTAGGATTGAAAATTGGTAAATTCTAGCAGGCGAGAGATAACGAGATTGCCACAATTTTACATTTCACGAAGCAGCGCTATCAGAGTGCCCTTTGAAAAGATAACGGTATTTCTAACTTGTCAAACACAATTTCATCCTCTATTGCATCGACTCGTTTGCAGTTCTCCTGCTCTTCTCGCTTCGCAGTTTTAAATTTGAACTAGATCCCTCGTTTAGGTTTTTATTTTCTCTTTTTTAATTGCAGCTTTTCACGATTCGTTAAAAATGCCGATCGAACAGTATGCAGTCATTATGCTAAATGTTTTTTCGGACCGCCTGCTAATCCCAAAAATATTTTTGCCGGCCCCGGTCAGCGCCCTTCTCGCGCAAAAGATCCTTTTGTTTTTTTTTTTTGTTTTTTATAAGGTTGTGTTATATTAGCTCAAAAATGAAATAGCGCAAACGAACTATGTGCTGTCTAGTTGGAATAGAAGAAACAAAAAAACAATCGATTATAATTAAACAATAAAAACACAGGAGCACTGATTAATTTCGGACAATTCGTTCATAATTACAGAACGCTATGTGATCATAAACGAATTATTTGAAACTGTTCGATGTTTTTCTGTTGTTTTTTTATTGTTTAATTATAATCTATTGTTTTCCTATTCATTTAATTTAAAAGATGAAAAATATTGCGGGGGAAGCAACCGCAATTTCGCTGCATCTTGGCCTTCGGAAAAATTGTTCTACATTTAAACATTATTTAAAATACGCGTATAGATTTTTTTTTTTTTTTTTTTATTTTGACATAAAAATTTTGTTAGATCCCATCACTGAAGACAATAATTAAACTATGGCGGCGGCGGCAAAATATAAACTTTAAATTGTGGGATTTGAAGTTATTATAAATTGAAATACTGTTTTAAGGGTTTTTCTCTTCCGAATTCGAGAGAGTAGCCGGTGAATTAGGAAACACGAACTTTGTTTGGAAAGTGTAGGGCATTGCAGGAATAATATATTTAATAATCGGGGGTATCTGAGTGCAGGGTAAACTGTTGAGGGATTACTGATTTCCAACAGGTAATTGTAAAACAGTTACGTGGTTGGGAAAAGTTGCGCTTAACATGTGTAAATCAAAATAATGTTCAATTAATAAAATGGAAAGTGAGCGCATTGTAATAAGGAAAAAGCTGGCGAATTTTGTAAATTTCTCATTAATGTATTTAGCCCGCATGAGAGGAATGAAAGTTTTTCCAGATCCGATTTATAATATGAATTTGCATTTATCTATTAAGCTGGGGTTTCCCCTAGGGAAATTGAATCACGTGAGTAGTGAATAAATGGCGACTCTGGCAGGTCTGACGTCACAACCCCAATTCCTGTCCCGGAGGCGAAAAGTCACCTAAGTATTTTATTCGGGAGGCAAAAATTCACCCAATTTTTTATTCCGACGCTGAAAATTCACCCAAGTTTCCCCCAAGTTTCCCCCAATTTCCCCCAATTTTCCTCAAATTTTTCCAATTTTTTTGCAAATTTCCTCCAAATTTCACCCTACAGGTCCCGCTCGTTTCCGATAAACCGAACCGATTATAAATTAACCCAAGTATAATGTTTAAAGCCCGAAACTAACCCAAGTCCCCACTCTTCCCTCCCGCCCACAGCGATACCGCGATTTTTCAAAATTCTACGTGTAAGTATAAAAATTCCGAAATTAACCCAAGTGTAATATTTAAAGCTGAAAACTAACCAAACCCCTGCTCGCCCTCCTGGCATATCTTTAAAGCGCACGCGCCGTTCCCCCGCATTTCCGATAATTCGATGCGTTTAAAAATTAACCTCAATATAATATTTAAAGCAGGAAAGTAACCTAAGCCCCGCTCGCCCTCCTGGCATATCTCTAAAGCGCACGCGCCGTTCCCCCACATTTCCGATAATTCGATGCGTTTAAAAATTAACCTCAACTTAGAAGGCGCACGCGCCGTTCCCGCGCACTTGTCGATCGTTCGATACCTTTAAAAATTAACCTCAATATAATATTTAAAGCAGGAAAGTAACCTAAGCCCCGCTCGCCCTCCTAGCATACTTAGAAGGCGCACGCGCCGTTCCCGCGCACTTGTCGATCGTTCGCGATACCGCGATTTTCCAAAATTCTGCGTGTAAGTATAAAAATTCCGAATTTAACCCAAGTGTAATATTTAAAGCCAGAAACTAACCTAAACCCCCCTTCTTCCTCTTTTTCCATTCGTACATATTTTTTATTTTTCAGGGCGTAAGTATTATAAAATTAGCCTAAGATTTTTTTTGATTTTTTTATTTCTACACACTCGCTTCAACCATCACTATATATGACGTTGCATGCAAACACTTTCAAAACCGTTGAAACAGGATCTTAATATTCTTATAATTTCTATTCCAGTCGATACATTATTATGGAACCACGCCCTACATGTACACACTAACGGTCTAAGTATATTTCTCATTTTCTACGGTTCCAAAAAATTTTTCTTTATTCCCCGATCGTTACAAAAGCGTACTGACTAGTGATGGGAAACTTCGAAATGTTTCATTCGAATTATTCGATTGTTCGATAACTTCGAATGCATTCGATTGTTCCACAGTTGCATTCGAAATGTTATTTCATTCGTATAATTCATTCGTATTCACATCAATCATTCGAATTAAAATCATTCGAATCAAAATCATTCGAATTAAAATCATTCGAATCAAAAATCATTCGAATCAAAATCATTCGAATTAAAATCATTCGAATCAAAATCATTCGAATCAAAATCATTCAAATTAAAATCATTTGAATCAAAATCATTCGATTGTTTTTTTTTTTGTTTTTTTTTTTTTTGACGATTGTTGATTGTTTCGATTGTAAAAACATTTCGAAATCGCACATCACTAGCACTGACAGATCACACGCTTATATCTACCATAGTGTTAGCCACCACGAAAGCGAACCATTAGATCCCGTGCACACTCTGCTCTCGATAGTTTCCCTATCATTCATAATAATTTTTCAAAGCCTAAGTATCATAGAATTAGTGCAAGTATATTTATTATTTTTTCTCACTTACGATTATTTTTCCGTCCGTAAGTATTATAAAATTAGTCTAAGTATATTTCTCATTTTCTACGGTTCCAAAAATTTTTCCTTATTCTCCGATCGTTACAAAAGCGCACTGACTAGTGATGGGCAACTTCGAAATGATTCATTCGAATTATTCGATTGTTCGATAACTTCGAATACATTCGATTGTTCCACAGTTACATTCGAAATGTTATTTCATTCGAATAATTCATTTGTATTCACAACAATCATTCGAATTAAAATCATTCGAATCAAAATCATTCGAATCAAAATCATTTGAATTAAAATCATTCAAATTAAAATCATTCGAATCAAATCATTCGAATGAAAATCATTTGATTGTTTTTTTTTTTTTTTGACGATTGTTGATTATTTCGATTGTAAAAACATTTCGACGCACATCACTAGCACTGGCAGATCACATGCTTATATCCACCATAGCGTTAGCCACCGCGAAAGCGAACCATTCGATCCCGTGCACACTCTACTCTCAATAGTTTCCCTATCGTTCATAATAATTTTTCCAAGCCAAGTATTATAGAATTAGTCTAAGTATATTTATTATTTTTTCTCACTTACGATTACTTTTCAATCCGTAAGTATTTATGTATGTTTTCCCCGGTTCTAAAAATAAATCTATCGATGTCTCGCCCCTCAACGAAAGCACACGCATCATTCTCACGCACATGTCATTCGTTCGCGTTACCACTTTTTTTTCAAAATTAGTTCAAGTATATTTTATTATTTTTCTCATTACGATTATTTTCAGTCCGTAAGTATTTCTGTATGTTTTCCAAGGTTTTAAAAATTAATCCGAACAGACATCCAGACTGTTGTGAAAGCACACTAACCATTCCCGCACAGATTCTACATTATACGTTACTCTATTACGAGTTCTTCAAAAATTGATTCGAATATGTTTTTCATTTTTTTTTTCAATCCTAAAAATTCATTCTTTCTACCCCCGCATCTAAAATTGCTGATCTTTCGTAATCTTTGTTTATTTTATCAATTCTAAAAATTAACCAATGGTTCACTCGAAAGCGTACCGTACATTCCCACACACATATCTTTTATCACGAATTTCCCTATTGATCATGAACTTTTTCAGCGTTAGCCACAATAGCATATCACGTTGATCTCGCATACGCACCACATGCAGTTCTATATGTTTAATTTTTATTAACGATCTTTATTTTTTTGTACTGGTATTACTTTTTCCTACACAGTCATGTCATCATATACAATTAACATTGTCAAAATAATTTTAACCTTTCGAGAAAGAAAAATCTCCGACCAATAAAAAAATGTTTATCAACATCACAATTATTTTTAATATTAATCGTTCGCTACAAACATAATTTTTTCGATCGTTTCAAGACATTATTGTTTCAAACGTCAATCCCTCTTTTCCAAGAATCGATAAACTCTGCAGGTATACATCTCGTCGTCGCAACAACCATTACCTGCATGACTCGCATACCTTCAAGACCACTTGTACATTGCTCGCACGCTATTTACCATTATTCGGTACAAGAATATTTTTCACACTCCCTCACATACATATGCGCATACACTCAAAGTCCTCGATTACTTTGTTCGTATACAAATATATTCAGCTTTCTCCGACGGAACAACATTTTCTGATGTAACATTCCCACTGCCGCACATAATTCAAAGGTAGCTAATGAGATAGACTATCGAACGGAATCATTCAAGCAGTCAGTATTAGTTTTATGTTAAACATGTCTATTTTGTCGAATCTGTGTTCACGCATTATTAAAAAATTTACGTCAACGTTAAAGAAAATAATTTTCTACGTTTTTTCTCTTTTTTCTCTATCATTTTTTTCTGTCTTTTATCTTTTCTTTTTCTCTGTCTTTTTTTTAGTGAAAAGTTTGAAATACATATTATTCAATCATGAATACTAATATAGTTAACGTAAGAAGCAACTCAAAAATCAATTAAGGACGCCGAATTTATTCAGAATTTATTTGCAAGTGATAGCGACTCGCATACGTCTTCGTCACTTCAATTACCGCAATCAGATGATGGTTATTCTTCAACAGAATCAACATATTTTGCACATAAAATCATTGGTCCAGTATTATTGTCAGATCAGATGGATATAGTGGAATATTTTGTAGATTTCAGCTTCCATAAGGATTCTGATTATGGTTTTCTAGTAACCGAACTAGCAATGATTGATATGTCCGGTGGAAAGTGTTTGCATACGCTGTATAAGCCAAGCAGAGCATGGCATGCATCAAAAATGCCACATTTACAATGTTCTTCGATGAGTCATTACTTGAAAAATCCTTCATTATTTCCCTGTCGGGAAGAAATATTTATGGCACGCGATATATTCACGATATTATCTCAAAAACCGAGAGCTCGCATATATATTTTAACAGTATATGCTAAACTTACACTAATGGAACTTAACGAAAAGTCTGAATTGTTGAGTGATTTAGACTATGAAATCGTTAATATGGATCAAGTCTTTCGACTACATAGTATTGAGAATCTATATGAAGAATATTTTGGTATAAGCAATTTGATAACCTGTAAACATCATAATGAGATTGATAGTTTTCATTGTGCAGCGAAAAACGTTATGGTGATGAAGGCCTGGTACGATCATGTTATCCATCCGCTGAAGCTTATGAATAATCTCAATATAAATGATTTAAGTCAGTTGTTCATTACAGCCACCAAAGAAATGATAATTACATTATTTCCAAGTTGTGTTGGTGACATTTATGCATTTCTACCAGATAGATTAAAACAGGATGATACGATAAAATCACTTCTACCATGTTACGAGCATGAGCATGATGAAGAATATTATATCGATGATGATATATTGCGACAGAGTACTCGAAATTGTATGAAAGTAAAAGATTGTATCGATTGTCAATGTAAAATTCGCACGGATTAACTATTCATTATTTCGATCGTTTATCAATTTTGTGTATATTTGTATATATTTTTGTATATTAATGTATATATTTTTTTTCCCTAATCGACAGTCCGTTCGTTTTTTGTGTTTTGTTAATCATTTTGTAAATATATTTTTATACATATTTAAATTTTATTTCTATATATTTACATATATTTTTTCTTTGCCTTCAATTCCCTCCATATCTTTCATTCTATTGTATATATTTTTTCCTAATTAATTTTAATCTTTTTTCGCTCCTTTTCAATTCAGTTTATTTAACTATTTAACTATTTCTCTATTTCTTTTTCCTCCTCTTAACTTAAAGTACTGGTAATGATGAATATTACAAAAATCTGAACCAGTTGTATAAAGTGTACGTGTAATTATTGTCTAATTTTCGAATATAATCCCGCATAATTTGTTCATATCTTTTTAGACTAAAACATTATATTTTTTATTCTTTCTTTAACGAATCTAACTGTTCAACTTTTTCATATACATCACGTACATCAAGTATTTTCCGCAGCTGTGTGAGTTTTCATTAATTTGTAAGACACAACCTAAGACCCAGAGAGTTCTCTCTAATTGTTTAAAATCTTTCATAATCACACTTTTTTTATTTTACATATATTTTTTGAGGTATATACGGGATCGTCTATGAGGTGTGTTGATCAATAGAGCAACAGGTAGAAAACCTACTAGCTTACGAGACACAGCATGTTTATAGAAAAAACGTGCTAGCATGAGCAGATCAGAGTTGCAATGTGCGAGTGAGAGACTGTATGCATGTATGTGTGCGAGAGCAACAGATTGATTATAAAAAACGTCGAAGATACATGCATCTATCTGTGAACAATTATCACATCAAACATAAAAAGGCTGACTAAGAGATTATTATTTTCTTTTTTCATTCATTCTCGCCACTATTACCACTCGCGCCCCACTGTCAAGACCTCTGAACATACATTACTAACCTCACCGCCACTATAATATTTTTTTCTCTGTGTTATTAAATTAACCCAAGTATATTTTTATTCATTTGTTACACAAACTTTTGTTCAAATCTTTCGTAATATGTCGTGCACACATTTATAGCCCACAGACACTACTCGCTTCATTACCACGAATACATCTCTTTCATTGTTACTTATCATAACATAGTTTTTCCTGAAATTGTAGAAAAATTCTCTTCGTTCCATTCTTCCAAGGTGTTTTATTTCCTAATTTCAAATCATGCATAATTATTTAAGAATCAAATTAAATATATTTTATCATTTCCAAAAAATTAATCATCTCTGTACAAGGCATTAACTCATTTTTCAAAACAAACATATTATTTTTTTAATCTATCGTACATATCATTTTTATCATTCAAATTTTTTTCTGAATTCACAAATAGTTAACCTATAGAAAACATATTATTGTAAACATACATGACGAAGTCACTCCTCATAATTACATCATGAATTCATTTTTTTCATTTTTTTTTTTTTACCATCATGAAATTGTAGTAGTGTTTTTAATTTTTTATTTTCCATATGTGACAAAAGCAATAAAATCACGACATCTATGAATACACACCATATGCTTCCAATAACCTATCATGCATTTTTTTAAATTAGTCCAAGCATACTATTTTTTCAATAACAAAGCCGATCATACATAATTTTTCTTCTATATAATCACTAATCTATGAAAACACTTGATTCGTTTTACTCATACTGTAGCAACCACTCCTTTTCCCTCATGCTAACAAACTTCAAAATTTAATAATATAACACGAAATTAATCTAAATATCTGTTCATGCTATTAAAATTAATATATCAATTTTTACATTCCTTTTGTACATTTCTGAAAAAATCCTACAACATGTTTTAAAATTAATCGAAGTATACTATTTTATTACCTAAAATCAATTATTCTCTCATACAGTTTTTTTCCAATCATCCATAATGTTTTTTCTGTATTGTCATTATTACAAAGTCATACAAAACAACAACACATTTTTATTCATAATGAATCCTTCATTCCATTCCGTTCATGCTATATACCATTATCATTCAATTCAACATTATGAAATTAGTCTAAATATACATTCATGCTAGCAAAGTTATTATCTCACCCTTTGCATTGTTCCAAGATGATTTATTTTACATTTTTTCTTTAAATTTCCCTCATACTATTATTTTTGAAATGTAGGATGATGACTATGATTAGAATTAATGATTATGAAGTGAGAGATGCATGGTGAAATTGTATTGTCATTATATGCGAGATGATGTGTGTTTGTGGGTGAGTATGGATGCATGTAAAATATATGAGTGTGTTAGTAGAAAGCATCCGTTCATGCGTGAACACAGGTACAGATACAGTTATAGAATGAGAGAGGTAAAAATATATATTTTGTTATGTTTGATATGTGCATGATAAAGAGGTTAACAAAGAATAATCACATTACCCTCACAACTTAGACATTGAGTTATACCTTTGCAATATTTTAGATGTAAAAGCAGTGACATTGACATGTGGTAAACGTTTTCATCACTTTTGACTAATTATAACCAATTTTCCAACATTTCTCTTCGTTTTTCCTACATTTTAATACTTTTACACCGTTTTAGTCAATTTTTGCTATTTAATGCCATTTTTTTTCCAGTGTTTTTACCACCTTTCTCACAATTTTCATCATTCTTTCATCATCTTTGTTAGGTTTTTTCTTACAACTCTTTAACACTTCGATCGTTGCTAGTGATAACCATCATTATTTATGCTTTCAATCCTTCCACTTCAGCAATGCACACATACAGCTTAGCAATCGCCGCAGCCATTGAACGTTGTAGGACTGCAATCGTGATCTCCATTTGATTATTAGGATTTAAAAGTCACATCTTTGAACGCTTGATCTAATGCATCAACATGATTTTTTTGTATTCGCCCACCCGCTGCTGGAGGTTCCACTTAATATTCTCAACAGACTATCATACAGTCGTTTAATAAGAGAATCTGTAAGACCCGAGACATTTACTTAACGTTTTCCCAACACATTTACAGACCTACCCTGTACACTAAGGAAATCTTTAAACATCTCTGTAACCATTCCTTTTAAGCTGGCGGGAGCAAGGAACTCCTATAAACGTTTATCAATCAGCACTTCATCGTTCATCGCCCTGGTTTCACTCGCCGTTGCACAGACATGTAATAAACATTTTCTTCTTTTACAATTTTCTTATGCTATAACACTATTACATCATTTTTCCTCGTTTCTAACTAATTGTAACAAGTTTTCCATTATTTCTTAGCATGTTCTTCTGTTTTAGGACCTTTTGCGCCATTTTTTCATCAATTTATGTTATTTCACATCGTTTTTCTGGTGATTTTAGTGCCTTTCACACAATTTTACTAATTATTTTCGACTATTTCTTAACATGTTCTTCTGTTTTAGGTCCTTTTTGCACTATTTTTTCATCAATTTATGTTATTTCACATCGTTTTTCTAGTGTTTTACTACCTTTCACATAATTTTACTCAATTTTTCCCCCATCTTTGAAGATTTTTTTTTTTCATTTATCTCATACATTATATCTCCGAATGTGACGATTAGCTATCCTTTTAAGTACATTTTTTAATTCAATATAAGTGAGGAGTACTTTTCAGGTCGACATGTATACTTCGTGATATGACATTCAATTCATTATTAATCTATGTTTCAACAGGTTTGTGATCGGTTGTTGGAGGTTTACAGAACTTTCTGTTGCATTGCTTATAGTATAATGGTTCTTGTGTGCTAGTAAGATGATGGTGTTTTGTGGGGAATAATAAACATGGGAAAGAGAAGGAGTGCGTCCCATCAAGCAGGGGGAGTGATGCTTTGTAATTAACTTGGGTATTGCGCGCATTGCATGGCAGTTATAATATGCTCGAGCAAAAATTAGTCGCTGTACTCGCATGGTGTTCATGTTATTCATTAAATGTTCACACTGAGAGATGCAATGGGCTCATCGACAGATGGATCCATGCTATCATTTCGATTTTTATAATTGTAATCTGCACTGAGTATGTATGTATTACAACGAACCAATCAACTCTGTTACAGATGGTAATGTTTGAGGATAGATAGTGAAACGTTCATTAGAACATGAATGTGTATACAAAGTGTTGTTACATCACATGTATGTCATCAAATTAACTAAAATGTTGCGTCTATAGTAAAAAAAAGAAATGAGGGTTTTTCCCTAAGAGGGCGACTATAATAAAATTGATGCGATTTTAGATGGAAATGGGGTATTTTACAGTAAAAACACTGTTTTGCACCTAAATGGTGAATATTCTGGAGGTTAAACGGCATTTTTCACACAAAATTTGATGTTTTTTTATAAATGTGGCTATTTTACTCCTACATGGAGTAATTTCTGCATGAGGAGTACTTTTTGGACTGACATGTATACTTCTTGATGTGGTATTCAATTCATTCTGAAGCTATGTTTGAACAGCTTTGTAAATGGTTGGGGGGGAGGGAATTTACAGAACTTTTCTGATGCATCAGTTATAGTATAATAGTTTTTATATGCTAGTGAGATGAAGGTATTTGGTTAGGAATAATAAATATGGGTAAGAGGTGGAGTGCATCCCAATCAAGCATGGGAGAGTATTGTTTGGGAATTAACTCCATTATTTGCACACATTGCAATACAATTATAATCAGTTTGGTCAAAATTACTTGTTGTATATCGTTCATGTTATACATTAAACATTCACACTGAGAAACGGACTGGACTCTTCGACATCAAGGTCCATGCGATCATTACACTCTTTTTCAACAATTTGTGACGTTTCATACTATTTTTTAATGTTTTGAACGGCTCTTATGATGTATTTCAGCACATTTTCACAGATACAAAGTTCGTAATGCGAAATAATTTGAATTATTTCGACAGTCTTTACACACAAATAAAATACTATACCATTAACACACTCAACATGAAACAAATCATTACAAATAGAAATAAACATCGAAATTGCGCAGAAATTTTAATGAAATTCAAGAAGAATAGTGTATATGAAAATGAATATATTCTTTAAATCAACACTCCAAACTTGCAGTTTCAGAATTATATCAGACCCTGACTAAGAACCCCCTTGTTCCTTTTGCTGCATGTATATGTATATAATCATATATTATTAAATTATACATATAACTACATATGTACATATATATATCTAAATATATACATATATATATCTACATATATACATACATATATCTACATATATACATATATACATATATACATATATATATATATATATATATATATATATATATATATATTTATATCTACATATATATATATATATATCAACATATATACATATATATCTACATATATACATATATTATCTACATATATACATATATATCTACATATATACACATATATATCTACATATATACATATATTATCTGCATATATATATATATATATATATATATATATATATATATATATATATATATATATATATACATATATATCTACATATATATACATATATATCTACATATATACATATATATATCAACATATATACATATACATGCAGCAAAAGGAACAAGGGGGTTCTTAGTCAGGGTCTGATATAATTCTGAAACTGCAAGTTTGGAGTGTTGATTTAAAGAATATATTCATTTTCATATACACTATTCTTCTTGAATTTCATTAAAATTTCTGCGCAATTTCGATGTTTATTTCTATTTGTAATGATTTGTTTCATGTTGAGTGTGTTAATGGTATAGTATTTTATTTGTGTGTAAAGACTGTCGAAATAATTCAAATTATTTCGCATTACGAACTTTGTATCTGTGAAAATGTGCTGAAATACATCATAAGAGCCGTTCAAAACATTAAAAAATAGTATGAAACGTCACAAATTGTTGAAAAAGAGTGTAATGATCGCATGGACCTTGATGTCGAAGAGTCCAGTCCGTTTCTCAGTGTGAATGTTTAATGTATAACATGAACGATATACAACAAGTAATTTTGACCAAACTGATTATAATTGTATTGCAATGTGTGCAAATAATGGAGTTAATTCCCAAACAATACTCTCCCATGCTTGATTGGGATGCACTCCACCTCTTACCCATATTTATTATTCCTAACCAAATACCTTCATCTCACTAGCATATAAAAACTATTATACTATAACTGATGCATCAGAAAAGTTCTGTAAATTCCCTCCCCCCCAACCATTTACAAAGCTGTTCAAACATAGCTTCAGAATGAATTGAATACCACATCAAGAAGTATACATGTCAGTCCAAAAAGTACTCCTCATGCAGAAATTACTCCATGTAGGAGTAAAATAGCCACATTTATAAAAAAACATCAAATTTTGTGTGAAAAATGCCGTTTAACCTCCAGAATATTCACCATTTAGGTGCAAAACAGTGTTTTTACTGTAAAATACCCCATTTCCATCTAAAATCGCATCAATTTTATTATAGTCGCCCTCTTAGGGAAAAACCCTCATTTCTTTTTTTTACTATAGACGCAACATTTTAGTTAATTTGATGACATACATGTGATGTAACAACACTTTGTATACACATTCATGTTCTAATGAACGTTTCACTATCTATCCTCAAACATTACCATCTGTAACAGAGTTGATTGGTTCGTTGTAATACATACATACTCAGTGCAGATTACAATTATAAAAATCGAAATGATAGCATGGATCCATCTGTCGATGAGCCCATTGCATCTCTCAGTGTGAACATTTAATGAATAACATGAACACCATGCGAGTACAGCGACTAATTTTTGCTCGAGCATATTATAACTGCCATGCAATGCGCGCAATACCCAAGTTAATTACAAAGCATCACTCCCCCTGCTTGATGGGACGCACTCCTTCTCTTTCCCATGTTTATTATTCCCCACAAAACACCATCATCTTACTAGCACACAAGAACCATTATACTATAAGCAATGCAACAGAAAGTTCTGTAAACCTCCAACAACCGATCACAAACCTGTTGAAACATAGATTAATAATGAATTGAATGTCATATCACGAAGTATACATGTCGACCTGAAAAGTACTCCTCACTTATATTGAATTAAAAAATGTACTTAAAAGGATAGCTAATCGTCACATTCGGAGATATAATGTATGAGATAAATGAAAAAAAAAAATCTTCAAAGATGGGGGAAAAATTGAGTAAAATTATGTGAAAGGTAGTAAAACACTAGAAAAACGATGTGAAATAACATAAATTGATGAAAAAATAGTGCAAAAAGGACCTAAAACAGAAGAACATGTTAAGAAATAGTCGAAAATAATTAGTAAAATTGTGTGAAAGGCACTAAAATCACCAGAAAAACGATGTGAAATAACATAAATTGATGAAAAAATGGCGCAAAAGGTCCTAAAACAGAAGAACATGCTAAGAAATAATGGAAAACTTGTTACAATTAGTTAGAAACGAGGAAAAATGATGTAATAGTGTTATAGCATAAGAAAATTGTAAAAGAAGAAAATGTTTATTACATGTCTGTGCAACGGCGAGTGAAACCAGGGCGATGAACGATGAAGTGCTGATTGATAAACGTTTATAGGAGTTCCTTGCTCCCGCCAGCTTAAAAGGAATGGTTACAGAGATGTTTAAAGATTTCCTTAGTGTACAGGGTAGGTCTGTAAATGTGTTGGGAAAACGTTAAGTAAATGTCTCGGGTCTTACAGATTCTCTTATTAAACGACTGTATGATAGTCTGTTGAGAATATTAAGTGGAACCTCCAGCAGCGGGTGGGCGAATACAAAAAAATCATGTTGATGCATTAGATCAAGCGTTCAAAGATGTGACTTTTAAATCCTAATAATCAAATGGAGATCACGATTGCAGTCCTACAACGTTCAATGGCTGCGGCGATTGCTAAGCTGTATGTGTGCATTGCTGAAGTGGAAGGATTGAAAGCATAAATAATGATGGTTATCACTAGCAACGATCGAAGTGTTAAAGAGTTGTAAGAAAAAACCTAACAAAGATGATGAAAGAATGATGAAAATTGTGAGAAAGGTGGTAAAAACACTGGAAAAAAAATGGCATTAAATAGCAAAAATTGACTAAAACGGTGTAAAAGTATTAAAATGTAGGAAAAACGAAGAGAAATGTTGGAAAATTGGTTATAATTAGTCAAAAGTGATGAAAACGTTTACCACATGTCAATGTCACTGCTTTTACATCTAAAATATTGCAAAGGTATAACTCAATGTCTAAGTTGTGAGGGTAATGTGATTATTCTTTGTTAACCTCTTTATCATGCACATATCAAACATAACAAAATATATATTTTTACCTCTCTCATTCTATAACTGTATCTGTACCTGTGTTCACGCATGAACGGATGCTTTCTACTAACACACTCATATATTTTACATGCATCCATACTCACCCACAAACACACATCATCTCGCATATAATGACAATACAATTTCACCATGCATCTCTCACTTCATAATCATTAATTCTAATCATAGTCATCATCCTACATTTCAAAAATAATAGTATGAGGGAAATTTAAAGAAAAAATGTAAAATAAATCATCTTGGAACAATGCAAAGGGTGAGATAATAACTTTGCTAGCATGAATGTATATTTAGACTAATTTCATAATGTTGAATTGAATGATAATGGTATATAGCATGAACGGAATGGAATGAAGGATTCATTATGAATAAAAATGTGTTGTTGTTTTGTATGACTTTGTAATAATGACAATACAGAAAAAACATTATGGATGATTGGAAAAAAACTGTATGAGAGAATAATTGATTTTAGGTAATAAAATAGTATACTTCGATTAATTTTAAAACATGTTGTAGGATTTTTTCAGAAATGTACAAAAGGAATGTAAAAATTGATATATTAATTTTAATAGCATGAACAGATATTTAGATTAATTTCGTGTTATATTATTAAATTTTGAAGTTTGTTAGCATGAGGGAAAAGGAGTGGTTGCTACAGTATGAGTAAAACGAATCAAGTGTTTTCATAGATTAGTGATTATATAGAAGAAAAATTATGTATGATCGGCTTTGTTATTGAAAAAATAGTATGCTTGGACTAATTTAAAAAAATGCATGATAGGTTATTGGAAGCATATGGTGTGTATTCATAGATGTCGTGATTTTATTGCTTTTGTCACATATGGAAAATAAAAAATTAAAAACACTACTACAATTTCATGATGGTAAAAAAAAAAAAATGAAAAAAATGAATTCATGATGTAATTATGAGGAGTGACTTCGTCATGTATGTTTACAATAATATGTTTTCTATAGGTTAACTATTTGTGAATTCAGAAAAAAATTTGAATGATAAAAATGATATGTACGATAGATTAAAAAAATAATATGTTTGTTTTGAAAAATGAGTTAATGCCTTGTACAGAGATGATTAATTTTTTGGAAATGATAAAATATATTTAATTTGATTCTTAAATAATTATGCATGATTTGAAATTAGGAAATAAAACACCTTGGAAGAATGGAACGAAGAGAATTTTTCTACAATTTCAGGAAAAACTATGTTATGATAAGTAACAATGAAAGAGATGTATTCGTGGTAATGAAGCGAGTAGTGTCTGTGGGCTATAAATGTGTGCACGACATATTACGAAAGATTTGAACAAAAGTTTGTGTAACAAATGAATAAAAATATACTTGGGTTAATTTAATAACACAGAGAAAAAAATATTATAGTGGCGGTGAGGTTAGTAATGTATGTTCAGAGGTCTTGACAGTGGGGCGCGAGTGGTAATAGTGGCGAGAATGAATGAAAAAAGAAAATAATAATCTCTTAGTCAGCCTTTTTATGTTTGATGTGATAATTGTTCACAGATAGATGCATGTATCTTCGACGTTTTTTATAATCAATCTGTTGCTCTCGCACACATACATGCATACAGTCTCTCACTCGCACATTGCAACTCTGATCTGCTCATGCTAGCACGTTTTTTCTATAAACATGCTGTGTCTCGTAAGCTAGTAGGTTTTCTACCTGTTGCTCTATTGATCAACACACCTCATAGACGATCCCGTATATACCTCAAAAAATATATGTAAAATAAAAAAAGTGTGATTATGAAAGATTTTAAACAATTAGAGAGAACTCTCTGGGTCTTAGGTTGTGTCTTACAAATTAATGAAAACTCACACAGCTGCGGAAAATACTTGATGTACGTGATGTATATGAAAAAGTTGAACAGTTAGATTCGTTAAAGAAAGAATAAAAAATATAATGTTTTAGTCTAAAAAGATATGAACAAATTATGCGGGATTATATTCGAAAATTAGACAATAATTACACGTACACTTTATACAACTGGTTCAGATTTTTGTAATATTCATCATTACCAGTACTTTAAGTTAAGAGGAGGAAAAAGAAATAGAGAAATAGTTAAATAGTTAAATAAACTGAATTGAAAAGGAGCGAAAAAAGATTAAAATTAATTAGGAAAAAATATATACAATAGAATGAAAGATATGGAGGGAATTGAAGGCAAAGAAAAAATATATGTAAATATATAGAAATAAAATTTAAATATGTATAAAAATATATTTACAAAATGATTAACAAAACACAAAAAACGAACGGACTGTCGATTAGGGAAAAAAAATATATACATTAATATACAAAAATATATACAAATATACACAAAATTGATAAACGATCGAAATAATGAATAGTTAATCCGTGCGAATTTTACATTGACAATCGATACAATCTTTTACTTTCATACAATTTCGAGTACTCTGTCGCAATATATCATCATCGATATAATATTCTTCATCATGCTCATGCTCGTAACATGGTAGAAGTGATTTTATCGTATCATCCTGTTTTAATCTATCTGGTAGAAATGCATAAATGTCACCAACACAACTTGGAAATAATGTAATTATCATTTCTTTGGTGGCTGTAATGAACAACTGACTTAAATCATTTATATTGAGATTATTCATAAGCTTCAGCGGATGGATAACATGATCGTACCAGGCCTTCATCACCATAACGTTTTTCGCTGCACAATGAAAACTATCAATCTCATTATGATGTTTACAGGTTATCAAATTGCTTATACCAAAATATTCTTCATATAGATTCTCAATACTATGTAGTCGAAAGACTTGATCCATATTAACGATTTCATAGTCTAAATCACTCAACAATTCAGACTTTTCGTTAAGTTCCATTAGTGTAAGTTTAGCATATACTGTTAAAATATATATGCGAGCTCTCGGTTTTTGAGATAATATCGTGAATATATCGCGTGCCATAAATATTTCTTCCCGACAGGGAAATAATGAAGGATTTTTCAAGTAATGACTCATCGAAGAACATTGTAAATGTGGCATTTTTGATGCATGCCATGCTCTGCTTGGCTTATACAGCGTATGCAAACACTTTCCACCGGACATATCAATCATTGCTAGTTCGGTTACTAGAAAACCATAATCAGAATCCTTATGGAAGCTGAAATCTACAAAATATTCCACTATATCCATCTGATCTGACAATAATACTGGACCAATGATTTTATGTGCAAAATATGTTGATTCTGTTGAAGAATAACCATCATCTGATTGCGGTAATTGAAGTGACGAAGACGTATGCGAGTCGCTATCACTTGCAAATAAATTCTGAATAAATTCGGCGTCCTTAATTGATTTTTGAGTTGCTTCTTACGTTAACTATATTAGTATTCATGATTGAATAATATGTATTTCAAACTTTTCACTAAAAAAAAGACAGAGAAAAAGAAAAGATAAAAGACAGAAAAAAATGATAGAGAAAAAAGAGAAAAAACGTAGAAAATTATTTTCTTTAACGTTGACGTAAATTTTTTAATAATGCGTGAACACAGATTCGACAAAATAGACATGTTTAACATAAAACTAATACTGACTGCTTGAATGATTCCGTTCGATAGTCTATCTCATTAGCTACCTTTGAATTATGTGCGGCAGTGGGAATGTTACATCAGAAAATGTTGTTCCGTCGGAGAAAGCTGAATATATTTGTATACGAACAAAGTAATCGAGGACTTTGAGTGTATGCGCATATGTATGTGAGGGAGTGTGAAAAATATTCTTGTACCGAATAATGGTAAATAGCGTGCGAGCAATGTACAAGTGGTCTTGAAGGTATGCGAGTCATGCAGGTAATGGTTGTTGCGACGACGAGATGTATACCTGCAGAGTTTATCGATTCTTGGAAAAGAGGGATTGACGTTTGAAACAATAATGTCTTGAAACGATCGAAAAAATTATGTTTGTAGCGAACGATTAATATTAAAAATAATTGTGATGTTGATAAACATTTTTTTATTGGTCGGAGATTTTTCTTTCTCGAAAGGTTAAAATTATTTTGACAATGTTAATTGTATATGATGACATGACTGTGTAGGAAAAAGTAATACCAGTACAAAAAAATAAAGATCGTTAATAAAAATTAAACATATAGAACTGCATGTGGTGCGTATGCGAGATCAACGTGATATGCTATTGTGGCTAACGCTGAAAAAGTTCATGATCAATAGGGAAATTCGTGATAAAAGATATGTGTGTGGGAATGTACGGTACGCTTTCGAGTGAACCATTGGTTAATTTTTAGAATTGATAAAATAAACAAAGATTACGAAAGATCAGCAATTTTAGATGCGGGGGTAGAAAGAATGAATTTTTAGGATTGAAAAAAAAAATGAAAAACATATTCGAATC
This sequence comes from Icerya purchasi, assembly GCA_039619475.1. Classification (NCBI taxonomy): domain Eukaryota; kingdom Metazoa; phylum Arthropoda; class Insecta; order Hemiptera; family Monophlebidae; genus Icerya; species Icerya purchasi. The sequence goes on from CM077115.1 coordinate 96,758,123, forward strand.
AATTTTTGAAGAACTCGTAATAGAGTAACGTATAATGTAGAATCTGTGCGGGAATGGTTAGTGTGCTTTCACAACAGTCTGGATGTCTGTTCGGATTAATTTTTAAAACCTTGGAAAACATACAGAAATACTTACGGACTGAAAATAATCGTAATGAGAAAAATAATAAAATATACTTGAACTAATTTTGAAAAAAAAGTGGTAACGCGAACGAATGACATGTGCGTGAGAATGATGCGTGTGCTTTCGTTGAGGGGCGAGACATCGATAGATTTATTTTTAGAACCGGGGAAAACATACATAAATACTTACGGATTGAAAAGTAATCGTAAGTGAGAAAAAATAATAAATATACTTAGACTAATTCTATAATACTTGGCTTGGAAAAATTATTATGAACGATAGGGAAACTATTGAGAGTAGAGTGTGCACGGGATCGAATGGTTCGCTTTCGCGGTGGCTAACGCTATGGTGGATATAAGCATGTGATCTGCCAGTGCTAGTGATGTGCGTCGAAATGTTTTTACAATCGAAATAATCAACAATCGTCAAAAAAAAAAAAAAACAATCAAATGATTTTCATTCGAATGATTTGATTCGAATGATTTTAATTTGAATGATTTTAATTCAAATGATTTTGATTCGAATGATTTTGATTCGAATGATTTTAATTCGAATGATTGTTGTGAATACAAATGAATTATTCGAATGAAATAACATTTCGAATGTAACTGTGGAACAATCGAATGTATTCGAAGTTATCGAACAATCGAATAATTCGAATGAATCATTTCGAAGTTGCCCATCACTAGTCAGTGCGCTTTTGTAACGATCGGAGAATAAGGAAAAATTTTTGGAACCGTAGAAAATGAGAAATATACTTAGACTAATTTTATAATACTTACGGACGGAAAAATAATCGTAAGTGAGAAAAAATAATAAATATACTTGCACTAATTCTATGATACTTAGGCTTTGAAAAATTATTATGAATGATAGGGAAACTATCGAGAGCAGAGTGTGCACGGGATCTAATGGTTCGCTTTCGTGGTGGCTAACACTATGGTAGATATAAGCGTGTGATCTGTCAGTGCTAGTGATGTGCGATTTCGAAATGTTTTTACAATCGAAACAATCAACAATCGTCAAAAAAAAAAAAAACAAAAAAAAAAACAATCGAATGATTTTGATTCAAATGATTTTAATTTGAATGATTTTGATTCGAATGATTTTGATTCGAATGATTTTAATTCGAATGATTTTGATTCGAATGATTTTTGATTCGAATGATTTTAATTCGAATGATTTTGATTCGAATGATTTTAATTCGAATGATTGATGTGAATACGAATGAATTATACGAATGAAATAACATTTCGAATGCAACTGTGGAACAATCGAATGCATTCGAAGTTATCGAACAATCGAATAATTCGAATGAAACATTTCGAAGTTTCCCATCACTAGTCAGTACGCTTTTGTAACGATCGGGGAATAAAGAAAAATTTTTTGGAACCGTAGAAAATGAGAAATATACTTAGACCGTTAGTGTGTACATGTAGGGCGTGGTTCCATAATAATGTATCGACTGGAATAGAAATTATAAGAATATTAAGATCCTGTTTCAACGGTTTTGAAAGTGTTTGCATGCAACGTCATATATAGTGATGGTTGAAGCGAGTGTGTAGAAATAAAAAAATCAAAAAAAATCTTAGGCTAATTTTATAATACTTACGCCCTGAAAAATAAAAAATATGTACGAATGGAAAAAGAGGAAGAAGGGGGGTTTAGGTTAGTTTCTGGCTTTAAATATTACACTTGGGTTAAATTCGGAATTTTTATACTTACACGCAGAATTTTGGAAAATCGCGGTATCGCGAACGATCGACAAGTGCGCGGGAACGGCGCGTGCGCCTTCTAAGTATGCTAGGAGGGCGAGCGGCTTAGGTTACTTTCCTGCTTTAATATTATATTGAGGTTAATTTTAAAGGTATCGAACGATCGACAAGTGCGCGGGAACGGGCGTGCGCCTTCTAAGTTGAGGTTATTTTTAAACCCATAACACGCGATCTAGTGTTGTGGGGGAACGGCGCGTGCGCTTTAGAGATATGCCAGGAGGGCGAGCGGGGCTTAGGTTACTTTCCTGCTTTAAATATTATATTGAGGTTAATTTTTAAACGCATCGAATTATCGGAAATGCGGGGGAACGGCGCGTGCGCTTTAAAGATATGCCAGGAGGGCGAGCAGGGGTTTGGTTAGTTTTCAGCTTTAAATATTACACTTGGGTTAATTTCGGAATTTTTATACTTACACGTAGAATTTTGAAAAATCGCGGTATCGCTGTGGGCGGGAGGGAAGAGTGGGGACTTGGGTTAGTTTCGGGCTTTAAACATTATACTTGGGTTAATTTATAATCGGTTCGGTTTATCGGAAACGAGCGGGACCTGTAGGGTGAAATTTGGAGGAAATTTGCAAAAAAATTGGAAAAATTTGAGGAAAATTGGGGGAAATTGGGGGAAACTTGGGGGAAACTTGGGTGAATTTTCAGCGTCGGAATAAAAAATTGGGTGAATTTTTGCCTCCCGAATAAAATACTTAGGTGACTTTTCGCCTCCGGGACAGGAATTGGGGTTGTGACGTCAGACCTGCCAGAGTCGCCATTTATTCACTACTCACGTGTCCCTAGAAATATGAACCCCAAAAAAAAAAAAAAAAAAAACGGCTAGGGCACTAAAAGAACTGCCGCGAAAGGGACTATTAATATCGACTTATTTATTTATATTTAATGGAATAATTAGAATATCGCATTATTCGATCCAATTGAAATTTTCGCAAATGATTTTAATTCCGAAGAATGGTAAGCTCCCAGTAGAACTAACGTCATATAGGCCGATTTCATTGTTTTCGTCAAACTTGTTTAAGACGTTGTTACGAAAAAAAGAATTCTCCCAATAGTGGAATTTTAGCAGTTAATTCTTTCACACTAGTTTGAGTTTCGGGAGTTACACTCAACCATTCAGCAAGTGCACAGGGTGGTTCAAAAAACTGAGAATGATCTGAAGGATAAAAGGATTTGTGATTCGGTTTTCCTGGACGTGAATTAGGACCCTTTGATAGAGTTTGGCATGATGGGTTGTTGTATAAGCTACAAACTCATTTGCCTTATCATTATCCAAAAATAATGAAATCATTTTTTTTTTTTTTTTTTTTTTTTTTTGGGCTTGGCCGACTAAGGGCAGCTAACCAGGACAATTGGACTAGATTAGAGATTAAATTTTAATCCGGTCAGAAATCGATGACAGAAAAGAGACAAGAATAGGAACCACATTGGATGACGGCAAAGCTTAGATATAGGAAGCACTATATGGAGTAGGAAAATTCAGCTTTAATAATTAAACGTACAGCATAGAACGTTCGGAGGAAAGACTGGAACATTCAAACAGCAGGTGGTCAGGATCACAAACGAAGGAACAATCGCCAGTGTGCGAAGGACAATAAGGGGATCGGGAAAGAGCAAAAATCATATTTAGATAAAAGATACTTTTAGGTCAAGCAAGAAGAGGAATTATCTGATATATATATATATGCGGCAATAGCGCAGGGGAGTGTGTTGGGCCCCCTTTTGTATATTACCTTTACGGCAGATCTTCCTGTTTCGAACGAATCTCTTATACGGTTGCTTTTGCAGATGATACGGCTGCTCTAATAAATGTCCATATAAAGCTAATATCACGCTGAAAGCGTTAATTGATAAAATCTTCGAGTGATGGTGTAGGCGATGGAGAATTTACATCAACGAAGATAAGTCGGTCCATATAATGTTCACTAATAGACCATCGACCTATTAAAATTAACAATAAAACCATAAAAACAGGAAGTAAAGTATCTGGACATGCACCTTACTGACATGGCGCAAGCATATCGTGACAAAAAGAAATGAATCAAATATTATAACAAGGAAGATGTTACTAGGTAGAAACTCGCAGCTCTCTGTAGATAATAAATTACTCTACAGGTAGATTCTTGCTCCAATATGGAGGTATGATTGCGAACTCTGGGGCTGCAGCGCGGATTGAAATATAAATATAATACAGCGATATCAAATTAAGATATTGTGAATAATTAATGCCTGCACGATACACGTAAGTAATAAGACTCTCCACCAAGATCTTAACACTCCTTATGTAAGAAAGGTTATCGAAAAATCAGCCGCAAGGCACATCAGAAGACTTCAAATTCATGCGAACGTTCTATAGCGTTATTGAATAATCTGACGAAGCCGCGTCGGTTGCGCAGGAAGAAGCCATTAGACTTAAGTGCTTAAGTTAAGTTTGGGTTCAACGTTAGTAGGCGGGCATCATTCAAGTGTTTAGAGTATGTAACAGAATCTAGTGGTATGGGCTATAGATTAGTAAAAAAAAAAAAAAAAATTAATTTTAATAATGTATGTGGACTTCTTAAATATTTATTTACTTTTTTGCCTGGCGTGGAACACCATTTGGCCAAAAGGTAATCATTAAATTTCTTTTTCAATCTATTGCTTGAATCAATTTCTATTTTTGCAGTCGCCGGGAATTGAATCTGTTTGACATTTCAGTGAAGAGAAAATTTAAAGAAAATTAAAACAATAGTCCCCCTTTAATGTTTCCTGTTTAAGTGAAAAATATAACCAACTTAATAATTAAGTTAGAAAAACCACATTTATTTGCGATGCACTTAATGACGCGATACAAACAAAGAAAATTCTAAGGCGGAGGTTAAAAGAAAGGTTTTTTCCTTAACTTATTAAGCAACTAATCGGATTTGCAATTCGTTTCCCTTTTCTTCATCGTTCACTTATTGGCTTAACTATTACCCGCATCCTGCGTTTCGGTTATTCTCTGTTGCTTACGCTTTCGCCTCTCTTTGTTCCCTCTTCTCCATGACGATACAACGATTTATTTATTTATTTTATTTTTTTTATATATATCTTGCTATTTTACACCTAGTCTTATCAACTATTTGGTAATCTATGGAATAAGTTAAAATAACAACGATTTATGACTGTCGAATCATTTATTTTTCGTTAACTTCTTCCCCTCTTTTAGTATTTCAATATTCGGTATTCCCACTCCCCTTATTGAGTTCCCTGTATATCTCTAATCACAATTCCCGCAATCGCTGTCTTCTCTGTAATTCGTTATTATGTCTTAGTCATACTTTGCTACCTCCTTCCTTGTTTGGCATTTCCTTACCGTCCCCAAATTGCTATGTTCATGTGGGGTCTGTGCCCACGGTAAGAGTTTCATTCCCATATATATATATATATATATATATATTTAAAAGCCTAACGTTCATGTAAAAGTTTTTTTAACGACACTTATCATCTTGATCATATAAAGAAAATTAAATTTCCGGGAAATCCAAGTTGGGTTTTTCCTAAATTAAGAGACCGCCAACAGTTAAATTGATTTGCCGAGTCCAGGAATTTAAGATTCGTAACATCTGCATCCATTAACAGGAACAGTCAAAAATCTAATCAGTATAGGAAAATAACGGAAAAACAGAGTTACTTCATTATTAATTGATTATATCACTCGGTTATTTTATTGAAGTTATGTTATATTTTTCTGGCTTGTAAATATTATTTATCTTCGTAAAGTGGTTTTAAATGTAGAAAAAAAATTATTTCACTTCTGTTTCCTTTTATTTTTTTGAAGAGGAATGGATCCATCTTATACCTTTTTATTTATGGAAATATTCAAAATTAGTTCGTATTAATTGCGAAAATATTCGCATATATGTTCGTCAATAGTTCATTGAGACTGGTATACACAATAAGTAACAAGTGCCTAGTTCTTTAACGTAATTTGGAGACTAACACGATTTAACTATATAGGCATTAGGCCGGAAAGGTCATAATCATGATTTTTTTTTTTTTTTTTTGGAAGGGAGGGATTTGAAAGATCTTCACGAGGACTTTTTACAGAATGAAAGAGAACGATCACAGGGCAATACTACAATGAATTCCAATTTGAAAAGAAATTGAAAAGCAGGTACGGGATTCGGCCTTGAGGAAAAAGTTCTACTTCATCACGGTGACACATCAGCATATTCATCCAGAATTGTCGCGAACGAATTGCTGCCGCACCCAGCATACTCGTCAAACCTGGGGCTCTTTGCAAATTTTCTTTCTCATGAAAGCATGACTCGGTGGAAAAAATTCAGCTAAAACTTGGTTATCCGCGAGACAGAAGCGTTTATTTTTTGGAATAATTCGACAAATCGTAGTTCAGAGAAATGACAGAAACGTTGGGAAAAATTTATCGACCCAAAAGAGGAGATTATGTTGAAAAATAGAACAAAAAAAAAAACATTCCCGAAAAACTCGCGTCTTCATTTGGCACTTTTTGTCGGCTCTCGTATAAACTCGAAACTAGTATGGCAGTTAAGTTGCGTCAGTTGTGACTGCTGAATAGCGGTAAATACGGTGAATCCTATTTTGACACAGATGGTGGACAGCAGACAACTGGAAATATTAGTGAGACTGCTATTATCACGCGAACATGTACGTAAAAATTTAGAATCACTTAGTTATAAGGTTGACGACAGTGGCCATTTTTCAGTTTCTTCGGCGCGTCCTGCATATTTGTGGAGCTGGCAACATTCCAGTTGTAATTTTCAGAAATTATCGCTCGTAGTCCTTATCCTCTTGCTCCTTCGCTGGCTATACATGTTGACTGCGATTAGTCTCAACAACCATTCCCGTTCTGTTTCATTATGAGTTATTATGTGGTTCTAACGAATAATAATACGCCTAAAAAGCGTTTTTTTTCACGACTCATTTCTCAAGTCTACACAGTCGGATCTTGCCTCAGAAGTACTCGTTGCACATGCTACTGCTACGGTAACTTGATTGTTGCCCGAGTTAAACCTAAAAAAGAAGAATGGGAAAAAAAAAACAAGGGTGACCTTAATACCCGCGCGTGGAGCATTTCATCATTTTGCTTCAGAAATAATTAGCGGGCTGGTTTTCGAAGTTTTTGAATAAAAAATGAAGCTGTTCGCTAACAGAAGCAATTAGTTCGCAATTAACCGAGAACCTTTCTGGCGAAATGATCTTTACAATGAAGAGAAAGAAAAAAGCTGGTCGCTCCGGTAATGTGACCGTCCATTAAGCGGTTGCAGACCGAAAAAGGCGCAGGCCTATTAAGAGCTCTTCTCACCGATATAGATTAAATTTTCTTCTTCGGACAAACCGGAAAATTAATTTCGAATTTCGTTATCGCAACTCGATAATAGTTTAACAGCTATTCGCCGGCTGCTAAATAATAATCTATATTTATTTGCCTTTTATCCGTTTTATCGGGACATTTATTTAATTCGGCGAGCGCTGGATACTTGGAAACGGCCGCAGGTATACATTTCGGTCGGTTTGTTGTCATTTCACCGATGCACTAAGCTGCCCGAAAGAAAGACAAAAATCGGAAACATTAAAAATTCCCCGTTACGAATTGCAACGGTACCGAACAGCTTTCCCTTCGAAATTCCGTTCGACAAAGAAAAGACCGATTTTTAGGAAAACAATGGGCAAACGCCGTCCAGTTAAACTAAGCAGGTCAATTTCGTTTATTTGTAAGTCTCGAAAAGTTCTATGCTATTAAAGTTAACCGACTCTTCTTTTTTACTTTTCATCTTCCTTTTTCCATTGGAAGAGACTCTATCCGTTTTAGAAATGTCACCGGTTCGCTACGAATAGTGATAAAGAAGAACATGACTTTATAGGAGAAGCGAGGCGGACGTCGGAGAAACAAACGCGGTTCTTGGCGCTTTGTGTACGTTTGGAAACATTTCCCGGCGAAAAGGTTTTTTACGCTACTGCAGATGATAACATCGACGGACGGCGGAAGACTTTAAAGGATCGAACTCAAAGATAATCGTTTTGGTCGCCGTAAAAGGCTACTACGACCGCTCGACTATTAGTTCACGGTTAATGGTCCAAAAGAGAATCAAGTTGCGAATATTGGTCTACTTACGGTTCCATGCAGAGATTTGTAAACGTAATTTTTCTCCTCCTTTTTTCATTTATTTATTTATTTCTTATTCTGCGAAATAAATTTTTTATCTCAGGGTCAATGTAAAAAAGTTGGTACGATACACTCCTTAGCGTGAATTACAAATTAGGATTAAAGCGGTTGCTGATTAATATTTAATAAGTATTTCCCATATGGGAAAATCTCACGTATAGTCTTATTTCTTTTATACTTGCACGTATATATATATATATATATATATATATATATACATACTAGCTGACCCGGCGAACTTCGTACCGCTCCAGAACCAATAAATATTGTGTTAACTTATCAGCAATCAATACTCAAAAAAAATTAAGTTCAATAAATGTACAAAAATCAAAATGAAAAGTATTTTAATTACATTGAAATAAATGTAATTCACGTGGCAGCAAGGCATTATCCCCCTTAATAACAAAAATCAGTATAAATTTACTTTGAAAAATTAAAGTAAACTACTTTTTGGAAACATGCTTTTTCGGGCTATATCATCAGCTAACAACACATAGTACACACTCAATTTATATACTTTTTAATAAAGTGTGTACTCTGTGCAGTTAGCTGATGATGAGCTATACACGAAAAAAACGTGTTTCTAAAGTAATTTAATTTCTTAAAGTAAATTTATACCCTTTTTTAGGATTTCGTACCCATATAATATACGGAATCCCAATAAGAGGGTTCAGAAACGAAAAAAATATTCTATTATATAATAGCTCGGAAACGGTTTGACTTATCGGAATCAGATCATAAATTACAATCAAACTTCTCTATCTATGACAATTTACAACTTTAAGCTGACCGATTATCCTGGTCGGCAAGAAACCGTCTAGAATATATAATATAGAATTTAGAACGACCTCAAAAATCGCCCTTAAAAAATTCATAACTCATCATCAGATAACTGTTTAAAATCGAAATTAAAAATATAAAACAAAACACAACAGCCCTTTCATAAAATTTAAAAATTACGATTAAAAAATTATTCGAACTCCCCTTTTGAGCCAAAAATAGCAAAAAAAATGAATTTTCTTCATAATTTTTTTTTTAAATTTTGTATTCTGCTATTCGGGACAGACACAAATTCAACAAATCAAAGATCATAAAAATCGGTCCAGCCGTTGATTTAACTAACCCGACTTTGTTTTATATACAATGCCTGTCCCACAGAAAGTGAGAGTAACTTTGGTCTAAGTAGGCACCTACTCACAGCGCGTTCGCTCCGGGTACATCTTAAAGCCCATTTAATTATCTATCGAATGCAACAAACCGGGAGTTTCAACCTCCCGGGGGTTCGCCCTGCAGCATCGATTTGAAAAAAAGTGTTTCGTCGACCGCCACCGTTTTTTTGGACAAAAAAATTACAACATTTTGGAAGAAACTGTATTTCAAAGTTTTTACATAAATTATTACCCATCTTCATTATTCATATTAATCTTCTCGAAATAGGTACCTCTCGCTTGTAAAGGTCGCTTTAAACTCGCCGACAGGTGTTCTGTTTAAAATGGTCTGTACCGCATTCACGACTTCTTGATCGGTGTCGAATATTTTTGGAAATCGCGCTATGCTAACGAAATATTGTTGAATTACCGAGTCGAATATCATCAGGATACGCTTCTTTTTTTAATAAATCTAACGTCTCTTTAGCCGTTTTTTGCAACCAACAATAATAACGAATCACATACCGCTGTTCTTGCTCGATACCTTTCTTATCCATGTTGACAACACAAAACTGCACGTGGTTTTCACAATTTGCGCCTTACTCTTTCGACTATAAAACACGTAATAATGCTCGTAGAAACGTTCGGTTTGTTGCATTTGACAGCTGATGGAATGCCCTTTAGGATTATCTGAGTGCGAGACCCGTTACGATGCGTTTTCAACCTGCCCACTCCGCTTGAAAAAAATTGTAAAGGTTGACAAAACACTTTTTTTTCAAATCGATGCTGTGGGTGTAGAGGCGAGGTATGAACTTCCGGTTTGTTGCATTCGATAGCTAATTAAATGGGCTTTAAACACGCTGTGAGTGGTTGCCTACTCACACCAAAGTTACTCTTACTTCCCGTGGGACAGCCATTGTATATAGATAGTAGACCCGGCCACGCGTTGCTATGGCTCAGTTGTAATACGTTGAATTAATATTATAAAACTAATGCTTACTGATAAAGATAAAAACAATTTAGCCAATCTAAAAACACACAGGATTGAGCCTTCGAATTCACTTTCCGGATGGTTGGAAAATGTTTTCAATGACTGCACATGTTGATTTTTATAAAAATATTTCTATATGTTTTTTACGGGCATTTAGCAGTTAAAGTGATAGACGTCTTTTTATATGTAGCTTTTTTAGAACATCTTAAAATTTTTTTTCTTGCTGAGATAAATAATAAATCACAATATTTATACGACTGAAATATGAAATTGGCACTCACCGCACAAATGTGAATATATATTCACACAATGTATTACTGAAAGTTGCGAAAATAGCGAACACATTTTAAAAACGAATACACATGGATAATATGCGAGTATCGGACGGGCAGATGAAGCACATTTACCGAAACGAAAACACGAATAGGTCTGAATAACTCGGAACACGAAATACATGCAAAAAATGGTTGATGCGCTTATTCTAATGTTTCCGGTCAATCTTTCGATTTCCCGTCGGTAATTAATTTTTCGGATCAAAGACCTTTCAGTTGTATAAATGTCTCATTATTGGGAAAATCTCTTTGTGCTTCTCAAATTTCTTTCGTTACCTGATTGCTGGACATGTGTTTCATTTTTTTTTATCATTCTCGCGGTACTTATGAAGTCGGGTCGTTTATTATTTTCTTTTCTTTTTCCCGATTTAGGGTATACCATGTTTAAGAGAAATGCAGACCGGTTTGCACTGTACTCGCTAAACGACCATTCGCCTACATTGTTCTGCTACATCTTTTGATTATATTTTTAGTTTATCGTTGTGACCATTTAATGACGGAAAATTTAGTCCGCTACAACTCACAAATGTTAGATGCAAGCACGTCTGTGATCCAACCAATTTGAAAAAATTTCCGACTAAATTACTGCAAAATGTAATAAGAATATACTGCACATAAGGGGAGTTTTAAAATGTGCACAACACATTCTCAGTAATTCACTTTCACAAACAAATATATAAATACTCAAAACATTTAATATCTGCATATAAATAGGCAAAGCCTTTTTTCGTTTATTAACCAATTTTCTTTTTCATTTTTTGTTTGGTAGCTATTAAAAAGCAGTTTTCTTTCTTATTTTAATATAAAATTTGTACAAAAAAAAAATAAAAAAAGAACTGCTTGTTACGATATTTTTGATTCAATTATGTTTTTTTTTTTAACTGCATGCGTAGCGCATGATTTCCGTGCCGTCATTAAGCGACCGCCCGCTGATCGGCTGAGAGTCAAAAACCGACACCTTTTTTTGCTTATTCGTTCCTCGCCGTTTCCAGGTATCTGAAATTACCCGCTCGCCTGTTTGGCCTACAGCATGTTTTATTGCTTCACGTATTCTAGGCAAATTTTGTAATTTCCGTGCAACTTTTTAAAATTTTTTTTTTCTAGGAACCTAATTTAAATTTTAGCCAATATTTTAGAAAAAAAAATCAGCTAAATCGGTCGAGCCGTTCTTGAGTTACACTTTTTTGCGAATTGTGCAATTTCGGTGCGATTTTTTTAATTTTTTTTTTGCAAACCTTCTCCTAAGAACTACGAATACAACAAAAAAAAATTATTCAAATCGGTTCAGCCGTTTTGGAGGAAAAGCGAAACCCACATAAGGCAACTCATTTTATATATAAGATATTGTATCGTATACAATAATAATCACGGAAAAATTAATTTAAATGAATAAATAAATAAATGCATAATTGTTATTACCAAATTAAATGAATGATGAATGACTATGGAAAAACTTTGAAAAATTTTTAAAATCACTTTAAATAATTTAAATACGCTGAAAATGTTTACTTCAACGTTTACAGAACGAAGACACAAATTCAAATGATCGAGGAATTTGAATTTTCTATAACTAACCACCCTCAAATTTAACAGGTTTCTTCGATGCATATACCTACAGAAGTCGCTTTCGCAAATTTCGTAGAAGATCGGCATTGTAGCGGTACATTTACAACGATTAGCCTTACAATGTGACCGGACGGAAAAGATACTTCCGAAAAATGGTTCTTTTTTTTTTTTTTTTTTTTTTTTTTTTTTAAGGTGCCATGTACTACAACTTGGGTCAGAGGCACCGGGGCTATTTTGTTAAATTAATGGATATATGTTTGTTGTTTTCAGAAATTGTATGGTCTTTTTAAGTTCGTCTGGGCTGTCGGAGAGTGCTGTGCGTATTGATATGTTGTGATCCGGATGATATTTTCGAAGTGGAATGCACGTTGTTAGTATATGATCAATTGTTAAAGGCTCTTGTCCGCAGTGGTAACATGTGGGCTGGGGTTCATTTTTCAATATGTGGCCGTGAGTTAGTGCAGTGTGTCCGATTCTGAGCCGAGTTATTACCGCCTCCTCGCGTCGGGATGGGATGCATGTTTTCCACGGAGATGTGTTTGATTTGATGTTTCGGAGTTTGTTGACGGTAGAGATGCGCTTCCAGTTTGAGTCCCACGTATCGTGGAATACACTTTTGATGTTGCGTATTTGGTCTTGAATTGGAATCGGAATTGCTGGTACTGGGAACATCCTCGCTGCTTCCTTCGCGGCAGTGTCTGCTTCTTCGTTTTCCTTGATGTTAGAATGTGCTGGGATCCAGCATACGACGATTTCCTGTATATGACGGTGAGTTGACAAAAGAATATCCTGGGCAATCGGGTGGTTAACTTTTGTGTGATCAAGGTTAATGTTTTGAATGGCGCAAAGGGAGTCAGTAAAGATAACTATTTTCGGTAGGTTTAAATTAATAGCCAAATTGGTTGCCAAGTTTATTGCTGTTAGTTCTGCTGATAGTACGGAAAATTCAATTGGTAATGAATATCTTACGGTGACGTCTTGGTGTATTACGGAACAGCCGACGCCTTCGGCTGTTTTTGATGCATCGGTGTAGAATTTTTCGTATGGGTCAAGTGAGGCCATTAGTGTATCGTAGGTGCTTTGTTTTAGCATCATATTTTTGATGTGCAGTGCTAATGATGTGTCCGTTTTTAAGTTTATTGACACGTTTGGCGGTATCGACGATATTATGCGATGGTCGATTTGTTCCGATTGATTAAGGTTCAAGGAGCGGATGATGTTTGCGACATGGGATTGAAATAATCCAGCGGAGTGGCGAAGATAGCGTGATGAATTTGCTTTTTGTAACTGTAGTGGATGTTTTTTCCCTTTGAGATATGTGTCAAGTTTTATTGTTAAGTATTCTCTCCGCAGTTTTAACGACCATTCACCAGCCTCAGCCAAAATGCTGACCGTTGGGCTGGTGTGGAAGGCTCCGATTGCCAATCGAATGGCCGAATGATGAATGGAATCCAAGGTGCGCAGAATTGATGGTTTCGCCGTTCCATAGATTGGAGCACCATAGTCTAAGCAGGGACGTATCATTGTTCGATAGATTTTTAGTAGAGTAGCTCTATCCGCTCCAAAAGTGCTGTGAGATAGTTTTTTTATTAAATTTAATTTTTTCAAGCATTGTTGTTTTAATTCGTTTATATGGTGTTTCCAAGAAAGTGCGTCATCGAATGTTAAGCCAAGATATTTCACGGTTTGAGTTTGTGGGATTTGGATGTTATTTAATGTAACGGTTAGAGCTTTGCTGCAGCTTCTTAGTTTGCAGAAGTGAATGCATTTCGTCTTTGATACGGAAAATTCTAGGCCATTCCGTGTTGTCCACTCATATGCTTTATTTATTGCGTTTTGTAGTCTTCGAATACCGGATTGGAGATTTTTACAACCAACACAGATTGCGAAGTCGTCTGCGAACAGTGTTGATGATATCGATGTTGGAATGGATGCTGTTAGGTCATTTATTGCGATGATGAATAATGTTGGGCTCAGCACGGAACCCTGTGGAACTCCGTTTTGAAGAGGTTTTAATGCGGATATAGCTCGGCCGATTCGTACTCGGAAGGTGCGTTCAGATAGGAAGTTTTCTATGAAGTACATTAAATGACCTCGGAAGCCCCACTTGTACAGTGTTACGATTGCTTTTCTTTTCCAAATCCGGTCAAAGGCCTTCGTTATATCAAAAAAGACGGCTAGGGTATGTTTGCGTAGTGCGAAGTTGCTCTGAATGAACGTTTGTAGGTGGATAAGATGATCGACTGTTGAGCGTGATGGTCGGAAGCCACATTGTATTGGAGATAACAGATTTCTATTTTCTAGTTCCCAGATTAGTCGTTTATTGATGATTTTTTCGAGAATTTTGCATAAGACTGAAGTTAAGGATATTGGCCTGAAATTATCTGCTTGCGACGGATTTTTGGTCGGTTTTTGTATCGGTATTATTATTGATTCTCTCCACTGCTTCGGGAAGGATCGTGTTGTCCATATGTGGTTAAACAGGTGGAGTAGTTTGTCGTACATGCACTCTGGTGCTTTTTTTAGGAACTGAATGTGAATACTATCAGCGCCGGTTGCCGAGTCCCTCATAGAATTGACTGCGCTGGTAATTTCATTTTTCCTTATAGGGGAGTTGTAGGTTAGGTTGTTAGCTGTTTCGAATTTTAAATTTCTAGATTCCATGCTCTGTTTTATTTGTAATGAGGACAGTGGCAATTTGTTGTCACTTGATATGTCTTCAAAATATAGCGCAAATTGTTCTGCTATTTGTTCTGGTTTTGTGTATAATTGATCGCCTACTGAAATTGAACTTGGTATTCGAGGAGAGTAGGTTTTGTTGAGTGACCGTATTTTATTCCACATTTGTTGAGGCGGGGTTCTTGCAGTTAACGTAGAAGTGAATTCGTTCCAACTTTTCTGTTTTTCTTGCTTTAGGGTCCATCTGGCTTTCGATCGAGCATGCTGGTAGGTTATATGGTTTTCAATTGTGGGTGTTCGTTTTAGTTTTCTGAGTGCCTTCCTTCTATTTCGAATGACTTCTGTGCATTTTTCGGACCACCAGGGAACAGGAATTCTGTTTTTAGGTAATGGTTTCGTTTTTGGGATAGCTTGATCAGCGCATTGAAGAATTTGATTGCAGTAAGATGTAACAAAAGCGTCAGTGTCATTAAAGCTTTCTATTTTTGTGTTATGTTGGCATAATTGTTGGTATAGATTCCAGTTTGCTTTTTTGAGGTTAAATTTTGCATCTGTGTTCGATGCGGTGTTTTTTGTGTGTATAATTATGATTAATGGATAGTGGTCGCTTCCTCCCATATCAGAGTGCGGATAAGCATCTATTAAATGCGCGATCTGACTTGAGCTTAAGATGAGATCAATGGTGCTCCATGTCCTATGAGTAGCGCTGTAATGTGTTGGCTCTTGCGTGTTATGTATTGTTAAATTAAAATTTTCTATAATTTCTATCAATAATTTGCCTCTTTTGTCAGTTTTGTTTCCTCCAATTTCTTCACTATGTGAGTTGAAATCGCCTGTGAATATGAATGGTGTTGGGAGGCTACGTAATAGTTTTGTATAATCGCTTTTTTCTATTTTAGTGTACTGGGGAATATATATTGTACATATTGTTATAGCTGGCTCGGTGTTTAGACGTATCGCTAGAGTTTGTAGGTGATCAAGGTTTAAGCTTATTTCGGTATAACTTGCATTATTTTTTATTGCTATAAGAATTCCACCGTGTGCTCTTGTTTGGTTGTTTAGGCTATTGTAAATGATATTGTAATTTTGAAGGTGTACCTTTTGATTGGGGTGAAGGTGTGTTTCCTGAATGCATAGTACTGTTGGGTTATATGTTGCTATGATAATTTTAAGCTCTTGGAGGTGGGTGGCAACGCCGTTACAGTTCCAATTTATGATAGAAATGTTTTGTTTTCCCGAAGCCATTCTTTTATTATTTAATTTTATGCTTGTTAGTTACTGTTGTGTGGTGTTTTCAGTTTTTAGCTTTTTAATGATTTTTGTGAATCTCACTTTCATTGAGCGGTTTTTCTGTAGTAGTTTGTAATTGTCTTGCAGCATTTTGATTAGCTTAGTCATCTCTGAGGTGAATTCCAATGCTAATTCAGGAATATTGGGATGGCCTTTACACATGTCGATAAATACGCAGAAGTTTGCGTATGTAAGCGGATATTTGTTTTCATTGCTTTTAATGTTTGCTTCGAGAGGTTTGAGTGTTTGTTTTATCGACTGGGTATTGCCTAGGTCATTGCTGCCTTCGAAATCTGATAAATCTACAGATGAGTTTTCATCCGCTTCCGAGTTTATGTCATTCGCTTTTTCATCAGGCTGTGTTGTCGGTTTGGTCTCTTCCGCATTTGAATCTTTGGAGTCCCTTTTTTGTTTCTTCTGTTGTTTTTGGGTCGTGGCTGAAGTAGTTGCAGTTTCTGTTTCGGATTTGGCGGTGGAAGAGTTATTAGATAATTGTCTTTTAAAATTTTCTGCGCGTGTTCTGTCAGAACTGTCGCTTTGGTTTATTTGCAGTGGAATATTTGTAGCAGTATTGTGGGTGATGGTTTGAGTGCGATGATCGGATTCGTCCGCGTTGCTGTTTGGAAGAGGAGGAAATGAGTCGTCTGATGTTTTTTGTTGTTGTGTAAATGTTGACGATTCTGAGCATGATGGCTGCGATTTGATTACTGATTGTTTAGGATCCTCCGATGTTTCATTTCGAGTACAGTTATCGGCTTTGTGGCCGGAGAGGTTGCATTTGAAGCAGATTAAATCATCCGCCGAGAGAAATATACGGTAGCTATGATCGTTTGTATCCAACGTAAAGGAGCTCGGCAAATTTAGTTCTTCGAAGTTGGTAATGTATACTTGCCGACGCCAGCTGACTATATGCCCGAATTCGTTGTCTAGAGGCTTAATTCTGAGAATCGATATATTCGATGCCAATTTCATGTTTAAATGTGACTCCAGGTGACGTTGTAAAATTGCATTTGTTACTGTTGGTGAGACGTTTGAGAGTGTTATTTTCGTAGTTGGCGGGTTCTTTATGACCCTTGAAGGTTGCGGTATAATATTCGTTCTTTTGTATCGGTGACAATCGTTAACCGCTTTGTGCAAACGATGATGTCGGCAAGGGACAATGAAGAAAAAAGGATCTGGTCTTTTAGAGGACAGTCTTTTTTTGTTCACTTTGTTAATTGTTCATCGATAGTCAGACCCATCTTCGTTATTTTTTACGATGACACTGATGCGACCGAGAATATATCCTTCTTTCTTACACATATACATATACATACTCTCTCACTCACTTTTCATATTATGAGACTTTAAAGCTTTTACAGTGAACTTTCCCAAAATTTTCTTTCACACAAACCTTCTTCTGGCAATAACGAATACAATAAAAAAAAAATTAACCAATTCGGCGCAGTCGTTCGCAAGTTATGGGCGTTCATACTAATCGACGATTCATTTTTATATATATAGATATATGATATATAACTCGGCCATTTTGGCCTCGCAAGGGGCTGTGCCCCTTGACCTCTCTTCCTTTTATTTCTGTCTCTTTCTCTTCTATATTTTGTATAGAATGATCAAAATTTACAACGTAATTCTTACTAGCATCAACATAAAAAAAATAACATAATCACAAAAATCCTATCCTAACAATAAAATAAAATCATTTATTACTATTGTTATTGATACAAAAATCGGCAAATGCGTTTCTTAGCGCGAATAGTGGAACCAAAATAAAAGTAAATAAATAAACAAATAATAAATAAAATCTTCTACGGTAATACAATTGAAAAATATCAAATAAATGAAGAATAATAAGTTAAATATATGAAACAAAATAAGATAAAATAAGATAAATCAATAAATACTGCACGAATGTATAACAAAACAGGTTGGAAAACAAAATCAATAATACTTCCAGAAGAATAATTAATAATAACTAAAACAGGACGCTTTTGATGTTAAACTAAAAACAGATAAAAAACAATACAATAATATTATAGTTTACAACAGTAATGTACACGTGCTAATCTAATAGGGTTTCTGTTCCTTTTCGTTTTTATTTTTTTTGATATGCCAAAAGATCAATTTACTATTCCATCTTTTCAATTAGCCCATGTTTACAATGTCTATATATCTATGCGTATACATACCTTAAAATACACGAGCCTTACAAAGATATATTTTCGGCATAAGTGGATTTAATAAAAAATAAACATAAACCAAATTCTATAGAAAGAACAGTCACAGTCTTAGCTAAATATAACAAAGCTAATGCCATGAACATAGCTGAAAATTACTACATAAATAAACATAAAAGTAATTTATATTAAACGACCAAATCCGAAATAATAATAACCCACTTTTTAATATAAAATTTTAAAATACGTTATTTATTTTTATATTTATATTATTATTTAAATTGATCATTAAATTTCTTAAATATTATATATTATAGTCAATGTATTTTACATCTGTTTTAATAGTTATGACCGTTGACTCTATAATTGTTATTTTAAACCTATATATATATATATATATATAAACCATTTTATTCCCTAGTTGACCTCAGTGTGATTTAGAATCTGATCACACATAGTGAATTGTGTTTTAGCTGATGATGTGTTATGTCCGAAAACGTTACTAAGTAAGAAATTTATTTTATTCTTATATATTGTTTGTTATAATTGTTTATTATATCAGTTATTATTAACTTATTATATTACTTATGGAGTGCTCGTGCCATGCATTAATATCTTTTCTGATAACCGATAACTGTGTCTCGGATGGGAAATATGTTGGAACAGTTTGTTCTCTTCCATCTGATTTTGTAACATGTCTGAAATTACATTTACTACATTTCGTCCTGAATTGCACCATCGAGGGGCATCGAAAGCCAGCGAGAAGAAAGATGTCATGGGAAATAGACATAGACATTTGTCGGTGGTACAATCACTCTCACCCATAAAATTAGGAGAGGCGTCTAAACACAAAGACAGAGTAGCCGTGATGATCGCCAAACTCGAGTCAGAGATGACGGAAAAAGAAGAAGAAGAATGCAATTTATAATTATGTAGCTATGGATTTATATGTTTTTTATTGTACATGATAAAAAAAAATTAATGTGATTTACTTTGTTCTCGCTAATGCGAGTGTATTAATATTATTTTCTTTAAAGTTATAATTCGTCCGTCTATCAGGATTATACATTTTTCTATCGATAAGGGAAGATTTATATCAGATTGTGAGAGGTGAATTTCGGTAAAGTGACATTTTTTAAATAGTATGAAGAATAAATCAAACATTTACGAGAGTGAGAAGGTTATTTATTTTTTTTTAAATTAAAACATTTCTTTACAAAATTTATTATGTGCACAGAATCGTTTTACACTTACTTCGGTATAGTTGTTAATCTTAATCAAAGGACTCGGTTAGATTATAAGATTCAACATGTTTACAACATGTACGAAATATTAAGAGGATGTTTTTTTCTTTTCTTTTCGGTTGAAACATTTATTTGATCGAAACATTTATTTAATTAAAATATTTGCACAATTAAAATATTTATTTAAATAAACATTTATTTAGAAAGTTTTCTGTACACGGTATGTAATTTATTTTTAAGCAGTGCTTGTCCTAGTATTATCGTTAAGCTTAATCAAAAGACCTATCTACTATCTTAAATCCTATTTGTATGCGCAGTTGCATGCGTATATATATTGTTACGAATTCTCACTTTTATTAAATTCTCCAATTTTACGGAACTCTCGCCGATTTCTCGTATGTCCGTGAGGGAGAGACGACCAGCAGAAGAATACAAAAATACGACAGAGAGGGGAAACAAAAAATAAATAAATACAAAAAGAACTACAATTGAAACTGTACCGCGGATAGAGTTCTTTAAAACATCGGTGGCATTAGGCTTTATATCGTTTTATATCGAAATAAATGGAACGATTAGAAAAAACATTGTTATTATTAAACGCGATTACAAGCTAGCATCTCACCGACCGTTGTACCAAAACTCGCCGCATATAGACAAAAGCCGTCCGTCGATGAAGATAACAAAGCCGAAGCCTTATCAGTTTAGATTTACCTGAACCGGCTTTGTCTCTTCATCACACGAAACGGTACAGCACAACAGCACGTGAGTAGTTAATAAATGCGGGGACTGGGAAGTCCGCTAATCCGAACAGCAAAAAGCAGTCCAAACCGGTAATCCGAACCCCTAAACGTGTGCAGGGGGCTGAAACTAACCTAAGTAACCCAATTTCTTGCTCGGACGCCGAAAATTCACCCAAGTTTCCCACAATTTCCCCAAAATTCCCCCCGTGCGTTCCCCTACACATTTCCGATAAACTGATCAGATTATTAATTAACATAAGTATATTAATTAATGTCTGAAAGTAACCCAAGTCTCCGACCCCCCCTCCCGCCCACTGCGTTACCGCGGTTTTTCAAAATTCAGGGCTTAAGTATGAAAATTCCAAAATGTAACCCAAGTATGGTATTTAAAGCTAAAATTTAACCCAACACCCCCGTTCGCCCCTCACACATGTATATTACGATCCCGCGCACGCTCCGGTCGCCACCGCGAAAGCGCACGCGCCGTTCCCACGCATACTCCGATCTCCGCCGCGATATCACATCAGCACAAGCGTTCCGTTCACGATACCACAATTTTTTTATAAAATTAACTTAACTATATTTTTTTATTTACCGGATTCCCCGATCGTACAGACAAATGCGAAAGCACACGCACTGTTCCCGCGCATATATCTAACATAACGTTCTCCACTGCAAAAGCGCACACGCCGTTCCTCCGCATGCCTCCCACGTTCACGATACTGAGATTATTTTTAATATTTCAAAGTCTAAGTATGGAAATTTCAAAATTAGCCTAAATATGTTTTTTATTTTTCCGATTCCCTGATCTTACTGCCATATGCCATGGCGCACGTCCCGATCCCGCGCATATATCTAACATACCGTTAACCTCCGCGAAAGCGCACGCGCCGATCCCGCGCACTCATTGTTTGCTTGCGGATACCGCATTTTTAAAAATATTTCAAAGCCTAAGTATATATTATTATTCATACACTGATCAATTTTTTAAGGATCTTTCGTATTTTTACAAGTATCGACGCACCCGCGACGAAAAATTCTCCGATCATAGCATTGCATGCAATCATCACCGCGTTATAGTATTTTTTTAATTATTATTTTTTTTTTCACATAACAACCCAATCCCTGCTCTGTTGGCTAAACCTACTAGGTTATCCAAAACATTTACAAATTAACAAATCAATTATTTCTATACTCAAAAACTATCTTTAGTCTCCTTTACCCTTTCCACCCTCTTTTCCAATCGATTATAATATACATTATTTATTTTTTCTTATCCTTCCATCATCTTACACACTATGGTAGCTTAACATCCAATCCTGCACATACCGCTGCCGCTGTTTTAATATCTAATATATAGCATTCTATTTACTTTTACTACGACCATTAAACCCCCGATCGAGGCTCCCGACGCTTCCGTCATTTCATATTGAGAGGTAATTATTTTTTATGTGACCGCTATGAATGCCCACCGTCCATTCCCACACACTCATCTGTTATCGTTAGTTCCCATATCGTTCATAATAACTTTTTTCAATTCCAAATATTATGAAATTATTCCAATTATATTTTTTTTATGCTTCCGATCATTTCTTCCGACTGTTGATAAATTTTTATTTTTCTCCGATTCTAAAAATAAATCTCTCGATACCTTCACTGCCATGAATGTGCACACACCCTCTGCAGTTAGTTTCCATATCGATCATAATAATTTTTTTCAAATCTAACTATTATAGAATTAACCAAAGTATATTTTCTTTACTTCAGATCATTTCTTCCGACTGTCCATAATTTTTTTATATTTTTTTCTACGGTTCAAAAAATAAATCCGACGAAGTCTTCATCAATATGATTGTACACAACATATTCCCTCGCACTCAAATGCGACCGTTAGTTCTCACATCATTCATAATAATTTTTCATGTCTAAGTATTACTGAATTATTCTGAGTATATTTTTTCACCTCCAAAAATTTTTTCCAAACATGGGTAATAAAATTAATTCAAGTATATTTTTTTATTTAACACAGTTTCAAAATTTCTCTCTCCCCTATCCATCCTACACAAATTACAAATCTTTCGTATTATTTTTCATGACTACATCCATCCGAAGCTACAGTGAAACCTAACCAACCATTCCCACGTTCACATATGCTAGAGCTGGTTTCCATATCATTCATATTAATTTTTTTCCGAGTCTATTAGTTTAAGAATATTTTTATTTATTTCAATCTCTAAATATTTTTTTTCTGAGTATTTTGTATTATACATATTTTTTCCCCTCTCTATTATGTCTGCACACAGTCGTAACGAAAAAATGCGCTGCTCATATCCTTACATGCATGTTGTCATGACCTTGAATTCTTTCGTGTGACAATCAATATTATGTCTGCTGGGATCTTCCCCTTCATATCTTTCGTCGAAACCTGTTCACATGTACACACATACACACAAACACATATATCCAAAAGATCATCTGCAAACTTCGACCGTGCACACCTACAACCAACTTTCACCAAAGGAATGTGGGTTTTCTGTTTTCTGGTGCAGCCCTCCCTTTTCAAAGGCAAGCATCGAGCTAGATTGTCGAACGGATCTGATCGTGCAGTCAGTATTAGTGTTATGTCAAACGTGTGCATTTTGTAGAATCTGTGTTCTTCACGCGTTATTAAAGATTTGCCTTAACTTTAGAAGTAATAATTTTCTACGTTTTTAGTAAAAAGTTAAAAATATTATTCAAACATGAATAACAATGCCGATCCGATTGATATTAAAACCGCTGAATTTATTCAGAATTCATTTTCGAGTGATAGCGGCTCGCATTCGTCTTCTTCACCTCCAACACCACAATGTGATGATGGTTATACATCAGAACAATCAACATCTTTTGTATGTAAAATCGTTGATCCCGTATTATTATCAGAACAAGTGGATGTAGCGGAATATTTTGTAGATATCAGCATCCATATAGATTGTAATTATAGTTTCCGAGTAACCGAACTAGCAATGATTGATATGTCTGGTGGGAAGTGTTTGCATACGCTGTATAAACCAAGCAGAGCATGGCATGCATCAAAAATGCCGCATTTACAATGTTCTTCAGTGAGTTATTACTTGAAAAACCCTTCATTATTTCCCTGTCGGGAAGAAATATTCATGGCACGCGATATATTCACAATATTGTCCCAAAAACCGAGAGCTCGCGTATATATTTTAACAGTATATGCTAAACTTACACTAATGGAACTTAACGAAAAGTCTGAATTGTTGCGTGACTTAGACTATGAAATCGTTAATATGGATCATGTCTTTCGAATGCCTAGTATTGAGGTTCTACATGAAGAGTATTTTGGTATAAGCAATTTGGTAACTTGTAAACACCATAATGAAAATGATAGTTTTCATTGTGCAGTGAAAAACGTTATGGTGATAAAGACCTGGTATGATCATGTTATCCATCCGCTGAAGCTTATGAATAATCTCAATATAAATGATTTAAGTCAGTTGTTCATTACAGTCACCAAAGAAATGATAATTACATTATTTCCGAGTTGTGTTGGAGACATTTATATATTTTTACCAGATAGATTAAAACAGGATGATACGATAAAATCACTTCTACCATGTTTTGAACATGAGAATGATGAAGAATATTATTTCGATGACGATACATTACGACATAGTACTCGAAATTGTATGAAAGTAAAAGATTGTATCGATTGTCAACGTACAATTCGCGCGGATTAAAAATTCATTAATTCATTCGTTTTAATAATTTTGTAAATATTTATATGTATATATTTGTATATATTTTTCCCTCGATACATTCATTCTCATATTGTATATATTTTTTCCTTTTCCCTCGATATCCGTTCGTTCGTTCATTCTATTGTATATATTTTTTTCCTACATATTTTTCGTCTTTTTCCGATCTTTTTCGATTTACGTTTATTTAATTTATTTCTCTATCTACCTCTGTCTTCCCCTCTTAACTTGAAGTACTGGTAATGATGAACTTTTTTCAAAAATCTGAACCAGTTGTGTAAAATGTATATAATTATTGTTTAATTTTCGAATATAATCTTGCTTAATTTGTTCATATCTTTATAGATTAAAAAAATTATATTTTTGCCTGTAATATTCCATCTTTTTTCTTTCTGTAACACACGAATCTAACTGTTCAACTTTTTCACATACATCACATATTTCCGCAGCTGTGAGAGATTTCATCTGTTTGTAGGATACAACCTCGGACTCTGATGGTTCTCTCAAAAATTTTTAAAATCTTTCGTAATCGCATTAAAAAAAAAAAAATACATATATGGTTTAATATTTTATATTTTGTAAATACTTTTTCGCGATATATACGAAATCATTCTAAGATTCATTGATGTTAAATGTATAGAAAGAGACAGGTAGAAGAAACCTGGTAGTTTACGAGACATAGAATGTTCGAAGAAAAAACGCGCTAGCACGAGCAGATCAGGGTTGCAACGTGCGAGCGAGAGACTGCATGCATGTATGTGTGTGCGATAAAGGGAGATAATCTCCAGAACAACAACTTGATTGTAAAAAAAAAACACGTCGAAATCGTCTCTAGCCACCCCCCGAACAAGAGACGTATCGAAAACAAAAAAATAAAGGCAGTCTAAAAAAAAACTTCTTTTTTTCATTCATAGTATTTTGTTGTTAGAATACTTATGGTCGTTGCCGTTCTCGATCGCGCTCCACTGTAAAGACCTCTGAACACGCAATACTAACGTTGCCAACACTAAGTTCCATATCGAATATAATATTTTTTCCTGTGTTATAAAATTATCCCAAGTATATTTTTATTCTTTCGTTACGCTAAAAGTTTTTCAAATCTTTTTTAATATATATCGTGCACACAAATGTACGCCGCAGACACTTCTCGCTTCATTACCACTAATATATCTATACGTTCATTGTCTCTATTCTGATCATAATATAGTTTTTTCAGGAAAATCGTAGAAAAGGGCTCTTCGCTCCGTTCATACTATGTAATCTATTTCCAAAATTTAAATCATGCCTAATTACTTTAAAATCAGCTTAAATATATTTTATCATTTCCAAAATTAATAATCTCATTACAGATCATTATCTCATTTCCCGATCGTACATAATATATATATTTTTTTTGTTATTATTTTATTTGTTTCCGTAAGAATTCTGGATATTATTCATATCAAACATTTGACCTTCACATTGTACCTATATACTCATCTGTTTCAAAATTTTCAAAATAAGTATTATAAATAAATCCAAGTATACTATCCCAATATAAAAAAAAAACTCACATTGCATCTCCCATCAAACAATTAATTTTTTAGTATATCATACATATTATTTTTTTATCGTTTAAATTTTTCTTCAATTTGCAACTGTCATAATCTATAGAAAACGTCTTGTTGACTAGATGCATGACGAATACACTCCTTATAATTACATCATGAAATCATTTTTTCTTTAATTATTTTTTAACATCATGAAATTATAGTAGTATTTTTTAATTTTTTATTTTTCATACATGACAAAGATATTGAATTCATCACATCTATAAATGCATTCACTGTACGTCTCCATTAAACTATCATGAATTTTTAAAATTAGCCCAAACATACTATTTTTCACTATAAATTACGGTCGCTCCTGTAATTTTTTCTATATAATCACTAACCTACGAAATCACTTCGATCGTTTCACTCATACCGAAGCAATCACTCCTTTTCCTTCATACTATCTATCTTCAAAGTCTAATAATATAACATGAAATTAGTCTAAATATAAAAATCCTGCAACATGTTTTAAAATTAGTCGAAGTGGACTATTTTTTCACTATCAAATCCGATCATACATCATTTTTTTTCTATATTATCATTATTGCAAGACCCTACAAAATCGTTTCGCTCATTTTACTTATAGCAATGCAATCAATCCTTTTTTCCTAGTGCTAGCGATCTTTAAAATTTAATACTATAATACGAAATTATTCTAAATATACGTTCATGCTAGCAAAATTATTACATCACCCCTTTTTTCTACTCAATTGTATGTATGTTTCCGAGAAATCTCATTATATATTTTCAAAATTAACTCCAGCCCACGTACTATTTTTATATTTCACTTATTTATAATTGTTTTAATCATATCTGATGCAAGACCCTGTAAAAGAATACAAGCAATTCCCACACATATAATTATTGTTCAGAGGTGTTGTGGGCATACTTTATCATATACTTTTGTAAGCTCATACCGAACGGACTTCATAACCTTTTATCATTCGTTTAGATGCGGAGACACACAACTTTTAGCGGAGCAATCTATTCTTTGCTAAACTGATGATTGAAGGCATCCTTTTTTTTCTCCAAAAAAGCATGGAATAGCGAGGATTTTTTTACACGCTCAAAATAAATGAGATAATTATTTCTCTATATTTAATACATTACCAAGAATGTATATATCACTCGATTGACTTTTTCACTCATTCGTCGATTTCAAATGCGAAGGAAATTTTCATACCATGCTTTATTCATACATTTTATTTCTAAAACCCTATCACTTGAATAGAATGTTATAGGGCTGTTGTAAATGTATGAGTCTTATTATTTGAAATATAAAATTTGAAGGAAATTTATATATCTTGCATCGTTTTAAGATGTTTTATTTTTACATTTTTTTTTAATCTCCCTCTTACTATTATTTTTGAAATGGAGGTTGATGACTATGATTAGTATTTGTGATTATAGAGGGAGAGGTAAACGTTTTCCTCACTTTTGACTAATTGTAACCAATTTTCCAATGATTTTTTCACCATTTTTCATACATCTTACTACTTTTATGTTTGTTTTAATCAATTTTTCGCTATTTCACATCATTTTCCAGTGTTTTTTAGTACTTTTTACAAAATTTTCCTTGATCTTTCAACATGTTTGACAAGTTTTTTTCTTTTCTTTCTTACATCTCATTACTATTTCATTAATCGTCAATGATAACAGTACATATTTATGTTTTCAAACCTTACACTTCATCTGTACACATCTATGGCTTGTTGATTATTGTAGTTCTACAATCACTATCTCCATTTGATTATTGGATTTAATATTCACATCTTTGAACGTTTGATTTAATGAATTGACATGGACTTTGTATTTCGCTCGCCCGCTCAATATCTTCATCAGTCTATTATACCATCGTTTAATAAGAGCATCCATAAGGTTCGAGACGATTACTGGATGTTTTCTCAACACATTTACAGACCTACCCCCGTACACTAAGGAAATCTTTAAACATCTCTGTAATCACTCCTTTTAAGCTAGAGGGGGGCAAGGGACTCCTATAATCGTTTTGACAATCAACACATCGTCGTCTATTGTCATGTCTTTACTCGCCGTTGCACAGACATGTAGTAAACGTTTTTTTCTTTTACAATTTTCTTATATTTCAACACTATTACAACATTTTACATCATTTCTAACTAATTTTAATCAGTTTTACATTATTTCTTAACATGTTCTTATGTTTTAGGGTCTTTTTGCGCTATTTTTTCACCAATTGATGCTTTTTCTCAGAATTTTCTTGCGTTTTAGTGTCTTTCACACAATTTTACTCAATTTTCATCATCTTCGTCAGTTTTTCATTTATCTCATACATTATATGTCTAAATGTGTCGAATATCCATCCTTTTAACTACAAATATTTTATAATTTGATATGGTCATAGATAATAACAAAAGATTTAATTCAATATTGTTTACAATTTATTCAATAATTTTTATGACATTCATCATAATCAATAAAAATAATCATTGCTTCATTGCTTCAATGTTAAATTCTAATATATCATTATCAGCTATTAATATTTTACACCATAAAACGTCTAATTTAACTGAATATATCCTTCTTCAGCCAACTTTTCTTCAATCATCCGAATTTCAGTATCTAAACCATTATTTCCTGATTGTTTAGATTTGTGTAGTACCAATAATCGTTCAACCAATTCATTAGGATCGTCAGAATAATTGAAATGAGAGTCTTCAAGATTTACTTTGCGAACAGTTCTATATGCACGTTTCTTTTTCGTTTTACCTGGATAAACTTTTACATTTTTTATGATGGATTGAAACAGAGGACGTATTATTTTTCTGTATTTAGGAAGCGGAGTACCCTTTAATACACCAGTAACACGTACGTGAGCTCCGGTAAATTCCAGTATTTGTTTATATAAAGCTAAATCATTATTTGTATATTTATTCTCATCAACATTTGTTTCCATCAGTAAATGAATCAGTCCTTGTGTGTAAGGAAATTTAGATAGTGTTCTTCCTTTTCCTAAATAAATTTCACCACACTTTCGATTCCACGAAATTGGTGTTGAACCCATCATATACTCATGAGTGTTAGCATTATATTGTATTCCATACACAGGATCATTTGGTACAGGTTCACCACCATCTATTTGAAATGGAGCCATTTCATGTATGTTAATAGCCTTATATCCAGACTTATTATCGCGATTTTCATATTCTTCTTCATTTTCAATATCAGTCTCATAATCACGTTTCCAGCTGTCATTATAAAGTTTGTGACGTTTCACCATTGATGTATCATCACTTATTCCATCAGAATCATTTTTCATCCTTTTAGGTATTTGTAATGTTTCCCGAATATCCAATAATTGTTTTGTAACAGGTTCAAGCATGATAGATGACATATTTGTAATAGATTTCCAGGTCTGTAATGCATTATATTTTTTCATTATATCGCTGCGTATCCTTTCCAGTTCACTTTTAAGAATTGCTTCTTTATTTATTCCATTATTACTAACATTAACCATCACTTTACTCATTGACATCATTATTACAGATAATTAAAAATTCGTCAAAACACACATGTACAACTTCTCTATGTATACATTTCACAATCTATTTTGATCACAGAGAGTTAATGCATATTCATCATCAGTAATTTATAGAATGTTTTTCAAGGCTTAAAGAAATATACAGTGCTAACATGCTTACTATATACATACTGTATTTCAATCTGTTCCCTAAATACACTATTTATGAAACAAATTCTTTATAAATAAATATAAACACCAAAAATAGGGTAAGAAATCTTAATGTAATTTAAGAATCATATTATTTATTTTTCAATACACTAATATCTCAAAATATGTGATAACACCTAAACTTTTACCAATGATATTACAAAATCTAGAGCAGTGTGATTCACACACATATATATCTACATATATATCTACATATATATCTACATATATATCTACATATATACATACATATCTACATATATACATATATATATCTACATATATATATATATATATATATATATCAACATATACACATATATATCTATATATATACATACATATCTACATATATACATATATATATCTACATATATACATATATATATCAACATATATACATATATATATCTACATATATACATATATATATCTACATATATACATATATATCAACATATACACATATATATCTACATATATACATATATATTGACATGTAGTAATATATATCTACATATGACATGCTATACTTTATGAGATGAGTATGTTACAGAATTCAATTATCAACTAACAATATTGTTATACAAACACAATTTATAAAATGATATAAATTTCACAAATGTCACTAAAGGTACATGTTTTTCTTTTTGGGACATTCTACACAAAATTACTCAACAACACTACACTTTAAATAATTTTTAACAAAAATTATAATTTTTTTATATTATATACTATTTTTTATTACTTAAATTATACTTCACGTTATATAAGTTATACAAATTTCAATATATCAAGCTAGGGTGGATTTGCTTGAAATATTGAAATTTGTATAACTTATATAACGTGAAGTATAATTTAAGTAATAAAAAATAGTATATAATATAAAAAAATTATAATTTTTGTTAAAAATTATTTAAAGTGTAGTGTTGTTGAGTAATTTTGTGTAGAATGTCCCAAAAAGAAAAACATGTACCTTTAGTGACATTTGTGAAATTTATATCATTTTATAAATTGTGTTTGTATAACAATATTGTTAGTTGATAATTGAATTCTGTAACATACTCATCTCATAAAGTATAGCATGTCATATGTAGATATATATTACTACATGTCAATATATATGTATATATGTAGATATATATGTGTATATGTTGATATATATGTATATATGTAGATATATATATGTATATATGTAGATATATATATGTATATATGTCGATATATATATGTATATATGTAGATATATATATGTATATATGTAGATATGTATGTATATATATAGATATATATGTGTATATGTTGATATATATATATATATATATATATGTATATATGTAGATATATATATGTATATATGTAGATATGTATGTATATATGTAGATATATATGTAGATATATATGTAGATATATATGTAGATATATATGTGTGTGAATCACACTGCTCTAGATTTTGTAATATCATTGGTAAAAGTTTAGGTGTTATCACATATTTTGAGATATTAGTGTATTGAAAAATAAATAATATGATTCTTAAATTACATTAAGATTTCTTACCCTATTTTTGGTGTTTACATTTATTTATAAAGAATTTGTTTCATAAATAGTGTATTTAGGGAACAGATTGAAATACAGTATGTATATAGTAAGCATGTTAGCACTGTATATTTCTTTAAGCCTTGAAAAACATTCTATAAATTACTGATGATGAATATGCATTAACTCTCTGTGATCAAAATAGATTGTGAAATGTATACATAGAGAAGTTGTACATGTGTGTTTTGACGAATTTTTAATTATCTGTAATAATGATGTCAATGAGTAAAGTGATGGTTAATGTTAGTAATAATGGAATAAATAAAGAAGCAATTCTTAAAAGTGAACTGGAAAGGATACGCAGCGATATAATGAAAAAATATAATGCATTACAGACCTGGAAATCTATTACAAATATGTCATCTATCATGCTTGAACCTGTTACAAAACAATTATTGGATATTCGGGAAACATTACAAATACCTAAAAGGATGAAAAATGATTCTGATGGAATAAGTGATGATACATCAATGGTGAAACGTCACAAACTTTATAATGACAGCTGGAAACGTGATTATGAGACTGATATTGAAAATGAAGAAGAATATGAAAATCGCGATAATAAGTCTGGATATAAGGCTATTAACATACATGAAATGGCTCCATTTCAAATAGATGGTGGTGAACCTGTACCAAATGATCCTGTGTATGGAATACAATATAATGCTAACACTCATGAGTATATGATGGGTTCAACACCAATTTCGTGGAATCGAAAGTGTGGTGAAATTTATTTAGGAAAAGGAAGAACACTATCTAAATTTCCTTACACACAAGGACTGATTCATTTACTGATGGAAACAAATGTTGATGAGAATAAATATACAAATAATGATTTAGCTTTATATAAACAAATACTGGAATTTACCGGAGCTCACGTACGTGTTACTGGTGTATTAAAGGGTACTCCGCTTCCTAAATACAGAAAAATAATACGTCCTCTGTTTCAATCCATCATAAAAAATGTAAAAGTTTATCCAGGTAAAACGAAAAAGAAACGTGCATATAGAACTGTTCGCAAAGTAAATCTTGAAGACTCTCATTTCAATTATTCTGACGATCCTAATGAATTGGTTGAACGATTATTGGTACTACACAAATCTAAACAATCAGGAAATAATGGTTTAGATACTGAAATTCGGATGATTGAAGAAAAGTTGGCTGAAGAAGGATATATTCAGTTAAATTAGACGTTTTATGGTGTAAAATATTAATAGCTGATAATGATATATTAGAATTTAACATTGAAGCAATGAAGCAATGATTATTTTTATTGATTATGATGAATGTCATAAAAATTATTGAATAAATTGTAAACAATATTGAATTAAATCTTTTGTTATTATCTATGACCATATCAAATTATAAAATATTTGTAGTTAAAAGGATGGATATTCGACACATTTAGACATATAATGTATGAGATAAATGAAAAACTGACGAAGATGATGAAAATTGAGTAAAATTGTGTGAAAGACACTAAAACGCAAGAAAATTCTGAGAAAAAGCATCAATTGGTGAAAAAATAGCGCAAAAAGACCCTAAAACATAAGAACATGTTAAGAAATAATGTAAAACTGATTAAAATTAGTTAGAAATGATGTAAAATGTTGTAATAGTGTTGAAATATAAGAAAATTGTAAAAGAAAAAAACGTTTACTACATGTCTGTGCAACGGCGAGTAAAGACATGACAATAGACGACGATGTGTTGATTGTCAAAACGATTATAGGAGTCCCTTGCCCCCCTCTAGCTTAAAAGGAGTGATTACAGAGATGTTTAAAGATTTCCTTAGTGTACGGGGGTAGGTCTGTAAATGTGTTGAGAAAACATCCAGTAATCGTCTCGAACCTTATGGATGCTCTTATTAAACGATGGTATAATAGACTGATGAAGATATTGAGCGGGCGAGCGAAATACAAAGTCCATGTCAATTCATTAAATCAAACGTTCAAAGATGTGAATATTAAATCCAATAATCAAATGGAGATAGTGATTGTAGAACTACAATAATCAACAAGCCATAGATGTGTACAGATGAAGTGTAAGGTTTGAAAACATAAATATGTACTGTTATCATTGACGATTAATGAAATAGTAATGAGATGTAAGAAAGAAAAGAAAAAAACTTGTCAAACATGTTGAAAGATCAAGGAAAATTTTGTAAAAAGTACTAAAAAACACTGGAAAATGATGTGAAATAGCGAAAAATTGATTAAAACAAACATAAAAGTAGTAAGATGTATGAAAAATGGTGAAAAAATCATTGGAAAATTGGTTACAATTAGTCAAAAGTGAGGAAAACGTTTACCTCTCCCTCTATAATCACAAATACTAATCATAGTCATCAACCTCCATTTCAAAAATAATAGTAAGAGGGAGATTAAAAAAAAATGTAAAAATAAAACATCTTAAAACGATGCAAGATATATAAATTTCCTTCAAATTTTATATTTCAAATAATAAGACTCATACATTTACAACAGCCCTATAACATTCTATTCAAGTGATAGGGTTTTAGAAATAAAATGTATGAATAAAGCATGGTATGAAAATTTCCTTCGCATTTGAAATCGACGAATGAGTGAAAAAGTCAATCGAGTGATATATACATTCTTGGTAATGTATTAAATATAGAGAAATAATTATCTCATTTATTTTGAGCGTGTAAAAAAATCCTCGCTATTCCATGCTTTTTTGGAGAAAAAAAAGGATGCCTTCAATCATCAGTTTAGCAAAGAATAGATTGCTCCGCTAAAAGTTGTGTGTCTCCGCATCTAAACGAATGATAAAAGGTTATGAAGTCCGTTCGGTATGAGCTTACAAAAGTATATGATAAAGTATGCCCACAACACCTCTGAACAATAATTATATGTGTGGGAATTGCTTGTATTCTTTTACAGGGTCTTGCATCAGATATGATTAAAACAATTATAAATAAGTGAAATATAAAAATAGTACGTGGGCTGGAGTTAATTTTGAAAATATATAATGAGATTTCTCGGAAACATACATACAATTGAGTAGAAAAAAGGGGTGATGTAATAATTTTGCTAGCATGAACGTATATTTAGAATAATTTCGTATTATAGTATTAAATTTTAAAGATCGCTAGCACTAGGAAAAAAGGATTGATTGCATTGCTATAAGTAAAATGAGCGAAACGATTTTGTAGGGTCTTGCAATAATGATAATATAGAAAAAAAATGATGTATGATCGGATTTGATAGTGAAAAAATAGTCCACTTCGACTAATTTTAAAACATGTTGCAGGATTTTTATATTTAGACTAATTTCATGTTATATTATTAGACTTTGAAGATAGATAGTATGAAGGAAAAGGAGTGATTGCTTCGGTATGAGTGAAACGATCGAAGTGATTTCGTAGGTTAGTGATTATATAGAAAAAATTACAGGAGCGACC
Source organism: Icerya purchasi (assembly GCA_039619475.1). Taxonomy (NCBI): domain Eukaryota; kingdom Metazoa; phylum Arthropoda; class Insecta; order Hemiptera; family Monophlebidae; genus Icerya; species Icerya purchasi. The sequence goes on from CM077115.1 coordinate 96,792,438, forward strand.
GTAATTTATAGTGAAAAATAGTATGTTTGGGCTAATTTTAAAAATTCATGATAGTTTAATGGAGACGTACAGTGAATGCATTTATAGATGTGATGAATTCAATATCTTTGTCATGTATGAAAAATAAAAAATTAAAAAATACTACTATAATTTCATGATGTTAAAAAATAATTAAAGAAAAAATGATTTCATGATGTAATTATAAGGAGTGTATTCGTCATGCATCTAGTCAACAAGACGTTTTCTATAGATTATGACAGTTGCAAATTGAAGAAAAATTTAAACGATAAAAAAATAATATGTATGATATACTAAAAAATTAATTGTTTGATGGGAGATGCAATGTGAGTTTTTTTTTTATATTGGGATAGTATACTTGGATTTATTTATAATACTTATTTTGAAAATTTTGAAACAGATGAGTATATAGGTACAATGTGAAGGTCAAATGTTTGATATGAATAATATCCAGAATTCTTACGGAAACAAATAAAATAATAACAAAAAAAATATATATATTATGTACGATCGGGAAATGAGATAATGATCTGTAATGAGATTATTAATTTTGGAAATGATAAAATATATTTAAGCTGATTTTAAAGTAATTAGGCATGATTTAAATTTTGGAAATAGATTACATAGTATGAACGGAGCGAAGAGCCCTTTTCTACGATTTTCCTGAAAAAACTATATTATGATCAGAATAGAGACAATGAACGTATAGATATATTAGTGGTAATGAAGCGAGAAGTGTCTGCGGCGTACATTTGTGTGCACGATATATATTAAAAAAGATTTGAAAAACTTTTAGCGTAACGAAAGAATAAAAATATACTTGGGATAATTTTATAACACAGGAAAAAATATTATATTCGATATGGAACTTAGTGTTGGCAACGTTAGTATTGCGTGTTCAGAGGTCTTTACAGTGGAGCGCGATCGAGAACGGCAACGACCATAAGTATTCTAACAACAAAATACTATGAATGAAAAAAAGAAGTTTTTTTTTAGACTGCCTTTATTTTTTTGTTTTCGATACGTCTCTTGTTCGGGGGGTGGCTAGAGACGATTTCGACGTGTTTTTTTTTTACAATCAAGTTGTTGTTCTGGAGATTATCTCCCTTTATCGCACACACATACATGCATGCAGTCTCTCGCTCGCACGTTGCAACCCTGATCTGCTCGTGCTAGCGCGTTTTTTCTTCGAACATTCTATGTCTCGTAAACTACCAGGTTTCTTCTACCTGTCTCTTTCTATACATTTAACATCAATGAATCTTAGAATGATTTCGTATATATCGCGAAAAAGTATTTACAAAATATAAAATATTAAACCATATATGTATTTTTTTTTTTTTAATGCGATTACGAAAGATTTTAAAAATTTTTGAGAGAACCATCAGAGTCCGAGGTTGTATCCTACAAACAGATGAAATCTCTCACAGCTGCGGAAATATGTGATGTATGTGAAAAAGTTGAACAGTTAGATTCGTGTGTTACAGAAAGAAAAAAGATGGAATATTACAGGCAAAAATATAATTTTTTTAATCTATAAAGATATGAACAAATTAAGCAAGATTATATTCGAAAATTAAACAATAATTATATACATTTTACACAACTGGTTCAGATTTTTGAAAAAAGTTCATCATTACCAGTACTTCAAGTTAAGAGGGGAAGACAGAGGTAGATAGAGAAATAAATTAAATAAACGTAAATCGAAAAAGATCGGAAAAAGACGAAAAATATGTAGGAAAAAAATATATACAATAGAATGAACGAACGAACGGATATCGAGGGAAAAGGAAAAAATATATACAATATGAGAATGAATGTATCGAGGGAAAAATATATACAAATATATACATATAAATATTTACAAAATTATTAAAACGAATGAATTAATGAATTTTTAATCCGCGCGAATTGTACGTTGACAATCGATACAATCTTTTACTTTCATACAATTTCGAGTACTATGTCGTAATGTATCGTCATCGAAATAATATTCTTCATCATTCTCATGTTCAAAACATGGTAGAAGTGATTTTATCGTATCATCCTGTTTTAATCTATCTGGTAAAAATATATAAATGTCTCCAACACAACTCGGAAATAATGTAATTATCATTTCTTTGGTGACTGTAATGAACAACTGACTTAAATCATTTATATTGAGATTATTCATAAGCTTCAGCGGATGGATAACATGATCATACCAGGTCTTTATCACCATAACGTTTTTCACTGCACAATGAAAACTATCATTTTCATTATGGTGTTTACAAGTTACCAAATTGCTTATACCAAAATACTCTTCATGTAGAACCTCAATACTAGGCATTCGAAAGACATGATCCATATTAACGATTTCATAGTCTAAGTCACGCAACAATTCAGACTTTTCGTTAAGTTCCATTAGTGTAAGTTTAGCATATACTGTTAAAATATATACGCGAGCTCTCGGTTTTTGGGACAATATTGTGAATATATCGCGTGCCATGAATATTTCTTCCCGACAGGGAAATAATGAAGGGTTTTTCAAGTAATAACTCACTGAAGAACATTGTAAATGCGGCATTTTTGATGCATGCCATGCTCTGCTTGGTTTATACAGCGTATGCAAACACTTCCCACCAGACATATCAATCATTGCTAGTTCGGTTACTCGGAAACTATAATTACAATCTATATGGATGCTGATATCTACAAAATATTCCGCTACATCCACTTGTTCTGATAATAATACGGGATCAACGATTTTACATACAAAAGATGTTGATTGTTCTGATGTATAACCATCATCACATTGTGGTGTTGGAGGTGAAGAAGACGAATGCGAGCCGCTATCACTCGAAAATGAATTCTGAATAAATTCAGCGGTTTTAATATCAATCGGATCGGCATTGTTATTCATGTTTGAATAATATTTTTAACTTTTTACTAAAAACGTAGAAAATTATTACTTCTAAAGTTAAGGCAAATCTTTAATAACGCGTGAAGAACACAGATTCTACAAAATGCACACGTTTGACATAACACTAATACTGACTGCACGATCAGATCCGTTCGACAATCTAGCTCGATGCTTGCCTTTGAAAAGGGAGGGCTGCACCAGAAAACAGAAAACCCACATTCCTTTGGTGAAAGTTGGTTGTAGGTGTGCACGGTCGAAGTTTGCAGATGATCTTTTGGATATATGTGTTTGTGTGTATGTGTGTACATGTGAACAGGTTTCGACGAAAGATATGAAGGGGAAGATCCCAGCAGACATAATATTGATTGTCACACGAAAGAATTCAAGGTCATGACAACATGCATGTAAGGATATGAGCAGCGCATTTTTTCGTTACGACTGTGTGCAGACATAATAGAGAGGGGAAAAAATATGTATAATACAAAATACTCAGAAAAAAAATATTTAGAGATTGAAATAAATAAAAATATTCTTAAACTAATAGACTCGGAAAAAAATTAATATGAATGATATGGAAACCAGCTCTAGCATATGTGAACGTGGGAATGGTTGGTTAGGTTTCACTGTAGCTTCGGATGGATGTAGTCATGAAAAATAATACGAAAGATTTGTAATTTGTGTAGGATGGATAGGGGAGAGAGAAATTTTGAAACTGTGTTAAATAAAAAAATATACTTGAATTAATTTTATTACCCATGTTTGGAAAAAATTTTTGGAGGTGAAAAAATATACTCAGAATAATTCAGTAATACTTAGACATGAAAAATTATTATGAATGATGTGAGAACTAACGGTCGCATTTGAGTGCGAGGGAATATGTTGTGTACAATCATATTGATGAAGACTTCGTCGGATTTATTTTTTGAACCGTAGAAAAAAATATAAAAAAATTATGGACAGTCGGAAGAAATGATCTGAAGTAAAGAAAATATACTTTGGTTAATTCTATAATAGTTAGATTTGAAAAAAATTATTATGATCGATATGGAAACTAACTGCAGAGGGTGTGTGCACATTCATGGCAGTGAAGGTATCGAGAGATTTATTTTTAGAATCGGAGAAAAATAAAAATTTATCAACAGTCGGAAGAAATGATCGGAAGCATAAAAAAAATATAATTGGAATAATTTCATAATATTTGGAATTGAAAAAAGTTATTATGAACGATATGGGAACTAACGATAACAGATGAGTGTGTGGGAATGGACGGTGGGCATTCATAGCGGTCACATAAAAAATAATTACCTCTCAATATGAAATGACGGAAGCGTCGGGAGCCTCGATCGGGGGTTTAATGGTCGTAGTAAAAGTAAATAGAATGCTATATATTAGATATTAAAACAGCGGCAGCGGTATGTGCAGGATTGGATGTTAAGCTACCATAGTGTGTAAGATGATGGAAGGATAAGAAAAAATAAATAATGTATATTATAATCGATTGGAAAAGAGGGTGGAAAGGGTAAAGGAGACTAAAGATAGTTTTTGAGTATAGAAATAATTGATTTGTTAATTTGTAAATGTTTTGGATAACCTAGTAGGTTTAGCCAACAGAGCAGGGATTGGGTTGTTATGTGAAAAAAAAAATAATAATTAAAAAAATACTATAACGCGGTGATGATTGCATGCAATGCTATGATCGGAGAATTTTTCGTCGCGGGTGCGTCGATACTTGTAAAAATACGAAAGATCCTTAAAAAATTGATCAGTGTATGAATAATAATATATACTTAGGCTTTGAAATATTTTTAAAAATGCGGTATCCGCAAGCAAACAATGAGTGCGCGGGATCGGCGCGTGCGCTTTCGCGGAGGTTAACGGTATGTTAGATATATGCGCGGGATCGGGACGTGCGCCATGGCATATGGCAGTAAGATCAGGGAATCGGAAAAATAAAAAACATATTTAGGCTAATTTTGAAATTTCCATACTTAGACTTTGAAATATTAAAAATAATCTCGGTATCGTGAACGTGGGAGGCATGCGGAGGAACGGCGTGTGCGCTTTTGCAGTGGAGAACGTTATGTTAGATATATGCGCGGGAACAGTGCGTGTGCTTTCGCATTTGTCTGTACGATCGGGGAATCCGGTAAATAAAAAAATATAGTTAAGTTAATTTTATAAAAAAATTGTGGTATCGTGAACGGAACGCTTGTGCTGATGTGATATCGCGGCGGAGATCGGAGTATGCGTGGGAACGGCGCGTGCGCTTTCGCGGTGGCGACCGGAGCGTGCGCGGGATCGTAATATACATGTGTGAGGGGCGAACGGGGGTTTTGGGTTAAATTTTAGCTTTAAATACCATACTTGGGTTACATTTTGGAATTTTCATACTTAAGCCCTGAATTTTGAAAAACCGCGGTAACGCAGTGGGCGGGAGGGGGGGTCGGAGACTTGGGTTACTTTCAGACATTAATTAATATACTTATGTTAATTAATAATCTGATCAGTTTATCGGAAATGTGTAGGGGAACGCACGGGGGGAATTTTGGGGAAATTGTGGGAAACTTGGGTGAATTTTCGGCGTCCGAGCAAGAAATTGGGTTACTTAGGTTAGTTTCAGCCCCCTGCACACGTTTAGGGGTTCGGATTACCGGTTTGGACTGCTTTTTGCTGTTCGGATTAGCGGACTTCCCAGTCCCCGCATTTATTAACTACTCACGTGTCGCAGACAGCGCGCACACGCAATGTCGCCAGCCTGTACACAGCGACACCGACCAGAGATTATCGCCGATGAATGATCGCGAATCCAAATTAATATAAATAATAGGACAAGTTATTAAATAATCGATCACCGTCGATGAAAGATCGCGCCACCAACCCTGATTCGCATCAATATTTATACTTAATCTTAACGCTAGAGTTCTAATATTATGAGTATAGAATAAGTTAAGATAAATTATAATTTTTGTATTGTATATATTTTTTGAATAAACGTTAGAAGAGAGTTACAAAAAGTATTGTAAAGTCATCGTGTTTCTCGCGTTCATTTTGTCTTGACAAGAGATATTACGTTGTGGGGTTGTCTTATAAGATGTCCCGCTCACCGCCATCGGCCGGTGCGCTGGCCGGTACATCGAAGCCGGAGGGAAGCAAATCAACCACCGGTAGTAAGTACACACCACACAAACAAGGTAAGACCCACACTAACACACACAACACACTAGTGATGTGTAGTTCGCGAACGAACTGATTGAAAGAACTGGTTCACGAAAAAGAACTGAAAGAACTGATTCACAAAACTTAAAAGACCCGGGTCTGTAGGAACTGTTTCGCGTAAAATGCGAATGAACAGAATAAGTCGGAGCGATCGTACCATTCCGAGCAACGCGACCGAGACAAACGACGCTTATATAACTGAGATTGGTTCGCGATCGGTTTGATTGCTGCATAAATTGAAAAGTCAATTCAAACTCTCACGACAGAAACAGGCGATAGCGACAGACCACCGAGACAGTTTTTCTTTGACTGCTAACGGAGCAGTAGTGTCACGCGACACTCTTTTGAATGATTGTATACATAAAATGGATGAAATTAAATTTTCTAGTGAGGAAGACGACGAATTATTATTTGTTAAAATATTTATATGTTATATTTATAGATATTAACGTGTATAATAGATATTTTTATGCAGTAATATTGTACATAATTTGTTTTCACACTATATACTGTAGGATTATGAGTATAACCGACAGAAAGCGAGGAAATAATTCAATTCTATTTCTGCGATTCGATCACCAAAGAACTGATTGTTTTTGAAAATGTATGATTTGTAGATCGTTTTATAATGATGGAACAAAGAATCAACAACCAATGAATGTATGATTTGTAGATCGTTTTATAATGATGGAACAAAGAATCAACAACCAATGAGTTTTACATTTTAATTATGGTAGCTGTCACATAGTGCTTTAATTATTGCAATTGTTTCATTGTTATATGTTTTTTTTTTTTATTTTATTATTTATTGTTGTTCTTTTCTTTTCTTATTGAGATACTTGTTTAATAACTCTTATTGCGTTAAATCATTAATACTTGAACGTTTTGTTATTGAAATTTAATAAATTCGTGTTCGAAATGCCCCGTAATAAAAGTAAACTTTTTGATCATTTTATGAAATCCGATGATAATAAAACGGGTAAATGCAATTATTGTGGTTCTAAAATAGGTTGTTCGTCTGGTTCATTAAGTAATCTGCGTAGGCATTTAAAAACTAAACACCCGACAATTAATTTAAATATCGAAAGATATGATAGCTTTATTGTTGAAATGGAAGAAGAATTCGAAGAAAATACTATTCAAGATAGTTTAATTACAACACCTTCTAGTAATCCTAGTGCAAGTAGTGTGTCTAATTGTAATGTGAATCCAGGGCTCCAGTCAGCGATACAGAATTACATAACACGACCAGTTTCATCGCAGAAATCTAAAAGTTTTGACAATCAGTTAATTAGAATGATTGTGAAAGAATATCATCCCATATCTCTGGTTGAAGATATGGAATTTAAAAAATTAGTCAAAATGCTTTGTCCCGGGTATTCGTTAACTACCAGAAAAACGATATCAAATACATTAATCCCGCAATTATATTTGTCCCAGTTGGATAAAGTGAGAACTGAAATTAATTTAGCTGAGGCAGTATGCATATCAACTGACTCCTGGACGTCTATTAATAACGAAAATTTTATAGCAATAACAGCTCATTACTTTGACTCCACCCTAACCATAAAATCAATTTTGTTAGATTTCTCAATTTTTAAAGACAGACACACAGCAGAAAATATTGCCAGTGTCCTTCAGGAGACTGTAAAAAAGTATGGAATTGAGAATAAGATTGTGGCCTGTGTTACAGATAATGCAGCTAACGAAGTATCAGCAATACGCATTTGTCAATGGCGACATTTATCGTGTTTTGCACATTCTTTGAACCTAGTTGTACAACAAGCAATAAAAGAAATTGAGGAGGTTTTAGTTAAGGTAAAAAACATTGTAGAATATTTCAAGAGAAGTTCATTCGCATTATCAAAATTACACCTAACCCAAGAACAAATGACTCTCCCAAAGCTTAAACTGAAACAAGATGTTGTTACTAGGTGGAATTCAACGTACGAAATGCTGTACAGAATTCTACAAATTAAAGACGCTATTATTTCAACACTAGCAATTTTACACAGTGATATGGAAACAACATTATCACCTGAAGACTGGAAGATTATTGAAAAATCTGTTGATGTTCTTAAAATATTTTTAGAGATCACAAATGAAATAAGTACTGAAAAAAATGTATCAATATCAAAAACAATACCATTGGTTAAAATAATGAAGAAGAAAATTGCACAATATTCACAAAATACTCTTCCTGTTTCCGTTGCTAATTTAGTTGGAAAACTCAAAGAGCAAATTGAAAAACGTTTCAAAAATATAAGAGGATAATGAGTTGATAAACCAGTCCACTATATTAGATCCTCGGTTTAAACGGTATGGTTTCTTCAATGAAAATAGTTATAAAAATGCGTATGAAGAATTAAAATATAAGGCTTGTGCAGTTAAATTAAAAAATGAAAGTAGTAAAACAGAAACCATAACCATTACAAAAAATTCACAAGAATGTGTTCATTCCATTTGGGAAGATTTTGATAATGAAGTTAAATAGCTTGTGTGCTAGCGATATCCCTGCAGCAGCTGGAATAATTGAGCTTGATAAATATTTGAATGAACCACTTTTACCGCGTATGGAGAATCCTCTAATATGGCGGGCAGAAAGATCCAAAGTGTATCCCAGGCTCTTTGAAATTGTAAAAAAAAGACTATGCTTAATCGCTACGTCTGTTCCTTGTGAACGAATTTTTTTTTAAGCAGGACAAGTATTAACAAATCGGCGAAATAGGTTAAGTTCAAAAAGAGTGAAAGAAATTATGTTCTTGAACCATAATTTATAGATAAAATGCTATGCAATATTTTAGAGATACACTCCTACTATTTACACTAAACACTTCCTTCTTTTTTACCTTACAGAGTCAAACTCGTTAATATATATTTTTATTTTTATTTTACTTTCATTTTAATTTTTTAGTTTATTGTTTTACTTTTTATTAAGTTCGTGCAATTTTCCCTTTTTAAATGATTTTTTTTACTTCGTATGGTATTTTTGTACATATTTTTCACCAAATTTTACTATTATAAATTTTATTATATAATTTTGATTTCTTAATTATTATTGTTTTCCGTTATAACTAAAAAGGCAATGCTTGTAGCAGCCGGAGCACTTGTTTAACTGTATAATTTTGTTCATTTTCATTGTAAATATATCCGTTTTTACCTTTTACTTATTATTTGATGACATCTTTCGTACCCCTGTTCGAAGCATGTCAAATTTCAAATAAATAAATAAATAAATAAATAATGCGTATAGCTCTGCGTAACATACACTTGAATTTTTACACAGCTGCTTAGTGCTTAGTATAGTTATTCAAAATGTAACTTGTTCACTTTTTCAAAATGTAATTTGGCCACATTTTCGTATACTATTACTCTAATTACACGGCACATGTTAGAAAAGAAGCTTTCGTTTTTTGAAACAATTTCAAAACGTGTTAAAAAATATATATTTCTTTTTTAATTTCAAAGACACTGCGTCCAAAAAATCACGCTTTTATCTCATTCGGTTCGGAAGATATAGTCCAGACAGACAATAAAAACGATTACAAAGTCGCTTAGTATTGTAAGATTTGTTTACATATAGATCTAAACGATTTTCGAAAACAATCAGTTCTTTGGGATCCGGATCTTTGAATCAGTTCTTTATAGTGACCTGATCCGCAAAAAGAACTGTAAAACCCATCACTACTGAACATACCGTCACATCAGCCGGCAATCGCCGCGACTGCTGATAAGCATCAGTCGACCGCAGTAAATCCCCTTCCGTCTGTTCTAAATCAGAATAACGTGAATAACTCCGATGATAAAGACACAACCGTCCCGTCTACTTCAAATGTTACAGCAACTGATAATCGCGCCGACAACAGACCGCCATTGAATATATCATTATGTGTTATTTCTTCCTGTAATCGCTTGTCTCAATAATATGATAAGTTATAAATATTATATTTTAAAAACCCTTAAATTACGTTACAAATGTTATATATTTTTATATATTGCACGGACACAGAGTACCTTTCAATTCATTAAAACATATAACTTTATTTATATTAAATTATTAATTAAATTAAAATACAAGTTTAAAAAACATAATTAATTCACAAAAATATATATATATATAAACGTCCTGCCGGTTTCGTCTACTTGACATATTCATGGACTGAATTTTGTTGTATTATTTATTTACATGTTTGGTCATTATTAAAGATATAGATCGATATATTATAATTGTTGGTCTATGTAATATAAAATTTAAAATTTAATAAATAATAATGAATTAAATATAAAAATAAAGGTAAATATATAGTTACAATTGAATAATATGGAACAACATAATTAAATGATGCGTATGAATTTGTATGAAACTATTAATATTTTATTTTTCGGTTTTCATAAAGTTTTATATTATATAAAGTGTTTTGTGGTATTGTTTGTTGTATATTTAATATTTTATCTTTGTATTTATTAATGTAATATTCTTCAGCTATGATTTAAGAGTTTATTATCTGTAACTATTTTTAAAATTAGCATGTCTGTTTGTATATTGTAAGTTATTGTATGGTTTTGTTGTATTATATGGTCAGCAAATGTTGATTTATCAAGATACTTATATTTAATTGCGTATACATGTTCTTTATATCTAGTTTTGAAATTCCTTTTTGTTTGTCCTATGTAAACTTTATTACAATTATTACATCTTAATAAATATATTCCTGTTTTTTTTTGTATATGGTATCATTATTATTATTTTCTGAGTTTAGAGTTATCGACTTATTTAATAGTTTATTGTTTGTTTTAAATCCAATTTTATTATTTTTGGATACATTTTTTGTAAACGGAGGGTCGATTTCTTTAGGTGACCGAACATTAATAGCCCGGAGAATAAAAAATCCCTCTAACAAACTTGTGCTATCCAACGTTTCCCCAACTATTCCGAACGATAAACCCTGCTGCACAGATATACCAGACTCGTTTCTTCTAAGTTTCAACGACCGAAATCATCGCATATTTCTTAATCTTGAAGATCATGCTTGCACCGGCTGTAAAATCAGCCACAAGGTACCTGCAGAACAGCCCGTTGAGAGGGAACCATCAACAACATCCCACCTTCAAGCAAACAGTGACGCTTCAAGTGATTTACCGCAAGATGTGAACGATTCTCTTCCAAAAAGTACCGAACCGTGCGAAGGAATGGACTTAGTTTTGGAGCCGTTCAATTTAACCGTTAAGCGACCTCACCCCCTTTCTCCGATAGACCCACCAGAAAATATCAGTGCAGACCTCACACCCCAGCCAGCGAATAAAAAACACTTAATCTGGCCTTTCCAGATCATGAAGACAATGAAATCAATCCTGTACCTGACCATTCGCAAAATTTATTTTTCCCCCCATCCAACTTTTCAGCGAAGCAGATGCCTAAATCCAACCTACAGAAAATCGAGCAAGTAACAGCCCGAGTCAAGCATCTGTTCGATGAACATCAATCATCGTTTATAACCGATTTCAATGGATTCAAAAAGATTTTATCAGTAACATCTTGACCACCAAGGATTATATCAACTTTGCTAGGGACTTCACCAAAAAAACAGAGATGGCCTGTTATACATGCTAGCCACCACAAAACCCCTGCTGAAGGAACAGAGATTGAAATACAGGTTCATCCGTATCATACGAATACTAAGCGAATTGGAGGAGGACCCATTAGGACACCACAGTGGCTCCTTCACGGACTAACATCATCTATACACCACTTTTGAGGCGAGGAAGATAGTTTCAGTCATGACGCTTTCAAAGGACATTATGCAGTGGAACTACAGAGGCCTCTACAAACATATAGAAGAACTGAAGCTACTACTGTGTAATCATGATCCAACCATAGTTTGCTTGCAAGAAACACATCTAAAATCAGCACATTCTCCCTTATTTAAAGATTACACTGTCTATCGATCTGACTACACGCAGGGTTCAGTAGCCAGCGGAGGAGTCGCCATATTGGTAAAGGACAGTTTCCCTTCTCAACAATTAATATTAAATACCACATTACAAGTGATGGCGGTCCAAGTTACAATTCCATCACTCCCCTTTTCCTGTATAAATATCTGTAACTGCTACTTTCCTCCTTCCGAAAGGATTACTCAAATGCAGTTTGATACCCTGCTAGCTCAGATAGGATACCCAACTCTTTTGTTGGGTGATTTTAATGCTCATTCCCCATTGTGGGGATCCACACGTTACAACGCTCATGGAACGATAATCTCCGACTACCTCTTGAACAGTAACCTCCTGCTACTTCCTCCCCCTTCACACACGCATTTCAATTTTTCTTATAATTCTTTCTCTACTTTAGACCTTGCTTTTGCATCGGCTGCACTATTCCCATTCTTATCAAGCACCGTACATCAAGACCTTTGCTCTAGTGACCATTTCCCAATTTTCATCAATATTCCTCCCATGGTGCCGAAGGCGAGAGCAAAGCGGTCGGTTAGACGTTTCGCTTTTCACAGAGCAGATTAGGACAAATATATGTAAGTCAGGATTTATTGTCCCACACCACTTCTCACTATCGGTAGAGGAGAACCTACAGAAGCTCACGGAAGCAATTAACACTGCCGCTGTAGCATCCATTCCACTAACATCATACACACAGCATAAGCGGGTACCTTGGTGGTGCCCAGAGATTAGCGCAGCCATTTCTGAGAGAAAAAGAGCTCTCCGTAAGTACAAGACCACCAAATTACTCAGTGATCTAGTGGAATTCAAAAAGCGCAGGGCCATAGCGAGGTTACTTATCCGGACAAAGAAACGCCAGTCTTGGATATCTTTTGTCTCTTCTATTACGAAAGATACACCCAGCACCATCATGTGGAAATGAATCAAGTCTCTCAATGGAGCCTCGAATCATTCTTTGACTCTTGCGTTACTCACGAATGGCTCGCTGATTAAAGAAGAGTCTGACGTTGTGAGAATCTTTGCGCTCCATTTTAAGAATTCCTCATCGTCCTCCTTGTATGATCCTTCCTTTGCAGCCATGAAACTAACCGTGGAATAACAAACAATATCTTTTAATTCCGACGAAAATGATCCTTTAAATCTTCCTTTTACAATCCACGAGTTAAATTATCAACTAAACTGCAACATAAGGAACAGCGCACCTGGAGTGGATTCTATACATTCCTTTATGCTCAAACATCTTCCTGCATCTGCTTAGATTATTCCTGCCCGGCATCTACAACCAAATTTGGTCTTCTGGTTTTATCCCACAATCCTTAAAAACAACTCTCTTTATTCCGATTGTCAAGTCGAACAAAGACCCCTTCCTTCCGCAAAGCTATAGACCCATCTCGTTGATCTTAGTCCTTTCTAAGGTAATGGAGAAAATGATGAATCGACGCCTCTATTTCTATCTTGAATCCAAGAAAATCCTTTCTCCAATCCAAGCAGGCGGCCGAAAATATAAATCTGCACTCGTTCATCTTCTTAGCCTACAAAGGCAAGTCCTAACAGCCCACAGTAGATCACAGCATCTCTACTCAGTCTTTTTTGACATAGAGAAAGCTTACGACCGCATATGGCGATATGGAGTGCTTAAAAAGCTGAAGAACGCTGGAATTAGCGGTAATATGGGCAATTTTATCCAGAGCTTCTTCACTGTTAGAACTATTCAAGTAAGAATAGGCTCTTCAGTATCTTCATCCTTCACGACTGAAAATGGAATTCCACAGGGTTCGCCTTTAAGCGTAACCTTGTTTATCTTTTATATAAACGACATAGCAGAGTGCATAAGGCCGCCGGTAACAGCCCGTTTGTTCATTGATGACCTTAACATATCTCTTCCTTCAAACTTCCCCGCTAATGCGATGTCTATCCTACAGTCAACGATCAATATATTACAAAACTGGGCGGAAAAGAATGGCTTGGATTTCTCATCCTCAAAAACTGCATGTGTCGAATTCCTAAAGAAGCGTCGTCCTATTTCCAATGCTGATATCATCCTCTACCTAAAACATGTACCTATCCCATTCCTTCCTTCCATAAAGTTTCTGGGTCTAACGTTCGATGAGAGATTATCGTGGGCTCCACACATGTCTATCCTTAAGCGTAGTTGTGTGAAATCCTTGTCCATCTTGAAATGTTTATCCAACCACAAGTACAATATAGATCCAAAATTGCTGTTATCAGTATACAAAGCCCTTATCCTGAGTAAACTATCATACGGTTGTCAGGTGTATTCTTCGGCTAATAAAACTCTTCTAAAATCTATCGATCCTATCCATAATACTTCTTTACGTACCATACTTGGGGCGCACCGAACTTCTCCTTCGTTGGGCGTTTGTGCTTTGGTGGGCCTTCCTCCTTTATCTATTATTCGCGATTATCTCACCTTTCGAGATTCTTTTCGTTATTCCTTACCAGATCATTTTTCCATCAGTAACTTCCAAATCCCATTCCCATCCTTTCTTGGCGATCCATTGGTCAAGGCTTTAACTTTTCTTTCTAAGGTAGGCATAAATTGGAGCGATCACCATGTTAATCCGACCGCTTTAGCGCCCTGGATTCATGTCTCAACATCTATGAACATATCTTTAGCAGATCCCTTAGGAGCATCTAACCTTTCTATACCCATGTCTCAAGTAGTATCAAATAAACTCGCCTCCTTCCCTAACTACATTCACATGTACACAGACGCAGCTAAAGCAAGTCCTACTAATTCTCCTTCACCAACCGCATGCGCTTATGAAATTGGACGTGTAATGTACACCGAGCGCCTAAACGACTACTGCTCTACTTTAGAGGCAGAAATGTTTGGGATCCTTCTTTGCCGTGAGACATATTCTTCCAACCCAGCGTCTCAAAATGCCCTTCTGATTACAGACTCACTTCAATCTATAAAAGCCATCCAGAGTCCAGACAGTTGCAACTCTCTAATAATTAAAATAAAAAAACCTCCTATTCCAACTTTCACGATCTGAGGTATATGTCACATTCTTATGGGTTCCTGGTCATGTTGGAGTTCCCGGCAATGAGCGGGTTGACTTGGCTGCTAAGGCAACTCTATCTAGCCCGATGCCGTTTAACGCTTTACTGCCTCGTTTTGGCGCATCAGTCTTTCTGATGCACTTTGCTGAGGAGTGGAGCAAACTATGGTCAGAACAAACAACCTGGCTCAGGTCCATAAAGTCGGACACCGACCCATGGTGGCCGCCGTTCCCCGTCACACGTAGGGATTTCTCGATCCTATCGAGACTGCGTCTGGGGTACACTACACTATCATACAATCACGTCTTTGAAAGAGCTCCCCCTCCGGTCACTTGCCCTCTGTGCGGGTTCATGGCCTCACCAACTGTAGAGCATCTGCTGAAATGGTGCCGGCATACTTCCCGTACTTCTAGTCATACCTCACCCCACCGTCTGTTGTCGAACTACCCGGATTGTGTTCGGGCAGTGTTGAATTTTGCAGCATCGAACAGACTGCACCGCCTTCTGTAATTTCAAGTGAGTCTAGGTGCCGTAATAGCCCAGGTAGTTACACACGGCGCCTAGATTTATATTTGTGAATTTAGTATTTAAAAAAAAAAAAAAAAAACGTTAATAAGTGTGTCGGGAACTTACACAACGGGCATATTTGCCCTGTGAGACCCACAACTTATTTCAAAAAAAAAAAATATCAATGTATGATATTTTTCTTTTAATGTACATCTTATGAGTAAAGAGTATTAATGACAACAATACAAAATTCCGAAAGTTCTAATGATTTCATGAATTAAAAAGGAGACTTTGAAAATATAACTCCCGTTTTTAAACCATCTAGTCGTGTGCTTAAGTAACATTTTACTTTTTTTTTAGTATGTCTTTATCGTTTACTCTTTTATGTAGCTTCGACTTTTTGTTTACTCTTATCTTTTAACTTTTGCCGTTTTATGTCTCTTTCATGGTTTTGTATGTCGGCCCTTTATTTATTCGTTTTACTATTTAATCCTTTTTAAAATTCTGGCAATGGTTTTAAATGACAAATAAAGATGATTTAATTAACGCGGTGTTTAGCGAAAATAATTTTATTTCTAATACTACCCCCACCGCGCGAGGTCAGATTTTTAACAACAATAACTGGCAGACATTTCTTTAGTGTTTATTTGTATTTTCAGATATAATATATAAGAAGTCGTTATCTTCAAAATTTCTTCTGCAATATGCAGGAATTCCACAACACTATCAATTCCCCATTTTTTTCACACATGTGTATGGCTCGAGGAGTTCGTTCCGGTGGAACTGGAGCCTCTATTATTCTGCCGGACATTAATTTTTCCGAGAAAAAAAAAAGAGAAATTATAATTGAAAATTTATATTTGTGTTTTTAACTTCTACTGAAATGTGCAGTCGCAGATTTGAGCTGTAACGTCTATGCAGGACATCTGTAATAATCGATAGGCGACTATTGTTTTAATAATATTAACCGAAAAAAATCAAGTAAATGTTTACACGTGGAGCACACATAATTTTAGCGATCGGAACTGCATTATATATATATATATATATCGTTCCCTTTTCTTCGTTTCATTACCCGCGTTCATAGTTTTATTACGAGGTGGAAAAAAAGAGGAACAGGAATTAACTAGGGGTCCCCTGTTGATGACATAATCTTACGAATGAACTTAAATAACTGCGATGTCGTTTAAAAGCAATTGCTGCACGAGGTGGTTTTCCTATTTGTTTTGTAGAAAAAAGTTAAATTGTTAAGCGTATAAAAGGAGCTTGGCGGAGAAAAATGATTTTCCGATAATAATCTACTGGGGAGCGATTTGTTTTTCTTCAGTTCTAGCGGAAGAGAGATTTGTTGACATTGGAAAAGAACGGTTTCCGAGCATTGTCAAAAGCGATACTCGCAGTTGTTGGTAACATAAAGTTGCCGAAGATTGCCTTTCGAAAACGTACATATTTAGATCATTAATCAAACGCGCAACGGTCAAACACAGCGCCGGGATTCGTAAGCGCCGACCGTTCCGATCTTGTTTGCGCTTTATTTAGGCTCATTGCTTTTGAAATAGTTTGTTCTAGAATGAATTTGTTTGCAAATGAACCAAACTGGTAAATAGCACTCCGATATATTTATTTTTTTCGATAATTTCTTTACTACTACTGATGATGTGTGTTGCAATCGAGCTAAAGTGCCTAAACTCTTCCTTTGCAGATTCCGCATTTTTATCGCGGAACTGAATCCATTCGTTCCCTTTCTTTCTTTGTTACTCGTCTTAAGAATCAGGAATAAATAAGGAGAAATAAATGAGCTTGGGCGCAAAATGGAGCAACGGTACGACTATGAAAATTGGTCAAGTTAAAGGGTAACAACTGTTGTCTTCAACCCTCTAGAGGAGACGTGGAATAAAATGACGGACCGATAAAAATTGTGAAACCTAAAAATTTTTTCCAGTGAATAGCTTTGATGCAGTTCTCCAAGTTCACGGGAATATTTATCTTCTAAAAGAAACTTCTTAACCGGGATTTTGCGTCTATTATGATATTATAAGAGCATTGCATAATCTTAGGACTTTCTTTCGAAAGTATCATCGAGTCTTCTCAGATTCTACAGGAGTTTGCGTTATAATATTCCTCTTAAAAATGTTCAATATGTTGGTGACAACAATTTAAAATGCTCGAGATTTTTTACGGTTCATCCGACGAGAATGCTGATTTTGATTGTGAATTTCGAAGAATTTATTTCGTTTCGGAAAAATCATCAGATTTGATTTAAATGCGGATGATACGTTCATCGTTATAGCTGAGCTAACAGAGCGACCGCAATACCAACTTATCTGACAGTAACAAGTAACAGTTCGTAAAAAGACGTGTAATCATTTGAAAGCTCCATGGCATGTACGCGTTTCGATAAAGATTTACGAATGTTTAAATTGTGAAAATCCGATATTTATAACACAAGGTCAGAAGAATCACACATATCCCTATACTGGGTTTTCGTTAAGTTGATCAATCATCAATTTTAATTGATTTTTAAACTGTCATCTCTGTTAAAATTTTTATCTTTTTCGATTTTAATCACTTCTGTGTAGAACTGATTATTTTCGACCTCCACTAAAACTTCATTTCGTGTTGCGTCGGTTGTATGGCTACCGCGGATTTTTCCACTCGTTAGTGTGTCGGCAATCTGCTTCGTGTTCTTTAATACCGAAAATAAATAAATCAAAAAAGCTACGAAAGTTTAAAATCTTTTTTAATCTTGAAAGTTGATTTTCTATGCATGAGTTATTTATGTAATACTGTTGTAAGTTTAAAAAATACTTATATACACGCTTTAGAAAATCGGTGGACTTTGTTTTGCCAATTTGGAATTGCCTAAATCGTCAGTCTAGAATTTCTGAAACCGGGTGATATAATTTTCTTCATAAGATATATAGTTTTTTGTTTGTTTGCTTTTCTTTTTTTTTTTTGGGTGTGAGGAGAGGGGATCCATAATAGAAAATAACAATCCATTATTTATTTTCAGCGCAGGAGACAATATGGAGGGAAGAGGATCAATAGAGAGCGATGGAAATAAAATAATGCGTAGCACTATAAGGAGTAGAGAAGTGTTTAAGGAATTATGAGTAATAAGGAGAAATCGCACAGACGACAGAACATTCAGAAAAGGATTAATTAGAATTACATTCCTGATTATCACTGGGGAAATGCAAAAAACATATTCTACGGATTAAAAAAAATAACGGGATAAGGAAAGGAGGCTAAGAATGCGACCGATATGAGAAAGAAATAATGTAGCGCCGTAAGGAAGAAAAATTATGGAAGCGAAAATAAGGTGGACGAAAGGGTTGAATATTTTGATAAAAGGAGAGTTAATTAAAAAAAAGGTAGAATACGAACCAAAAGTTTGTTTTTTTTTTTTTTTTCAGCACAGGACATTAACCCAACACAAAAGATTAGAAGAATAGAAAGACATATGGAGCGACGGGTTACATAAAGAAACGATTAGAGACAGAAGAAATGAACAAGGGAACAACAGAAGTAGATGGAAAAGCGAGAATGTAGAGGGCACTGTAAGGAATAGGGAGGCCAAAGTTAAGCAAACTGGAATAAAAGATCGCGCGTTCCTTAGAAATGAAGGAACATTCGAATAGTACGTGGTTTGCATCACACGTGACATTTAAGGTAGGAGGATGAAAGGGATGACGCAAAGGAAATTGAACAAGAGCAAAGCGGAAACGAGAAGCCGGGAGCAGACTATGATTAAAACGAAGGCGAACTGTGGAAGAAGTGACAGAACGGCTGATACTGGGAAAATTGCTAAACCAAGGAGAAACGGATGGAGAAGGCTGTAAGGCAAGAGGGTTTTGGTTAAAATGGAACTTCTTAGAGATTAGATGAAATTGCCCCTGTAATACTTAAAAAGTTGTCACGGAAAGCAGCACTGTTCATAGTATATCTCTGTTTAATATGGTACTTTACGTCTTCAACATGTTCCTGCAATATTTAAAACTGCACAGATCATCTTGCTGAAAAAACCAGGCCGCCACCAGAAATAGCAACGTCTTACTGATCAATTTCACTGTTACTAACTCTGTATATAAAAAGCTACTCTTTGAGCGACTTAAACCACAGGTATCGGATAAGCTTCCAGATCATCAATTTCGGTTCGGTAGTTGTCGTTCGACGATTGATCAGGTACACCAGTGTGCCATAGGGCAGTGTTCTTGGGCCCATCTTGTGTACTCTCTATTTACAGCCGTCTATACTGATGATATGTCGTCGCGATAGCCTAGTTGCTAGAACGCTTGACTTCCGTTACAGAGGTCACGGGTTCGATCTCGAGCGACGACGAACTTATTACAAGAATTAAATAAGTAAATAAATAATAGCTCGCTAATAATCACGTGGTAGGCAATGGCAAACCACCACGTATACCATCATATGCGCGTTAGTTCAGTACACGCAGCAGACACACGCGGGACTGCACTTGTATATGCCGATATGAGTCAAACGATTACCAATCAGTTCCGGGTGTGGTCTTGCGTGCGTACATTCGCGTTGTGTATAGTAATTGCCATGATGAACGCCGCCTATTCGGTACAACTAGAATGTACCAATAATAGGTAGTCACGACGCTCGGAATCGAGCGATACGACTCAGATGATACTGATGATACTGTCATCATAGCAACAATACAAACACAAGCCAGAATGGTCTCCAACATCATCTGGACCAAGTTGTGCGCTATAGGCAGGATTGGAAGATAAAATTCAATAAGCAAAAGGTAGTCCACATGACATACACATGTACACTTCGCCAAGTTCACTTATAGCACCAAATGTGTATTAACGGCATCCAAATACGTCAATCCAGGTCAACAAAGTATCTTGGATTACATCTACATTCGCGGCTCATGCGGAAGACTTATATTGAGAGTACAAAAAGCTACAACTAAAACACAAGCTTAGTCATATGTACTAGCTAATTGTCAGAAAGTCACCACTTACAATTAGTCTCCATATAATAAACGTCATCCAGCAATCCTGCGTCCCGTTTTGGGCACAGGGTGTCCCAGTTATGGGGATGTAAACAGAGACATCGTGCAACGTCGACAAATTATTATTCTTTGCGCGATAACAAACGCTTGTTGGTTTCAGCGAAACGAGGATATCAATTGTGTCCTCGATATGAAGCCGATTGGCGATGTCATTCGTGACTTTGATGATGTTAGGCGTCTTAAGCGAACGTATACAAAATTTCTGAAATATTTACTCACTTTTTTTTTGTTTTATTATTTTGTTTTTCGGTTGGAATGCTCTCTCGGAGCAGCGCATTTTTCACTATCGAATACAGTGATTATATATTGTCTCGTCAGACATATGGCATTAAAGTGTGCTTGCTGTATAATTTTAAACTTTTCAGAAATTTTTGCTTGATACTTATTCCAATCTATTTCATTCAGCAATATCTAACACCACCGTAATTTACCATTATTTATTAAACATTGTACATTATTAATATTTATTATAATCTATAAATAGTCAATTCTAGCTGAATCCGATAATATTTTAAATTCTACTATTGAAGCGATATTTGCCGAACGATAAAATTAGACCTAAATTGTTATTTCTATTTCCAGATTGTGTTATATGTGTAGAATATTTTGTTTTGGTGATATATATAATTGTTCTTCATTTATGATTTTTGCTAAGTAATTTCCTTCTATACTACTATTATGGTAACCCCTGCCCTGACGAATGTATTGCATTAAAATTACCCCATAATTATAAAAGGTGTTTTTAAGTGTCTGAAGTTAGCTTTTTCCCATTTTAACTTATGTCCTGCAGGAGAGGGCGCACCGTTATTTCTTCTATTCGTATACATATTAGGATATAATATTTTATCCGCTTTTTAATTTTTTTTCGTAGATTTTAGGTCAATGCCCTTGGTCGGCTTTTTCAATTTAAAAGAAAAAAGTAATAATCGTCTCCGCGGATAAAATTTTTGACTCGCTGGCGAAATAAGTTAATAAACTCATCGTTTGGAATTTAAAACCTCTTTTTTTTTTTTTTGGCAATAGGGTAGTGGTGACAGTTATTTCGTCATTATTGTTTTCACATTGACAGCAGCATAAGTAAATGGCAAATGTTCAATACTGCTTTTGACAAGTGCAGCAGCTTCGTCTTTAACCTTATCGAATCAGTAGGTTCCATTAATGATACGGGTTTCAGTTAAAATAAAATCAACTCGTTCTGTGCGTAAGGAATATAGGAGTTCCAGCTTGAATCTCATTAGCGTTCCACAATGCTATTTTGCTAACGAATGATTGCATACTCTTTACTTGCATTCGTCATAATTTGTCGATTAATTTTGTTAATATAGAGATTAGCGAAATTGGTAAATTGCGAAATTCCCTGAGAAAGTAATTTAGGTACACGGACATTTTGATTTATTGCGGTTTGTTAGCAGCGTTTGAATAATTAATTGATGCTGATTCAGTGCGTAAACGCGGAAAGTCGTTTGTGTTTGAGAAATCAAATAACGGTCTAGTTACAAAGGGTCTGTTAAGTTTTGTTTAAATTTTATAGATTAGAAGGTTTAAACGAAATTTTATAAATACAATTTTGGGAAACTAGACCGTAAATTTGATAATATTAACAACCTTTATCGTTTACCGGCTGTTCGTCATGGCAAAAGAGGTATGTCTGTTGTTTTTTTCGAGTACTTTAAGGCAGTTAGATGATAAATGTTTACCGCTACATTTAATGCATTGCGGTAAAAGATAAATTTTGACAAGGCATGCATTAAATTGTTTGTTTACTTACGTCTCTTCAATTGTTGAAACTCCAGAGATGATTTAGTTCAAATATTTTCGAATTGGCTTTGCTGAGAAAAAAGTTAACGGAGAAGATTTTGCACTTTCCCTAATCTACATATATATATATAAATAGGCAAAAACAAAACAGTTCAGTATCTTTTTCTCCTCTGTTTATTAACCGATTTTCTTCTTCTTCCCCCCCCCCCCCCCCCTTTAGCATAGCTATTTAAAATGTTTAGTTTCATCGGTAAAAATTTTTTTGAAACAGTTACTTTTTTTTCTTATTTAAATAAAAAATGAATACAAAAAATGAAAAAAGAAATCACTTATAGCCCCAGTAAATCTGTTCTTATTAAAATTTTTCTTAATAATCATCATTACTGGCATTTTTACAGTGTACTAAATCTTAAGGTGTCGTCATTTAATATCAATAAACCAGCGTTTCTTAAAAATTGTGATTTACTGTTATTTTACTATATATTTTATTCAATTATAATGGGGTACTGAACTGTTTTGTATCATATAATAAAAGTGTATTTCTCAGATATATAATGAACGAATATGTATAAGAGTAGAAAAATTTTTTTGGAAATACGAATTTTTTTTTTTACATCACACCGGTCCTAAGATCATAATTGACGAGGCTATTATTTTATTTTTTTTTCATGCTCAGTTACCCAGCGGCAGCATAAGCATTAGTCGATCGGAAAACTGATTACTATAATTTGGAGTTCATTCCTTTCACATCTGAGATGTTAGTGGCGGGGTATCTTCTGCTTTTGATATCTAATACTGTTTACTATAGCGCTGGATTTTATTCGTTCGACGGCTGAGGTATTAACGATGATGTTATCTATCGCATCTGACACCTAGGGCGTCACCGGCCCATGTTCTTTTGAGCCTCCTTGGCTGATCCCAGCGACTGATGTTCGATACCTCTGGATTTTGATTGAATTGAAGAGCCTCATATAAGCGTTTGTATTGTTTTAAGTATAAATCATTTACGTATGGAACATCTAGGTCTGTATGTAGAGTGTGATTCGATACATAGTACGGTGCGTCTACCAATTGCCTCAACGTTTTCGATTGGAACTGTTGAACCCTATTTAGGTTACTCTTCGCAGTGGCTCCATATACTTCTAATCCGTATCTCCAGACTGGCGCTATGACTGAAAGATAAACTAGCCTCTTGCATTTCAAATTAATTGTTAATTTTTTACCTAATATGCTGTTGAGAGCCTTAGTTCTTGAAGCCATTTTTTGCCGGATGAACGATACATGGCTTCTCTATGTAAGTCTTCGATCTAATATCATACCTAGGTATTTGATGTGATTTTCTTGAATTATGCGCTGATTATTTATTGTATTAGGGGGACAGTTTT
Source organism: Icerya purchasi (assembly GCA_039619475.1). NCBI lineage: Eukaryota > Metazoa > Arthropoda > Insecta > Hemiptera > Monophlebidae > Icerya > Icerya purchasi. The sequence goes on from CM077115.1 coordinate 96,816,247, forward strand.
GATTATTTAAAGTGAAAGTTACTTGTCTGGTTTTTTGGTGGTTTAGTTTAGTTTAATCTTCCACTTAAGCGCCCACTGCTGGATAACGGTTAAATGCTCCTGCGTCAACAAGGATGCGTACACTGGGTTTTTGTGCCGAGCAAGAATTCAGATATCATCCGCAAAGGTAGCGATTACTGTCGTCCTTAGTACTGCCACATCCGCTGTGTAGATGGAATACAGGATTGATACATATTTTCCTCAAATTTTTAATAATAATTATGGTTGAACTTCGACCAATGGGCGAACGCTAGTTATGTTAATTACAGATTTAATAGCCAGCTCTTCTAAAGTTGATTTTATTTCATTTATATCAATAGTGTGGATTTCATAATACTGCGCAAAAATAATTGTTCTCAAATAATCGGAATGAATAAAATTTATAATTATTTTCATGTAAGCTTTAGTTAGTGTACGATTGCAAGCTGGCGAACTGGTTTTCACTGCTATTGATTGTTACTCTACCTTTTATGTTGGTCAAAAATATAACATAAAATCGTACATTAGACATATGAGGTCTCATACAGCTTTAGCGGCAAATTATTACTCGGAGTTGAGATTTTTGAACAGTAAAATGTGATTTTAATTCAGGCAAACGGAACAGAATTAAATTTAAAATAAATACACATTTACATACTGTAGAATTTTTGAATACACATACATACTACTTTTCTGTCACAAAAATTTGTCCAAAAATGTGACATTAAATAACGATTTATTTGTTTTTTTGTCGCGCAGTCGGAAAGTATGACCTTGTCAATTTTGCTCGTTCTATACGAAGTATAGAAGTGATAGAGTGAGGGTTCGGGGGTGTCCCCAGGCGGGGTTAACAGGCAGATCCCCTTGTAAGGCACGAAGGGCCAAGTTATATTAATTACAACGTAATTCTTAGGCTAACCCCCATTCGAAAAAAATGTCCCAAAAAAATGTCCCAGAAAAATGTCCCAATTTTATGTAACGTTTGTTATATTTTATAGGATTTTTGTTATTGTTATTTAAAAAATGTCACAATTTTATGTAATGAAATATGTAACGAAAAATGTAACGAAAAAATGTCTTAATTTTATATAATAAAAGTTAAATGTTAGAATAGGACTTTTGTGGTTATGTTATTTTTTTTTTGTGTTGATGCCTATAAGAATTACGTTGTAAATTTTGATCATTTTATAGAAAGTATAGAAGAGAAAGAGACAGGAATGAAAGCAAGAGGGGTCAAGGGGCACAGCCCCTTGCGAGGTCAAAATGGCCGAGTTTATATATATATATATATATATATATATATATATATATATGTATATATAAATACGAAGGATGGTCAAAAAGTAAGTTTCTCAAAATTCTAAAAAAAAAAAGAAATGTAGGTACGAACTCCGAAAAATTTTTATTTGAAACCTCACGTTCATACCTATTTTTCTACATAATCACTGTAGGCATTTGTCAAACGGTAAACTAGTTTTCCGATGCTACTTTTATGAAACGAATCGTCGAAGTTTGTGAGATATGAATGTACCGCAGGTTTCACCTTGTCGTCGCTCGAAAATCGTTGTCTGCCTAACCGCGATGAAGATTGGGTAAAAGATGAAAATCTGACGCCGTCAGGTCCGGGGAGTACAGCGGATGGCCGAAAACATCAAATCGAACGATGCGGCCAAGCGATTCGACTTGTGATCATCAGTCAAAAAGCGCGGAACCGATCACGCGCTAATTTTTCTGAGGCCAAGCTCTTCGTGGATAATTTTCAAAATACTTCTATGTAAAATAAGATTGCATGTGACCTCTGAAAAATATCGTTCGATTTACCGAGTGGTGCAACGCCTATCTTCTTCAAGTAAATGTCGTACTGCGTTAATTGAATCTTCCTTAATTGTTTCGCTCGGTCTACCGACTCGCTCTTCATCGGCAATATTTGTTCGACCCTCTAAAAATTGTGTACGTCATCTATGACCATCTGCGGACTCATTTTCGGCCTGCATACTTCGACTATACGCTTGTAAATGGCGCTGCGCGACTCACCTAACATAGTGAAATATCGTACAATCCCGAGCACATCTAAGTTGGACGAAACAGCCAGCGGTAGTTCGATTATTATTCATCGATTACACAACACACGTCGTTCTTTCAACACGAAACTTACAGTACTACCTCATGGCAACCTACAGATTGCCTGTGTGTATTTTCGTTGTTCATGAACGCTGCGTTAGCGCGCTATAAAACATCGAGACTTACTTATTGACCATCCTACGTATTATGTACATATACATTTATTTATAATATTGTAATTTATTTTATTAATTATTATTTTTTTTAGCTTAGAGAGTTACGCATGTTTTGTTTCCTTGTTGTTGTTGCTGTCTGTTTTAAAATAATATTAAAAGAATAGCAGCGAAGATTCCGTTTATCGATTGGGGTTATATAGAAATATTTTCGAAATTCAATCGCTTCTATAAATTTTTGTTTATAAGTTCGTCTTACAAACTTCTGTAAAATTCAAAAATCAGTTTTCGAAATATAATCGGTTATTAACGAACGGTGGTCAAGTTTTGAAAAGCTGAATTCCAAAATGGGCCCTTATATTATCTGTAACTATCGGGCGCTAAATATTATATAGGAAGAATTTTTCTTCCTATTGGCAACTTCAAAAATTATTGAAAATTAACTTTAGGCTTCTGCAGCTCGAAATTTTTCACCGATAAACTTTGCTACATTATGAATTCACGTTTTTAAGATTTTTATCGGCTAACTCCGATCGTGTAAAGATTTGCGACTTTTGTGTCCTTTTTCCTTTGTTCTTGAGCTAATGTCCTTGTAGACGAACCCAAAAAAAAAAAATTTAATCGAGTTTATTTTACTTGTAGAAATTTATAGTTAAATAGTTTCTTTCATTCCGTAAATTTATTTGTACCTTACATATTCTTGCGCGAAAAATTTTTCAAAGTCCTATCGGCTTTTCCGTAATTAGACGTTTCTTTTTCGACAAGTCAAAATATCAAAAACTGCTGCCTTCGACAGGTTTTTACATTACACCGTTCATTTGAATATCGGATAAACATTTAGATGATAGAAATTAAGAATAGGATGTACGAATTATGAGAATCGGTGCATAAAGAAACGTGCAATCAGAAAGGGAAACAATATTGTAGGGTAAACGAGATTATTCAACGACGAGCGTGCAGGGAGAGATTCCATAACTTGCATAAGTAGATTAAGAATGGGCCATTATTGGGGACTTCGGATAAACCACTTCAATTACGTATATTAAATAACGACGTTTGCAATAACTGCGAGGAAATCCGGAGTCTGAAGCATTTAGTGTGGTGGTGTATGGCACATGAGTAAAAAAATTTCATTAAGCTCATATTTTTTTTTTTTTTTTTTTATAAATAAATAAGTTGTGGGTCTTACTGAGCAAGTATGCCAGTTGCGTGAGTGTCCAACACTTTTATTATCGTTTATTCGAAGTAAACAAAATTACAGTCAATTATTCTTACTACCTAAATCGAACGTATTAAACCAAAAAAAAGTATATCAATCAACGCAAACATATATATACGAGTATATATATATATATATATACATATAAATAGCACAATAATGTATAGCAATACATAAGGACCACTTACATATATAGAGGTCGCATACATTTTTTAAGGAAACTGGTAAATATATGGTCTAAAAGAGAGCTAAAAAATGCAACAATAATAACGGGAAAAGGGGACGCAGCAAAATTCCTTAATCTCTTTCAACCACTTCTATTACTGAAACAACCTCTCTACCTTCTTACTCCTGACAGTGGTAGAAATTGTAGATTTGCCGGCTTCATTTGAATGTATAAGCTCATATAAATTTATTAAGGCTGCGAAAGTAAAACGTAAGGTAATTAGAGGAAAAATGGCGAAATTTTTAGCGCGATTTACAAATACTCCTTGGAATAGCTTTCATACAAAGTGTACTATTTTTGCAGATTTCTCTCTGCCATCGGTCACTACCACCAAATCAACTTATCCTCTACTGCAACATATTCCTCTGTATGTACACGGGAATTTCCGTTTTAGCCCAGTAAACGCATTCTTGAAACATGCAGCTAGCCATGGTAACAACTAAAACGGTGTTTGTGAGGTTGTGAACTAATGACTTTTACCGAAAAATATTTTCTAATTCAAACATTAACATTGTTGATAAATAGCGTTATAAATACCGAATCGATATCAGCGCAAACACATATATTTATTAATTACAACGTAATTCTTATTAGAAAAAATGTCCCAATTTTATGTAACGCGAAAAGTGTCCCAATTTTATGTCACGTTTGTTATATTTTATAGAATTTTTGTAACTGTTATTTTACAAATGTCACAATTTTATGTAACGAAATATGTAACGAAAATGTAACGAAAAATGTAACGAAAAAATGTCTTAATTTCATATAATGAAAGTTAAATATGTTAGGATAGGATTTTTATGATTATGTTATTTTTTTTTTTTGTGTTGATGCCAGTAAGAATTACGTTGTAAATTTTGATCATTTTATATAAAGTATAGAAGAGAAAGAGACAAAAATGAAAGTAAGAGGGGTCAAGGGGCACACTTGCGAGGCCAAAATGGTCGAGTCATATACATATATGTATACATATTGTTCAAACGATAACACGCATGCAGATTAAGAAAACACTGTTATTAGCTTTGTTTAATTACATCCGTTCGGAAAATATCGAATTTCATAGGAAATGGGTTTGTATTTGGACTTGTACGTTTTTCATTTAATAATCCAAACGAAAAAAAAAAAAATGGCAGTGCGAGTGACGCGTTTTTGATATTTATGGGGTAATCCGTCGTAATACAGTAGACTCTATGCAAAAGAAAAGAACTAATAAAAAACAACTAAAAAACACAATAAATGCGTCAACACGAATACAAAAGTTTTCTGCCGATCTTCGATAAGTAAAATTTTAACGCTCATTTTGCAATTACAAGAATTTAATTGTGTTGCGGATTACAGGCCGCGCTGCAATCAACGGAAAATTACAGCCTCGAATCTATAGGACTGTTTGGGCTGGTCCCAAAATCAGATGTAGTGCAACATCTTACACAGGACACCAGTGAAGCCAAAAGCACCTCTTGAACCACGTCCCAAAATTACTTACCGGAAGCTAGGGATCTCGCAACAGCCTGCCCGTTTTGCTGCACGCAAATGTCCACGTCTATTGTTGAGCATATTCTTCTTCAATGTGCTAGATTCTTTGCGAACGAAGTTCAACAATAATTCAAAGGGGAACCTAAGCCCAATTTTCCACAAAGAACAGTATCGTCGTGAAAAAACGTTAGTCACGTGATACAACAATTGTGCAAACAGAAGACGATACATCTGTTCAGATTTTTTTTTTTTTTTTTTTCTAAAGCAGAAAGTAATCTCAATTGGTTCTGAAGGACTCGGTGGAGTCGGTACAGTCTTATTCAGTCTTAACATAGATTTGTCCTATAGTCTAGAGTTGACTTGTCGACTGTAATTATCTAGTTATTGTAATTCCTCGGGTTTGATAAAAATTTTTTTTTAACGGTTATACAAAATTATTTCTTTCTTTTACGAAGGGCCTCATGAACTCGTCTTCTTATACGTTACATAAAGTGGCACGGAATCCTATACGTCCCCTACCGATGATGAGTTTTTACCGGACGTTGCGTAGTAAAAATTCACGATAATGAAATGAGCTTAAATGTAAAGTGCGCATAAACATATGTTATATGGGAAGCTGGGGCTAGGTGGAAGAATAAAAAGATATCGTGTTTTATTAAGGTTTTTTTTGGCCTAGTTACGCGAATTTTCGTTATTTTTGCTGTCTGTTTTAATAATGGCAGTGGCCGAATGGCGCGATGGCTGTAATCTAATACGTGTATCCGAAAAGTGCTCGCCAGTGCTTAATGTCTAAAGTGTGCAGAAAGTTCGGGAACGATGGAAGTTGCTGCTAGAGAGTCATTAAAAGTTGTTTTTAATCGTAAATAATTAATAGTAACAAACAAAGAAAAATAATCCGGAGCGAAGCGACTGAACGGTATATCGTAAAATTGCGAGCTAGCAGCCGCCTGATGAAAAATGTGCGAAGCTCGCTGATTGTTAAAAACAATGTCGGCGGCACTTGCAGGGATCTGCTGGCGCGAGTTTTAAGATATAAAATTTTGCCAAAGGAGCCGGTGAGTTGAAAAAATTCCCGAACAAATTTGGATGACGAAGATGGACTGTTGGCGATGAGGGGTACGCATGAGGCGCTTCGACGACCGTTTTAATAGTGCAAGTTTCCGTATAAACGGGGAGCTATCTGATACCGTTATTATTATAAGCTCTTTTAATTACCGCTCTCTCCTAGTGAGGGTGTGTGTGTGTGTGTGTGCATTGGTGCGCGCATGTGTGGCAGTAGGGAGCCGTTTCTTTTTGTTACGCTGTTACGTAGTTGCTTGGCGTTCTCTTCCTTCGTAACGGAATTCGTAATACGCCGGCCCGACATTTTCATTATCCGAAACCACAAAAGCAATTACATTGTGCAAGTAGTACTTTTATTATGTTCTGTAAAGCGGTTAATTCGACGTGATTATAATATTAAAACGGTCGAAACGACAGCTCGAGCTGTGTGAAATAAGCGTTTATAATATACTTCCTGTATGAATATTTTAACGGGCCACGACGATGTTGGAAAGAAAAAAAGGTCAGTAATATTAAATAATCACGACAGCCCGGAATTTTCTAAACAAGATTTTGACCTAACGCGGCGCTCACATGTTTCTGGAATAAAACTACATTTTGAATGTCTGGTCAGATTAGTATCTGAAGTGTCAGATCGAATCGTAAAAAAGTTGCCAGTTGGTATTTTATTGCACAATATCATCCCTCTCCTCGGAGGAGGTTGTAAAAAATGGTAATATCAAAAAATTAACTCGAAATCTCGTGTGATTTTTTTTTATAAATTGCAAAAAAAGTAACAAAATCGATGTTTTTTACGATTTTTTTTTTTTTTTTGCTTATACATATAAATAAGAAAATTATCGTCATTCCAATAATTTGTTTAGAAGCTATTTAATAAAAAGCGCCGATTTTTTATAAATTTTATTAATTTTTTGTAATCGAAATGAAAATATCTCAATATTCAACAAGTGTGAACTGAATCTATAATAGTTTGCTTTTTGCTTTTTGTTTTTTTCTTTTTTCTTTATTTATTCGACAATTAATCGTTACGCAGTTTTGTTTCAAACGATTTGTGTTTATTTCGAAACTATCGTTGAAAACAGAGGAGTGAAATTCAGAGTATAATCGTTTTCTTTTATTACTTTTTTTGGACCGGTGCCAAACTATTTTGCCGCCATTAATCTCAATTACGTTAAGAAAAAGAAAAAAGAAAAATTACCGTAAATGAGAGAAAAAAAAACACACACTTTTTTTCTAACAAAAACTCGTCCGCGTTCTCGTTTACCGATATTAAAATAATTCCCATAAATAGCATTGTAAAATTCAGATTTATTAAATGTACAAAGGAAAAGATACTGCAGAGGAATGCGTGAAAGAAACGTATGAAAGGAGTAGAAGAAGAAACGGAACAAGAGAGGAATGAATAAAAATAAAAACAACTCACCTTTTCAGTTTAAATAATCTAGAAGAAACAAACCCCGACTGTTCCAATCCTCTACGAATTTTAAATGTACAATATTTTTTGAGAGTATATATGTATATATAAAAAACATGTATGAATTCGACTTTAATCGAAATTTATTTATTTTTTATTTTACTAATAAACTTAACTAAAGTTCGTTCATTACAACATGAACATAGAGCGATCCTACTATATGTTCGGACCAGCCACAACTGAAGAACGAATGTTCAACATCTCCGTTAAAACTGACACTAGAATGATTATTACAATTCTGGTTGGAAAGACCCATTGCAGAGAAATTCCGTAATACTTTAGAATGCGCAGAAATCACCGTAACAAGTCTACAACCCATTCTAGACGGGATCCTTGTGTGTGATACTATATATTTTCTATCTCTATTCGAATGTACATTTATAAAGATCAACCAGTTAGCCCTATTAATTCTTTTTAATATTTTTCACAAAGGTCGGCTGGTGGAATGTAATTGAACATACCGGATGTACTAATAGTAGCGTAAACTATATCACTCAGAAGAATTCCATAACGGCTAGACAGCCAGCAAAATAACTCCACCCTGTTGTAAAATACCGGAGCAGCTATTTCTGATACCAGATATACTATTGGGTGATTTTTATAATTTTAATGATTTTTTTCATTCACCATTTAGTTTTTTCAATAGTAGTCATGCTGTGCGGTTGTCATTGCAAAAGTTCAGATTTTCGACAGCTTCTTGACATTCCTTTTGCCTTGGCTACCCACATGCGATTGTTTTGCCGGATTTTGTAGTACCCTCATTAGGGGGATTCTCATGTAATTTTTTAATATATCCTTTGTATTGCGCTTGGTGAGTGTAGCTCCTTTCCAGTGATATTGTTTTCTAGCTTCGCGTGGAATGTGTTTCTGAGAAATATCGTTAATAATTGTATTAAATCGATCATAATTTTCTGGTGTGGAGGTAATTTCGTCGATTGCATATTTAAACTTTTACCAGCCAACTTTTCTAAAATTGAATCTTGGTAGCGGATTGTTGTTTACGTAGTTTTACAAATTATTGGTCTATGTTGGGTATGAGCGATTGGATGCACTATCGTATGGTCCGATACAAAAATGTCATTTGGGTTGTGCCCGCGTTTCTAACGTTCGCTATTAAAAGATGTAAGTAGTTTAGCATTGAAAACCGGGTTCAGCTTGTGTAGCCTATTCTTCTACTAGATTGCCGTTTTAATCGTTCTCTATTCCCAGTTAATGTTGTGCTTATTGAAACCCATTACTATTCTTGCCTGCTGTGTTCTTTTTTTTTTTTTTTGGTTCCCCATTCTGTATATGACCAGCGGGGCAAATATATTTGATACAATCTGTGTATAATTGATTATAGTGTACTTATGAAAATAAATGATAATTACAAAATATTTTTGTGTAGTGGTGGGTACTTAGCACTAAGCACAGATTTTTTCTTTTAAAATTATTAATAGATTGTAAGGAGATGTAACGGTGATGTTGATACATAGTCACCATTACATTATATATACTCGAATTAACTTAATAAATTGAAATCAATAATAAGAATTATAGTGTAAACAAACAAACAGCTGTATACAAATATATACAAATATATGAGTGGACAAGTACACACATATATACCATACAGGAAAAATTCCCTAACAAGTTCTCATATTAATGCCGAATAAAATATGTACATTAACTAATTTAATATAATAATAGCGCGTTTATAACGTTATTAACCTGCATAAGCATAATTTAAAATATTTTCAAATATTTTGTACTACAATTAGGCACTCGGTTTAAGGATTAATTTCCTGGCCATCAAATCATGAAAGTGTTTAAGAATTTTTTGGAGTTATTTTTAAGGTTATATTTATGTTGATATTATATTTTTTCCTGATGTCATCAAGTTTATTGCAGATATAGATCGTGTGGTATTGATCATCAATAACAGGTACTCCTCAGGGTTGACAAAAAGGGGTGTCACGTAATTTAAATCTGAACAGGTAATTACCAAAGTTGCCATGACCAGTTAATATTTGCGAACTAAAAAAAAATGTTATATTAAGATTCTGTAATTTAGCTCTGTTGTTAATGTTGGGGAAAATAGTGTACATTATTCCAACGATGTTGCCAAATGTTGGTAATCTCTATATTAACTTGTTTTTTTAGTAATTTCATGATCGAAGTTGGACCAAGTCTAAATAAAATTTCTGTGTCTGGTAAAAATTTTAAGGAACTAACTTTATCTAAATGTAATACGGTATTCAGAAGTTATAGCACGCTTTATAAGGAATAAGTCCAAGGGAGGTAAATTGATGATGATGTAAGCTGCGGAGTTAGGATAGGGAAGCAATATGAAGAAGGAATTTCCTCCGACCTTTACTGTCGTTAAGAAGTATTTTTTCATTGATATAAGTACTGGAGCCATAACCATAAATAGACTGAACAATGCCTTTGTATGGTATAGTTCTTTCCTTGAATTTCATTCCATAAGTATTAGGAAGGATTCTCTTAAGCTTATCGAAGATGCGGCTAAATCTATTTCAATGGGAATCAGTGCTTTGTTAGTTACACTTTGATTATTAGAAAATGCTAAATGTCCAATTTTTTTGCGTGAATGTTTTTTTTATACTATTAGATCTTCTTTCTTTGTTCGAAGAAAAAAATGATACCCCATTTTCTTAAAACGTACTTTAGTTTTTAGTAATATTTGCATCGTAATATACATATAGCCGTCGCGATATTCTAGTTGCTAAAGCGCTTGACTTCCTTTACGGAGGTCGCGGGTTCGATCCCGGGCGGCGATGACAGAACTTATTACAGAGAATTAAAATTAAAAATACTCGCTAATAAAATCACGTGGAAGACAACGGCAAACCACCACGTACAACATCATATGCGCGCTAGATCAGTACGCAGCAGACACACACACGGGGGATTGCACACTTGTATATCGATAAATCAAACGATTGCTATCAGTTCCGAATGCAGTCTTGCCTGTGTACACACCTGCGTTGCATATAATAATTGCCTAGTACACTACCTATATCGGTACAGCTGAGATGTACAAATAGGTAGTCGCCGACGATCAGGAATTAAGTATGGCACTATAAAGAAGAATATACATATATATTTTTTTTTTTTTACTTGAAAATGGTTTAAGGAATCATATATTAACTATGTTTTTGCAATATAAGGAGTGTTTGCTTTTTATATTGCTATTGAGCAGGGCAGACTGAAAAATTTTAATCGACTAACAATAATCGAACTCACATGCAATGCTGATGGGAAGACGGAGCCAGAAGCACTTGCCAAAAGTGCTTCTGCCAATAAATACCGTTAAGAATCGTACTGCAATTGCAACAGCAGCCTATCAGCAATTCGTTCGTGATATACGTGCTCCAGTCGGAATTCAGAACGAGTAAAATCCAGCCTCTTTTCAAACTTGGTACTTTCGGTTAAGGGAGTAAACCCTGACAGGAAATCCGGCTGAAAGTAAAAGGAAAACCATCGTCGTATTTCACCCCCAGGTAATCAAAATGGCGAAAAATAAGAAAATAACGACCGCGCAGCTTTTCAGTGGGCATAGGGTGCTAAGATCCTCGTCGTCTGCTACGATTGCTAAATGTAGGAAGCTTATAATCAAGGTAGTAAGCGGGCTGATGTTAGAAAAAAAAAATGAAGTGATTGGAGGTAACAATTTTGGATATTAGTGAACATTATTGGCCAGATAATGGTGCGAAGACGAAAAAATGTATTACTCTGATGGCATATCTAATCACAGAAATGGTGTAGATTTATAGTAGACAGCAAGATTATGACACCTGTAGATAAGTTTGTACCGGTATCGGACAGGATTTCTCCACTTCGATTAAAATCTGGCAAGCTGAACATAACTTTTATTCAAATATACGCGCCAACAGCTGACATCTAAAATATAACGACAAAGTGAACGACTTTTACGAAGAACTGCAAAGGATAATGGATGGCACGAAGTAATTATGAGAAGCACTAAAAGTGAGTGATCTAAAGGTCGGCGCCGGAAGAGATAGAGGTGCTGTGTAGGACCATACGGTTTTTTTGGTGAAAGGAACGAACGAAGAGAGACGTGGTTCTGTTGAAACTAACACACGGTTCCAGATGCCAAAAAGAAGGCTGTATACTTAGAAATCTCCTCAAGATGATGGAAATTCGATAGCTAGAAACTGAATAGAGATTACATTAGTATCAAAGAAAACGCTTCAAAAAAGCTTTAAATTGTGTTGATATAACTTCAGATCATGATCCAGTGGTAACGAAAATTGACTTCAGCTGGCGATTACTGAAGAAACAAACAATGAACTGGAATGGCAGAATAAATGTAGAAACGTTCAAAATCCGAAAGGCTACGAAGAAAGTAAAAACTGAAACTAATGGGACCTTCGAAAAAGTATATAAAGTGCGAATATTTGAACCAGCAGCGGAGGAAGTTAGAAGTATTGGTGAAGAAATAAGTCAAATATGTGCTAATAAAAAGCAAAAAGAAGAAAAAGAAACCACAGACGGCTGACAAAATTCTGGATCCAATGGAAAAACGTAGACTGAAGAAAGGTGCAGTGGAGTACAAAAAGAAGTGCGTAAAGAGATAAAAATGGAAATAAGACTAAGGAATTCGGAACAAATGAATAATGTGAAGAATTAAAGAAACTACAAAAGAAACTTGGAATGCTTAAAAAAAAAGTGGAATATATTTCGGCAATATACAGAAGAATGATCGCTAAACTGATGTAGCGGACAGTATTAATGTTGACGCTGAATGAAAAATTGAAATGCTGGAAAGATTACGTGAACAAAAAGGGACGCGAAATTTATATCTCAGCTCGCAAGAATGAGAACCTACCTATTCTGATGACAGAGTTATGCTATACAGGAGACGAAACGTAGAAAAGCTACTGGTCCTGATAGTTTATATCGGGCGCAGTAATTAAAATGCTTAATGATGAAAACATCGGTCAAAGTATTTAATGAAATTTATGAAATCGATTTTATACCTGAGGATTGGTTATATTCAACTTTTGTAACGTTGCCTAAAAGGAGGTCTGCAAGCAGTTGTCACGAAATACATGTTTTAAAAATTTTTCTCAGAATTATCCACGCATATATATCAGGAAAAATTTTTTTAAAAAGGAGACCTAAACGAGTTTCAGTTCAAGACCAGAATGCGGGGCTCGGGAAACATTAACATCAGTAAATGTAGTTCTGCAAAAATATAGAGAGACCAGCGAAGAGATGTTTCCCTCAACACTTTGCCTCTTCCAGAGCCTCGTGAAATATATTTCGTCTGCATATTTGTTCAAAAAAAATATCGCGATAAAATACATCTTTGTCAGACGCGCGTTGAATTCTGATTGTTTTCCATCAACTAATATTGTCCCTGGTACTGACTTTTAATTATTCTACGGTCAAACTCGTTAATACATATTTTTCGCTTTGATAATTACAAGAGGTTTTGTATGTTGCACAATGTCGAAAGCTTTTTTGTAATCGAGAAAGCAAAGGAAAACATCTCTTCGCTGGTCTCTCGATATTTTTGCAGCACTACATTTACTGCTGTTAGTGCTTCCCAAGTCCCGCATCCTGGACTTGAACTGAAACTCGTTTAGGTCTCCTTTTTTAAAAATTTTTTCCTGATATATATGCGTGGATAATTCTGAGAAAAATTTTTAAAACATGACTCATTAAGCTTACTTCGTGACAACTGCTTGCAGACCTCCTCTTAGGAAACGTTACAAAAGTTGAGTATAATCAATCCTCATGTATATAATCAATTTCATAAATTTCATTGAATACTTTGACCGATGTTTTCATCATTAAGCATTTTAATTACTGCGTCCGGTATAAACCATCAGGACCGGAGTAGATTTTCCACGTTTCGTCTTTCTTATAGCATATTAGTGAAAGATACCTCAATAATGTAAAGTGCGCAGATGACACCGTTCTTTTTGCAAATTTAATGGAGGGTTTGCGGGAATTGGTTGATTTTTAATAAATGAAGTAGGATCATAAATGTAAAAAAAACTAAATTTATTGTTATCAGCAGGAATACTACAGAAGATGCGACACTCCCGATTAATGGACAAAAGGTCGAAAGAACGTGGGAATTCAAATATTTACACTGTCACATCACCGACTTTCTAGTCCCTGAAGTTGAGGTTAAGAGAAGGATTGGATAAGCTAAAGCTGCTTTTTTTAAAAATGCAAAAAAATCCTTATAAACCGCTCCGTGAATCTAAAAATGGTGACAGGGAAAATGATAGCGTGCTATAGAATATCTCGGAAATGATATCAATTTAAGAATATCACTTAAGACTACCGATGATATCGATAATGCAGTGGATTACTTCATTAAGGTCACTCAACAGTCGGCTTGGAAGGCTACAACAATAATTAACAAATGTCAACCGGTGCTTTATTATCCCCAACACATCAAAGTAGAAGTAAATCTACGAAGAAAATTGAGGAAGCAGTGGCAAATATTCAGAAACCCTGCGCCTAAAACTGCATTGAACAAACAGACGAAACTCGTTAAACGTTTGTTGCAGGATTTAAAGAATAAATCACTCAATAAGCAACTGATCAATTTATCACCTCTAGCGTAACATAATTTCTCTTTGTGGAAAGCTGCCCGGAACCTTAAAGGATCAAAACCATCTGTTTGTCCTATAAGGAAACCGGATCGTAGCTGGGCTCGTGCTGATGTTGAAAAAGCGGAACTGTTCGGCGAATATTTTTCCAATATATTTAAGTCACATCCTGTTGATACATCGTTAATGTCTGATTCCTATTGTCAAGAAGTCTCAAAACCTATGAAATTGACCTCACCAGGTGAAATTTATAATACGGACAATGAACCTTAACAAAGCGCCAGGTTATGATTTAATAACAGCAAAAATTTTAAAGGAATTGCCAAAAAAAGGACTGGTGTTACTAGCGTATATATTTAATGCAATGCTGCGATTAACATATTTTCCAATACAACTAAAATTGTCGCAAATTGTTGTAGTTCAAAAACTACAAAAAACTCCAACAGAACCATCATCGTATCGACCAATTTTAATTTTGCCGGTACTTTCTAAATTGTACGAAAAATTACTGTTAAAAAGAATAATGCCAATAGTTGAATACAAAGAGATAATACCTGAACACCAGTTTGGCTTCCGAGCAAAACATAGTACAATAGAGCAGGTGCATCGGATTGTTCATCAAATTGAAAAATCCCTGGATGGAAAAATGGTTTGCGATACCGTATTTTTAGATGTAAGCCAAGACTTTCGATCGAGTTTGGCACGATGGTCTATTGCAAAAACTTCGACGTCATTTTTCCTATCAACTAGCTGAATTATTCCGGTCGTATTTAAACGAAAGATATTTCTACATTAAATATGGTGATGACGAATCAAGTATATATCCGGTTCGAGCAGGAGTTCCTCAGCGGAGTGTACTTGGACCGCTTCTCTACCTTATCTACACAGCGGATATTCCTATTACATCGCACGTTGATATAGAAACTTTCGCTGATGACACAGCGATCTTGTGTTCAAATAAATGTCCAAAAGTTGCGCGTAAACACCTGCAGACAGCAGTCAATAATGTAACATCTTGGTGTAAATTATGGAAAATAAAGATTAATGAAGGTAAATCAACTCGAGTAGTTTTCACTAACCGAAGAATCGATTCATCCGGAAATATAATGATGAATGGAGTGGAGATCCCTCAGAAAGAAGATGTAAAGTATCCTGTGGTATGCAATTTGGCAAACGCTTGACTTGCAGGAAGCACATTATAGCGAAATGAGTTGAACATCAAGCTGCGGCAACTGTACTGGCTGTTGGGTAAAAGATCAATAGAGTATCTCTTGAAAACAAGTTGCTTCTTTATAAGTAAATTCTCAAACCCGTCTGGCAATACGGCTGCCAGTTATGGGGCTGTGCCAAAAACAGCAACATCTCAATTATGCAAAGAGTTCAGAATATAAGTTATTACGCACGATCATCTCTGCTCCATGGTACATAACCAACATCACGATCCATGAAGATCTTGGAGTTCAATTTGTAAAAAATGTGAAATGGAAACTGCTGCCCGACGATATGCTGCCAGATTGAAAGAACATCCTAATGGTACAGCAAAAGAACTGCTGAGCAACCCAAGCGAGGGACGTAGGTTGAATAGGAAACGACCTCAAGATCTCTTATAAATTAAAAATGTATAAATAATATGTGTGTGTGCTGATGTGTGAGGGTGGATGTGCGTGTGCGTGTGTGATGGTATGTATGTGTCCGTGAGAATGCAAAAATATGTGTGTATGCATTTTGTATACACATATATAAGTTAATTTTAGCACCCTTCACTGGTTGGGTTGCTTATTCATGTTATTTTAACTTATTCCATAGATTACCAAATAGTTGATAAGACTAGGTGTAAAATAGCAAGATATATTTAAAAAAAAAAAAAAAAAATGTCTATGGTATGATTTTTTTACGGATCGAATGCAGCAACACTGACAACGACATTGAAAAATCCAGAATCTCGCAAAATGTGTGGTTATATAGAAGATCGTTGAGAATTTCTTGGACCCAATAGCTGACCAACGATAGAGTACTAGAATTGGCTGATGCTAAGAGACGCTTGACTCCTTGGGTAATCGAGAATCGGAAAAGTCAAATATTTCGGACATTTAATCAGAGGTCAAATATGTGAACCAATAAAATTGATAGAAAAACATTCTGGTTAAAGAACGTGCGGCAATGGACATAGGCTCAGTCGGCAACGTTGTGTATGCAGTTGAAAAGAGACAAAATCTATAGAATGCCGTTAGGATCGTTGAAGCGCATACGTATGACTACGGAAGAAAAAGAGAATGATTTTTCGTATTTGGCGATTTATTAGTGTATAATATTTTTTTGTGTCATTGCAATTGTCATAATGCCATCGATGTAACCCAGAATGTTGCTACTTTTGTGGAATTTCAATGTATTGGTGACATTGCAATATTGAAAAGAGCTCAATGGCCATAATTCTCTTGTAAACATAGGTATATCTTCTTTGTTTAAAATTCCTTTCTCTTGATGTAAGAGATTTTTCAAATTAAAAATCCAAATAATTACTAGATGCGATTTTATTATTAAATAAATTTATAATCAAGCGGTGTTTTTCTATGTTGTTTTTTTTTCGCTCTCCGATTGGAAGTGGTATGAGTGTAAATTGGGAAGTGAACGGAATTTTGTAATAATAATCCAAATATAAGTAAAGAGATTTTATGTATTAGAGAAATCGATGTCGTTGACGAAAAATATGGAGAAATTATTCCGAAACATGTTGTTTAATTGTTTGTTTTAAAAAGTGAATAGCTCTTGTAAATAAATTTAACTAGAGAATATACGATGTTATAGAAGTACTATTAAAGAATTATTACTTTTTGCAGTTTTGCAGGAATTGAAGAAGAACTTACCGCAAACGATGTAGTTACGAGTTGTTTTCATTCCCTTTTTTTTTTTTTTTTGGTATATCAGCGATGCTTCAATTAATTGTAGAGTCGCGGACATTCGTAAACGAAAAATCGGAAATTGTATAGATATGCATTTTGAAAAGTTTCAGTGCAAAAAGTTAAAATTTACGCTTCCGTTGGAGCCGGCTTTATTTTTAAGTTTAAAACTTTTCTCTAAGAATTCCTCAAAATAAAAAGACCAATTTATGTAGCGGTGTTAACATGGCAAGGTCGTGTATATGGCAGAATACAGTTTTCGTTATATTTACCCCTTTTCTAATATTTAATAAAGTTAGCTAATTTTTCGAAATTTTCTGATTTAAAAATCAACTGTAGTACTTTTAAGTTCACCGATCGCTATTTATTTTTATTTATTTTTTACATATAAAGCTTTAATGTGGTTAGCGGTGGAAACTATCCAGTTAAGTTTTTGGTTTCCTCCCCTCCACATTGTACTATCCTTAATCTTATCTTAACATATTATAATATTAATATAAATTGATATTGTATTTTCTCTATTGCAATTTCTTTTTTGGCCAAATTATTGAATATATTTGTTTTTTCCATCACCAATTCTCCACAGTCGTCCGCGATCTCCATGTTTAATATGTTACATCCGTTCAGGATATACACTGTCCTGTTCATTGCATCTAATGCAATTTTCCGTTTCTGCCATCTTGAATCTTTTCAGATATATTTTGAAATTCCCATGGCCTGATATAAATTATACATTGAAAAAATTTGGCGTATAATAATTGTTGTTAAATCTCTGCTTGAATGTTGGGAAAAAACCTTTTGTTATTCAACTACGATTCGTCCAGACCGATTCAAACTTCTCCACATATTCTTCTATGATAAATTTTTTGAATTGTCTGTGTCTGTTATTATTTTATTCTCTGCTATATATCTATTATTTGTATATGCGATATTTTCGAATGTTTGTGCTACCTTTAATTCATTTTTAATTGCAGAAATATTGATATATGTTTTTCTATTTCTAAGTATGAATATTTCCGCTGTAACTAATGCATTTGTATAATTTATTGTTTTGTAAGCTTTAATTAGATTGTTATGATATTCTGTCTAAACTCGCTAAAAGTTTTTGAAATTTATTGAACTTTAGCATATCCCTATAAATAATACTACCATATAATATAGATTAGATGATATCACTGTTTTGTATAATATTATTCCTTTTTTGTAATTCATCTGATTGTTTTAAACAGCTTTGTGAATATATTAATAAATTTCGTAATTTTTTCATTTATGTACTTGCAGTGATTTTAAAATTTAAGGTTTTTATCTATCAGTACTCCAAGGTATTTTACTTGGTCCTTTACTGTGATCTGTAGTCTGTATTTATTTAAGTTCATGTTGATTTTTCTGCGGTTGAATATCATCAAATTTGTTTTGTTCATATTGATCTTTAGATTATATATTTCTAGTAACTCTTTTATATTCTTATATACACTATTGCTATTTTGTTTTCTAATTTTACTGTATTTCTATCCGCTACTATAATTGCTAAATCATCTACAAATGTTATAATTTTAACATCGTTCGGTAATTCTAACTTATATATTTGTGCAAACAGTATATTCCAGAAATATGGGCTTAACACCGTTCCTTGCAATATACCTGTATCTACGTGTACTGTTTACATTAATTTCCGTATATCTTTGATCATAATATTGATCTAGAATCTCCAATAAGTTATTGTCTAATTTTAATTTTTCCAGTAGTTTTATCATCTGATTTATGTCAATGCTATCAAATGCTTTTGTAACGTCTATAGTTAACATTACCGTTTTGTATGGATTTTCTTTTGTATTCTTTGATAGTACTGTACACATTTCAAATTGCTAACTCTGTTGATTTCCCTTCCAATGCTCCATACTGATCTTTATTAATAATATTTCATGCTACACAGAATATGACATTTCTCATAAATCTTACTGAAATTTGATAATATGTTAATCACTTTGTATGACATAGACACTTTCTTTGGTTTACCGATTTTATGTATTATTACGGTCCTAGATAATTTCCATATATCTGAATAGTAGCTTTTTTCAAATAATTTATTTATATATTACTCCTGGGTACTTTTTATCGAATATGTTTACAAATGTGTTAGATATATTATCTGGTCCAACTGCTGTTTTCTTCTTTAACTTTTTAATTATTTCATTTAAGTTCACCGATTAGACTTGAATCTCCTGCCGAAAAAAACTTTGCGCTCACACTCTTTCCGCCGTCTCTCGTTCAAAATTAAAACCAGTTTTGTCAATAATTAAAAATTAGCAAACTCTAAAAAAATTTCTTTCAGTCTCACAATTTGGACCAATACAATTAGTAAAAGTTACCAAAGTTAATAAAAAAAAAAAAAAAAAAAAAATCCTTTTTCTTTAGGAGTGAAATATGCAATTTTCCTGTATTTTGTTTACATAAATTAAATTCCGCTTTCGCGACAAAAGTACAAAACTATTTTCTATACTGGTAAGAAATTTCTCACAGAAAAACCAAATTTTTCCTATAATAAAAATCACGAGCCATCGAAGTTGTGATAAAAGATCCGTTCATTATTTTGGGCGATGAACGTGTGAGCAGAGGACCGAATTCAAAAAAGCTGGTCATAAATAATAAAGTGGTACACGTTCTCTATCGGCTGTTTATATTATTATAATATATCGCGGGTAATTTTTAACCGAGAGTCAAGACTACCATATAGTCTGCAACTTTTCTTCAAAAGCCTCTCCGGTCATTATTTCATTCGTACGGTATGTCTCATTATAAATACGGGAGAAAAAAAGAAAGAAACGGATAAATAAATAAATAGAAAGAAAGCTACTACGGTCTATTATGGAGAATGTTCGTTTGGGATCCAATTGTCCCCCTCGACCGACCGCACAGCGCCAGGTTCGGCGGTAGCGATGAAGGGACAATTTCTCGTCTGAGATGGCGAAAGCGAGCAAAGCGAGAATTTAGTCTAGGTCGCTTCTATGCAATCACTTAACGGATCTGACGCGTGTGTTGAACATTCCACTCTTGTCGGTAAATTTTTTTTTCGTGAATTTGACGTCAAATTTTATGTAAATAAAATAAAAGAAAATTACGGTATTTCGCTGCTAAATTGAGCGGAAGAATTTTTTTTTCTTAACTTCGGTAGTACAAATTTTACAAATTGCATTGGTGAATCGTAAGACCAAAAGAAAATTTTTTTTAGAGTTCGTTAATTTTTAATTGACAAAACCGGTTTTAATTTCAACCGAGAGACGGCGGAGAAAGTCTGAACACGAAATTTTCAATACGAGGTGGTCAATTGTGTAGTCTGATCGGCGAAATTGATCGCGCAGCATAAACGTAAGTACTCACTGGATTTTTAAATAAGAAAATTTCGAAAAATCAGCTAACTTCATTAAATATTGGAAAAATAAGAAAAGCTGTATTTGGCCGTAAACAAGGGGTTGGTTATGTACTGCTACGACACGCCGGCCATTTTTGTTTTGAGGAATTCTTAGAGAAAAATTTTAAATTTAAAAATGAAGCCGAATCCAGCGAAAGCGTAAATTTTCACTTTCGACTTAAACTTTCCAAAATTAAAACGACACTATACACGCAATTTTTCCATTTTACGCATCTTTTCACGATGTTTCAGAAGACTGACGAATGACCCCCCTATTACTGTGAAGTTCTTCAAAGTCCAATACTGAGACCTACAAATTTTTTAATTAATTTTTTTCTTTCTTTTTTCGTACAATTTTTCTTTCCTTGTACGTATATTAATAACACGGCTAAATTAAATTTGAATTTACGAAAGTATTCAGAAAATGGTACATTATTAAACGAATTAGTACGTGCTCAATTCGCATTTTAGACAATTAAATTCCGGGTGTGATTTTGCGTAAAATTGTTTGCAATAGAATCGACACATACTAAAATTATCGCTAGAATGAAACATGTTAGCCGGTATAATTTATGTCCTTTACCTTATATTTGCGGTAGAAAATTGTTGAACAATCTGTACACAACTGTGCGATGTTAGAAGTAAAATTTACCGTGTTTATAAAATATTTTTATTTGACGGTTTACAGAGATAGCTGTATCGACAATAGGAACACAATTGATGACGCTAAAATTACTGATGGTTTTTAAATTTAAAGGCGAAACTAGACGAAGATCAACCTTTCGCATTAATAGGCTTATCGATAGTCAGTCTTGAGACAAAAATGGTAGTTCGAAATTTATCTTTTTGGTTCACTTTAATTCTGATAAATTCCATTTAAAAATTGTCAACGTATTTCTGTTTTACCTGCTAGGGGACTTTTTTCGCTGAATCTTAAAAATTTTCATATTTCATGAAAGTGTAAAATTACCGAATTTAAAATTAACGTTAACCAGTAATTTTGAAGTTTTTGATATTTTTAAAATTTCCCTCTTCTGAAACTATAAAGAAATTATTTATTCACTGAAATACGCAACTTTGATTATGATAAAAAGGTAGGACAAAAACATTAAAATGAGGACTAAAAGTTGATACAATTTAAGAAGGAAGACAAGCAATATTCGGTGAGTGAGATCATGATATTTAGCTAGCTACTGTGTGACGTCGATGATTAGTTAATTGTAGTTCGTTCGACCGGGTTCGATTCCCACTGCTGTACATTGACATTTTAAAAAATTTTACTTGCAGCAGGTTAGTTGGCGCACCAAAAAAAAAACATACAAAAATATGTATATATATAAAAAACTCGGTCATTTTGGCCTTGCACCTTGACCCCTCTTGCTTACATTTCTGTCTCTTTCTCTTCTATACTTTGTATAAAATGGTCAAAATTTACAACGTAATTCTAAATCGGTCCATATGAATATAATAACATAATCATAAAAATCCGATTTGCATTACATAAAATTAGGACATTTTTTCGTTCATAGAACTGCGACATTTTTCGTTACAAAATCTAATAGGGGGCGGCCTAAGAATTACGTTGTAATTAATATCTAAGCGGATCGACTTCGGACTGGTTTGAAGAAATGATCCACCAAAGATCAAAATTTAGGCTAGTCAGCGCCGGACAAATTCCACTGGGGTGGATCAAAGAAGAATTCAGGAAGGGATTCAGGTTTAAAGACGGAAGAGGAAATTAAAATAGGAAGATTACCAAAGGTGCTGTCTATAGTATTTTCCAGTTTAATGCAAGACTGATGTTAGGAGAGGTAAAGGTAAGATCCAAAGTTTTACTGCACACAAAGGCACTTTTTCTCTGAATGTGAACAGCATCTCCGATTTTTTCGGAACTGTAAAGGAAAACCATTGCTTACCTGACCGACAATAAATTAAGATGGCAGATTCCTTGGCTCAGATTGCTGCATCTTCCCGTTTTTTTTTTTCTCTAAAATTCCCGTTTCTAATTTACTCTCGTTGTGTAAAAAGTTTCATGTTAGATTTTTGTCAGATTTTTACGTTTTTTCCTTTTCTAATCAACCTTCCTCTTAAATTTTTTCATCCAACCTAATCTTCCTAACTCGCCTTAGTTTTACGATTTTCCTTCGCTTCGCCGCTCCGTTATTGTCCCTATTATTCGTTTACGTTTGAATCATACTCTTCTTCCTTCCTCACGTTTCGTTTTGGTCTCGCACTTGTCCTTAATTATCCTCTCCATCCTGACGACGAAGCCGTCTGTGATCCTGACCATATCTTCTTTGAATATCCATCCCTCGTGAACGAACGCACTTCTTTGTACTCCAATCTGTTATCACTCAAATTCCCTACTCCTTGTTGTGCCTCGTATATCTTATCGTTTCCGCCGATCTCCGTTGTTCCTATCCTCAATTCTTTTATTCTATCAATATGTGTCACCGACTCTACAGCTAACAATTTTTCTCCTTCGTGTCGATGACCAAAGGGGGGTTAAAAAAAAAAAGATTACGGTACTCAAAAATACATCTTTCTCCGGAGCCGATGAAATTTAAAAAAATCCATTGTATCATCCGTCTTTTTATATCAGATTAAGCAAGCAAGCAGTCTACTTACTACTAGATTTAATCCGTGAACGTTTCCTCTAACAGTCTATCGATTATCTTTTACCTCTCCTTATAATGTTTTCTTTATTTTCTCAATACTGTCTGTTTCAATTATCCATATTATCTCTAATTTTTTATTATTGTTCATTTCCGACATCGATACAATAAGTGATAACAAATTTTGCCTTATCTGAAATATTTTCTATTCTGTTCTCTTCTACTAATTTCTAATTCTTTAGTTCAAATATACTAGCTGATCTGTCTAATGGAATTCATGACCTTAAAACCTTAATAATTTAGGTCCCCTGCATCTTGTGATTCCTTGCCCATTACCTCTCATGTTTCCTTATGTTAACTAACGTTTGCGCATAACATTTTAACTTAAAAATACACATAGATTATTATTTAATCCTTCAGTTACAGTTCTGTTCTCAGCCGGAGTGGATCATACTTGATTGTATCGGTGACATTGTTGTTTTAATCCACTGTCTGCTCTGTCAATGTGAGCTTCACTTGGTTATGGTTTTGGCTACATTGCTTCAGTATAATTTTTGATACAGAATACTCTGAGAAGTGTCTAGGGCAGTGTGAGCTCTATTGTAACGCGGCCATTTTGCTTTAGTTCATATTATTTATAATTTATTAGTAAAATTCAGGGGCAGTATGAGCGTTACTTAATGTGTCCGAACTATTTTTTTATGAGTTTTAATTTGATCCTTACGATTTTTTTGATGCTTTTTAAGCTCTTAGGTGTGGTATTCTAAATTTCCTATTTTATTAAATTTTTTTCCTCCTTCAACATTTGTTGTTGCTGGTGTCGCTAATAACAGTATTTGCTCTTCCTTCAACCGATGGTGATTACGGTGATTTCAATATCGGTAACGGTTTCTTTAATAATCACAGGATTAATTTTGCTTATTTTCACTTTGAAATTTTTGTATAACAACTACCACTTCTTCCTTTAGCTGCCTGTGCTTTGTCGATCATCCTTCGTTGGCGAACTGAAAAAAAAAAAATATGAAAACTTAAATATTCTTGTTAGATCTATTAGGCTTAGTACCATTATGGAAAGCTTAACTTCACAATCCATGATACCTTATCAAGGATATCCATGGAACTTGCTTTACTTTACTTTTTTAAATATTAGCAGGATGCGGACAACCCGGTTTTGAAAATAATTCCACCAAATGGGTTTAAGATGCGTGAGTCAACAAATGCCACATGGTGGAATGAAAACAACGTCACCGAAAATGATTTACTTTTATAATAAATTGCTAAGGTAGAAAACACAACATGTTGCATTACTTATAAAAGAAAGGGTCTCGGACCAGGAGTTACAATAAAATATGCCATATACGATCAAGGAGTTAATATAGTAAGATAGACAGCGCGGAAAAAGTGGTGTTGATAAAATGAATGGGGAATCCAAGAAGAAGAGGAATAGATGAAAGAATAAAATAAGGATATGGATGATCACGCGGTGTACAGGAAAATGAATTTTAGAAATGAGCGTAGATACCGGGTTTGTTGCTCGTTGTCGCACCGCGTTGGGTGTTCTGGATTAACGGATCTGGAATAGCATTTGGACTGTTGCGCACGCGTGACCTTGCTGGATTAAATTTTGCGTAATTTTTTCCGGTTAATTTGATATTTAGTTGCTTAAAGGGGTTCTTTGTAGGTAGATATATAAATAGTGTATTACAATACTGGCTTATCATAAGTTTCAAACTATTTAGTGTAGTATTAGACGTAGTTGGAATTAAGATGATGTAAATTTTTATGGATATAGTTATGTTGACCTTGTGGGACCCTGAAATTATTAAAAAAAAATAAACCAATAAATTTGAAGCGTACATTTATCGTTTAAATAAAAAAGTTATTTAAAATAGTAAGCGTTTTTTAGTTTCTTGCTTTTTTTCTTTAATTTACCTTCACATTTACTTTTTACTAATCGATTTTTTTAATATTTATTTATACATTATAAAAATAATATAATATGAATACAGGTTTATTTTATAGCTATTTACGACTAACAATGTATAAAATATGTTTGGCGAGTCAAAAGTTTTCCTTAAGAAAAAAAAAAAAAACAAAGAAAAATTGAAGATATTGAAAATAATTGTATAATTTAGAAGCAAATATTTTGAAAATAAAACCAATTCAAGGAAAAAACAGTCTATGGAAATATAACATACAAATTAACTTAAACGATTCGTGCGTATATTATAATTAGCGAAAAGATTTATATAGATAGTGAAAGAATTTAAAGAGATTTTCTTCTGACTGACCCCGCATCTATGCAGAGTTATAGAATTCCATGTTGACCGTGTTGCGTCGTAAAAAGTTAATTTTCAATAGTTTAGAAATTCAATTTATATTTCAAACGGTATTTTTACCGTTAATACGTCGCTTGATATTAAAAAGATCAAAAAAAAAAAGAAAGAGTGAAATATTTTAAAAACAATAAATTATTGAGATGAACTCAATGAACTGTAAAGACGGAAAATGAACTGGTGCCGTGTAACTGTAAATTTACCGATTTTTTTATGTTGCTTAAATGTTTAGAGGCGACGATCTTTTCTACGTAGAATGCAATAAAAACATGAAGAATATAATTTATTTTGGCCTGATCGTTTAAATTTTTGATTTCCGAAAAAAAAAAAAAAAAGAAAGAATTTAGAACCAATTTAAACGAAGTAAAAAATTTTAAAGTTTAAATCAATCTTGTTTTAGGAATTTATTTGAAGGCACGAGGTTGTAAAATTTATTTCTTTTTCAGTAACGGACGTTTCTATTTTACGTTTGATCTTATTTGCGATGTGTAGCACGTATCCTACATTTGGCAGTGTAAAATTTTAATTCCCTCATAGATAAACCGTTCCGGAGCGCCAATTAACAAACTTAAAATTTATCGCTGTAATCCTGTAGATACCGGCACGTAATTTTTCATTCCTTATTTTATTTATTAATATAAAAATTAATTAAAACACTTTTTTTTTTTTTTGAAATTATAATTAGTTAATTGAAATTCGGAATAGATCTAATATTTTATTACAACAGAATATTTAACGTGATTCAGTAATGGAAGTTTCTATCCTTCAGATATTTGCTGGTCGGGTTGGGATTTCACTTAAAACGTTTATATTTGGAAGTCGGTTTTAATCATTTTATCTTAAAAGTAAAAATTATACTAGTTTTCCGGTTTCGGTAAGTGACTGACAAATTACTATTGACACAGTCGATACAATTAGAGTTGTCTGATTCAAATTTTATAGGTTAACAAAGGAAGACTCTTTTCAATTATCTCTTTTAATTAAATACAGTAATGAGCGTTGTAATAAGTTACCGAAAAGATAGGTGAAATTTGATGCGGTTTTTGGTAAAATCAAAAAATCCTGCTGAACAGGTGCTATAAGAAATACTCTGTTTGCACGATCTGAGCTCCTACATCGGCCATCTAAATAGAAAAAAATTCAAACTATAAGAGAGAATGATTGTATACATAAGTGAATTGACGGAATAAAATGTGGAATATACTTATTCAAGCAATGAAGAATTATTTAAATAATTAAATTAAAAAAACAGCGAGGACAACTATAAATTTTTATACGATACAGCTAGAGAGGCGCAGTTGCCGCTTTTACCGTATTTATGCCTCTCTAGACCGGAATACCCTCTTAAATGACACCATCTTCACTCATATTTCCCGAATTCGTCGTTTCGAGCATTTCATTAAAGTTAATTTATTACCATAAAATCAAAATAACAGCAGTTGAGTAAAAATTTCAAATTTGAGTGTAAAAAAATTAAAAACTTCGTTGCAGGATTTTTTATTTCTCTGTAAAAATAATAGAAAACACACTACTTTTCTTTAACTCTCCGCAATGAGTACTATACTTCTTTATTTTCTAATTCCGCCTCTCATTATCTTCAATTTCAGCCGGTTCCCTGTTCTCAGCTGTGGTTTCATTCCTCTTCTTATCAATGTTCCGCGATCGTTTCCTTAATCAGATTGCGTTTTAATCACTCCCTTCTATTCTCTTCACGTTTTCGTTTTTCCCTGTCCTCCTCTCCCGATTGTCCCTTTTACAGTTCTACTCCACTATATATTGCAAACCACATCTTCTTTAAATGCTCCGCCCTTGATTCTGAACGCTTTGTACTCCAAAATCGTTGCACTGGGTCTTCCTGCTCCTTATAATGCTTTATTCTTTCCTTCCCATCTTCGGCTATAATTCCTGTACTTCAATCTTTCCTAAGCTCTACTTCTAATCGTTTCTCTATTTAACCCTCTCCATGATTTCTGTAGTTGCTGGGTCAAAGCCGCTGGCGCGCCCAAAAGATAATATGTAAAATAATATTACTATTTTATATTTAAAAAAAAAAAAAAAAAAAGAGTACAGCAGCTTGGCTAGGAGCCCGACTTGTATGTTTAGATCACGTGTCATGGAGGTTTGATGATTTCAGTAATGCAAAAAGTGAAGTAACGGAGCGTGATGTATTTACTTACGCCAGAAATTAATAAAATTTTACCTAGAGTTTATTATTTACCATAGTAATCGTTTTATTTAAATTATTACGTTTAATTTATATGTTTACCATGGTAATCATTTTATTTAAAGTTGTGTAAAAATTAATTTTTTTTTTATTTGTCCTGTGTGCATTTCTGTACAGCTGGCCGCATCTCAACTACCTCAAATCTCATATTTCGTGAAGGGGAAGAGGTAGAACACCTTAAAACCTTCGTTTGGACAACACGAATACACCTTAAAATTTTTTCATGGTCCGTCTAGCGGTACAGGCATATGGGACAAAACATACATAAAAACATTCATTTATATATATATATATATATATATACTAGCTGACCCAACCACGCGTTGCTGTGGCTTAGTAGTTATAATAGATTAAATTAATTTTTTACTTATTATTTTGATGCAACCAAATTAATTTTTACCAATAAACCTGAAATTATTTAGCCGATTTTGAATCATATGTAGAGAATGAAATTATCCAACTAATATACACTTATTGAATTTACATTTTATTTATCTAATCTTGAACTTTAATCTGTAATCAATGACTTATTTACACAATATACTAAATAAATTAGTTACATAAAAATTAAATGTTATAAATGAGGCAGATAACATTGGTTTCGAACTATTAGTTATATTATTTTATAAAATTGAAAATTATCTAAGCACTAATTTGTGCACAATGTTCTTGGTCAACCTGTCTTTTGCTAACACCAATAGGCACTTGATGGTGTTCCCACACGTGAGCAGCAGGCAACATGCGTTTATTCTTGCAATTTCTTCTTCTTCCGATTCAGTAGCTCTCATAACACGCATACGCCGTGCATTTCTGCTACGCGCATTGTTGAGGTTCGATTGTCTCCGCGGCATTATCTTATACTGAAATATAAAGCAACTTAGATGCCCAACAATGTCAGAGAGTTGTATCAATGCCACACTATTGTTGTCGGAATATTTAAATAATTTTTTTTTTTTTTATCAAGGCAGGACGTTTATTAAATACACTGAAATATAAATAAATTAAATGCCGCACAATATCGCGCAATATTTTTTTTTTTTTCATAAACAACAACTCCGTAATAACACGAACTTTTTTGTAAACGGCAGCAAAAAAACGTTTATTTCTTCATTCATCGATAAAAACGCCATGCGCCAGCGATAAACATGGTTGCATTTCGATTAACATCGCACGATACACAGAAGTCGCCACGAAAAGTAGTTGGTGCTCAAAAAATAATAAAATTGCCAAATTTGTTTTATTTAATATAACAAATATTTACGTAAATAATTAAAGCAAAAAGTAATAGCCAACAATTAAATTTGTTTTTTTTTTAATTGATTGATTAAATTATTTAATATAACAAATATTTATGTAAATAATTAAAACAAAAAGTATCCTATCTGTTAAGTTAGACCAATTTGCATGTACTTTCAAAATTTTAT
Source organism: Icerya purchasi (assembly GCA_039619475.1). Classification (NCBI taxonomy): domain Eukaryota; kingdom Metazoa; phylum Arthropoda; class Insecta; order Hemiptera; family Monophlebidae; genus Icerya; species Icerya purchasi. The sequence goes on from CM077115.1 coordinate 96,845,454, forward strand.
AAAAATCGGTTAAGTAAATTCCAAGTTTATCCTGCACGAACATAAAGACACGGGATTTATATATATATATATATATATATATATATATGTATATATATAAAAGGCTCCTGCAGGAAATAAATCGAAATATGATCAAATACTTCTGTCACATAGCCAGGAACATAAATTCCATGGAAAGGAACATTATACAGGGCAAGGTACAAGGAAAACGTCCCAGAGGAAGATGTCCACTACTATGGGTCAATCAAGTAAATACACTAACTGGGTACAAGTTGTCAGAAAAGCATTCCACGTAATAAATGGAAGGAAACGGTAAAATAGGACAATGGGCTTGATGATGAAGTGTTTTGTCTCATTATAGTATTTAGTAGTTTATTGTGGAATGGAATGTGTAAAAATTGGATATTTGAAATAAAAACATATAGGACTATTTTTTTTTTTTTTAAATCTACAGTATTACATTAATAGATAGTATATAAATATTTTGTCATATTCTTTATTTTTCTCCTTGAATTTTGGTTTTCAGTTTTATTGGATATTCAACGTACCATTTAGACACTCATTTAATAATGGATTATGTGTAAAAATTGGATTTTCAACAAATCCGGTAATTTCGTTTTGACGTACATACATGAGATAAGGTGATTAGAATGGAAAAAGTAGAGTATTGTAGGCGAATATCGCTAAAAACGGGACTTCATTTTTTACGAACTGCTAATAAAAAACAAAACGACTTTACAGCAATAGAAAATGGAGTATTGAGAAGAATGCTGAAAGTATTTAACGATGCCGTGTTAGTTCATGGAATCTACGGGACACTTAATTTCACGAATTTATAAATTTGAAAAAAACGTCAATGAAATTTTTCTAAAATATTTTATGTTACAGTGAAAAATGATATATTATCCCATACTGCAGATTAACATCAGTATCGCTGTATAGGAATACAACGCAGGTTGTTTTTAAAAACAGAGGTGAGATAAGGGTTTATTCGAGAGATGTGAATGGACACAATTTTTTTTGACTAATGCTATATTAAACAGAATACACGTAATGTTGTTTACGACCATACGTTTTTTATTGTGACGTTACTGGAGGCCATAGCAGAGTAACTTTGTTGCATTACTCTTCATTGAGAAATACACTTATTGTTCATTCCTATTTCACGTGTGTTAGATAATGTTTGAAATTATTTTATTATTATTTTATGAAAGCGCCTACTTATATCAAAAGAAATTACGTTATTTATTTCATTTTCATATGATAAAAACAGTTACTATTTGTAAATTTAATTAATTTAAAAAGTACAGCTAAACATGAATACTTAAAACATGTCTTACGAAGAGCCGCGTCGTCTCCAGACTACGTCAAAGGGGGCGTTCAATAGTGGGCTCACTGTTTGTGATCCCTATCGCGCATTCTAGTTACTGTGATCAATGCGAATACGACGAAAAATCAACGGGAAAATAACTGCAGCGACCACTTTGATTGAATTTAATCTGTATAATAGAGTAAAATTAATCTCATTTGTTTGGCTCATATGTTTTGAAATATTTAACCCGAGACAACAAAACTTCTTGGCTATGTCAAGAGAATTGTTTCGGTTTTATGATTTCACCACATGACTTTCATTTTTGTACATCGCAATATCGAAATTTATTTTTTGGCTATGTAATATTGTGTGATTTTTTCGAACATTTAAACATGTCTAACGAATTAGCACGTGTCAAAAAGTTTCATTCTATTGAGTTTTTGAATTCTACAAGAAACATTATAAAAGAGCATATTAAAATACTCCGAATCGATCACAGTTTAACGAAAAAACCCGATTTAGACTTTAATGTTGCAACCATATATATATATATTTCGTTTCAGATTATTTCGCGAAAAAAATTCATTTGGCTTTGAAGTGTGTTCTTATAATGTAACTTTTAGATTAAAAATTTGCTGGAAATAACTTAAGACGCGTTTTAATTAAATGATTAACTCTAATTAAAGGAGAAAGTTATCATTAAAAGCGGAATAAGTAAATTTCGGTCAAGGTAGAACGAGATTTAATCATCATATTTGATTTGCCTAAGTACATTTGCATCATTCTGAAGTTTAAGAAATGCAAATGGCAGCCTTTAATTTATATTAAAATTCGGCCACACTGTCGAGTTTGCGTTAAAATATTCAATATGTACACAACAGCAAGAGCGCATTTGTCCGGTTATGCTGTTGTCACTGGGGTTAATTTTATAAAGCAAACTTCGTTCGAAGTTTACCAAAGGCCGTACATCAGCGGCTTGTACAGAAATTTTTACGAATCGAACAATTTTTTTTTTCTCTTTTTTTGCTTTATTTTTTTCTTTGACATTTCATTAATACCGAAATGCGCTATACAGAAAATTATTTTTAGGTTCTCCGATAAAATTACAGTTCAACAAAGGGCACAGTTATACAAATTGCATATTCAATTCGGTTTATTTGAAAACATTCTGAAAAACGATTGTGTGTATATATCGATTCTGTATGCAGTTGACTTTTTTGCTTAAAAATCATAGCAGAGTTTAATCTTCTGGAAACGGTAGAAGTTTCATTAACAACAATTCGCATAAATCTTATTTCATTTTATTTCTTTCGAGTACCAGTTAGTATTAATCTACACCGTTCTAAAATCGATGTTTGATTTGTAATTTTGCATAGCAACTTATGTCGAATTTTGATTGCGAAAAGGCCATAAAATAGTGAAACAAATAAAGGAGATGATCTGGCATTGTTAGAGGTGATCGTTTATGAGAAGAACGAAACACGAATGAAGCAGGGGATGAAGAGGAAAGCGAATAGAAAAATTTAAGTGTTTAAATTCACACTGACGAAGAATATAATTAAAATTGATTTAATAGTTTTTTATAAAAAAGGAGGAGTTCAGCAAAAATAATAACTGTTTTTTAGAATTTCTTGCTGTAAGAAATATGAAAAATAAAAAACAGAGAGAAAGGATCTCTATGTTTTTTTGGGTTTTTTTTGCAGTGAATTAGAATGGAATGGAAAGAGATTATGTTGCTAGGAGGTAAATCTATTAATGGGTCTAGTTGTTATAGATACTTTCTTAGATCTAGTATGATTAGAGTTGATCGGAGTGCTTCGGACACCCAGAGATCTATTTCTATTTTTAGTTTGATTTTTTCTTACTTCCTGCCAGCCGTGTTTTAAATTGGTTTCTGTGCTGCAGTGATAATAATTTATATTTGTATGGGCTTTTCAAATGTTTTCATCATTTCCTATATTATGTTGAGAGTTAATATTTATGTCAGTATTCTCGAACGACGTTAATAACAGCGTATAAATAGGAATGTGTTGATTTCTGTTTTCAACCACCTCTGTTAATTGTTTATTGTTAGTATCGTCCTGATTATTATTACTATTAGTGTTATTGTTGTAAACTGATATCAGAACGAACTCATCGCCCGCTGAGAGAGTGCTGCATTGTTGATAAGCGAAGGCGGATCGCAATTCGTAATAGTACGTAATTGATCGGAAGTTGTATCGTCAGCTGCAACAGTGGATAACTTTTTAGGGGTGAGAAGCGGCGACCGTTGCAGGGGCATATACCTATGTCGGTTGTATACGTCTCGCAAGGTATGCGAGAGGTATGCTTGTTCGGGTTAACAGATAACAATACGCAACGTCAATAACGAAATCGAATTACAAAGAACGAGCGCGGTAAGCACGACCACAAACTGAACACATTCAAAATGGACCTTTAGTTTATAGTTTATTAAGAGAGGATTTATTTCTGATTATTGTTATTTGTCTATTTATTATAAATATACTCGTATCGTTTTTAAGCCCCTGAAAAATCGCTTTACAAACAGTACAATTTAATTGAATTAAATGTTCGTATAAAGCGAAATAAATTATAGGGCATATAGAGTTTGAAAATTAATTTCAACTTTGTCATGTATTCGCAATGCAAGCAATGCACGTATGTTGGTTTTGCAAATTAGCTCTGGGTTCAAAGTGACTTTATTAAATGTAATTGACACTTTCTTGTCGTATTTTTCATTAAAGTTGTAGGTTTCACCGCGCTTTTTGGTTTTCATTAACTGTCTGTAAGTAATTTCTAATTTCTTGTTTAACTTTTAGTTAACAAGATAACTTCTTTATAATAACGGTCTCTTTGTTTTAAATTGAAGTAACAAAAATATAAATTTTATTGGCATTGTACTAACAAAATCGATAATCGATATCGTCGCCTGTCGCTGTCGCTGTCGCCTGTCGCTGTCGTATGTCGCATGTCGTCTGTCGCTGTCGCTAGTCGCCCGTTGCCTGTCGTCCTGTCGCCTTGACGCAGACGATTATCACTCAAAATCTAAATCACACTACTACAACTTTTGCATATTACATCCTGTAGTACTCACTAAATAGTGAAGACGTGTTTATATTGCGGGCATATCTCGCGTCTTACCGTAACGTTTGTTAAATCGCCTCTGTGTCTTACGTATTCTCCACGCCCATATAGATACGAGAGTGAAAGTTGGTCGGAGCTATGGGCTCCGTGGAGGAACTCTCCAAAAAAATCGACTTACTCACGAAGGAACTCAACCGGCTCAAGGAGGAAAACCGGAGGCTCCGCTCAAGTAGTCAACAGTTGAACCTAACGCCGCCGAACACTAGTCAGAATGCGCCTGGAAAAAGTTCAGATTCGACATCGAAACAGACCACTGTTCATCCTAAATCCACTAATTCACCCAAGCCGCCTCCCATCTTCGTTGCCGGCATTGAAAATATATCAACTTTTGACAAATTATTAAATGAAAATTCACTGTCCGAATGCGAACGTAAGACTCTGTCGAATTATGAAGTAAAAGTTCAAACGAAAACTGCCGACGAATATAGAAAGCTCAAGTCAATACTTGATAAACAGCTCGTCGACACTGCCTTTAGTACAGTCGGTAAGCTACGCTACCACACTTATCAGCTAAAGAGCGATAAACCCTTCGTATTTTTTATACGTAATCTACATCCTTCTACAGATCCCAGCGATATTGCTTCCGAACTGGCTAATTTAGGCCACTCAGCACAACGTATTACGAACGTTCAAATAAAAAGAAAAGTCGACGACAGAAGTACGACGATTCATTTACCGCTATTTCGTATAGAATTAGAACCCCGTAAAAATAATAATGACGCGCTAGATATTAGCCATATTCTACATGTTAAAATAAAGACTGAGCTTCCTAGGCAAAAATCCGATATAGTCCAATGCAAGCGCTGCCAGGATTTCGGCCACTCTAAAAATTATTGCACTAAAACGCCAAGATGTGTTAAGTGTGCGGAAAACCACTTGACAGCCGAGTGCAAAAAATCTAAAGCTGTAAAGAGTAAATGTGCGAACTGTGGTGGAGAGCACATAGCTAACTATAAAGGCTGTATTGCTTTTAAAACGAAAGCGCAAGGGGCTAAAAAAATTACTGCCTCTGAACGCATCAAACTGTCTATCGCCACTAATCAACAAATTAACAAATCGGTTAGCTCGAAACTCGTTAACACGGCAATTAATAAAGCGAGTGACGTTAGCAAAGATACTACGACGTACGCCTCCAAAGCTGCTGCAAATAGGGTGAACGAGGCTGCACCAGGTTGCCGCCACCCTCTGACCGAGAGTGATTCTTCTAGAATATTTAGTACGCTGCAGAATCTATTAAAATCCTACCAAGTCCTAGAAAGCAAGTTGGATAAGCTATCCGAAAGGATCGAACTTCTAGAACGTACATCATCTAGTCCTTCGCCTAAGCGAAAAATACAACGGAAATGATGAACTCTACTCGTATATTACTATGGAACGCGAACGGTCTTCTTCCAAAAAAACTAGAACTAGAAAACTTTCTTCATCAGGAAAATATCGATCTTGCTCTGGTTACAGAAACCCACTTTACGGGCCGCTTCTTCTTAAATCGGCTTAGAGGCTACTCGATACATTTCTGTAACCATTCCAGCGGTAAAGCCCAAGGAGGCAGTGCTGTCATCATCAGGGATGGTGTACAGTTCTTGACGGAGCAGAATATCAGCACTCCATCCATTCAAGCCGCTTGCATCTCAATCCAAATGCACCATACAACCACCACAATAGCCGCAGTCTACTGTTCTCCCAATAAGAAAATAACGAAAGCTGACTTTGTGGACTTCTTCGCCGTGCTGGGTCCAAAATGGCTATCAGGTGGTGAATTTAACGCAAAGCACACCCAGTGGGGCTCTCGCCTTATAAACTCAAGAGGCCGCGAGCTACTCAAAGCCGTTCATAATATCAACGGATCATTCTTCTCTGGTGCACAACAACCTATTGGCCTTCTGATTTGAAGAAAACCCCCGACCTGATTGACTTTTTCGTTACTAAAAATGTATCAACGAGGTACTTCGACATAAGCAACTACTCAGATTTGTCATTAGATCATTCACCAATTGTATTAACCCTCAGCAAAAAGGTGCTGTTCAAGAAGAGAACTGAAGTACTAACTAGTAAATTTACAGACTGGGAACAATTCCGCCAGTCGATGGACGATACTATAAACCTGAAAGGGAAGCTCAAAACGCCGGCAGATCTTGATCTTGCGGTCGACAACTTCACATTACTTGTTGTCAAAGCAGCGATTAACGCAACGCCGGTCCAGAGATCAGTCACAAATCGGGAAATACTTTATCCACACCATATTCGTGAAATGGTTTGCAAAAGACGCGCAGCGCGCAAGAGATGGCAGCGTACACGTAATCCAACTGACAAAACTACCTTTAACAAGCTTAGTAAGCAGACGACCGAGCTAATTCAGGAGATGAATCAGAGTTCGCTTAACGAATATCTAGTTGACCTCTCACCTACAAAAGCTACGGACTACTCTATATGGAAAGCCACTCGGAGGATCAAGCGTCCATACATTAGGGAAGTACCTATCCGTGATCAGCATGAAAATTGGATCAGGAGTGATGAGGCGAAAGCTGAAGCCTTTTCATCTTTCTTAGAAAATACTTTCCGGCCAAACGTCACATCTTCTAACGATGAAATCACGATCGGGTCAGCAGACGACGTTCCTATCTCGCCATTTACACCGAAAGAAGTCGCCCAAGAGATTGACAAGCTAAATTTCAAAAAAGCACCTGGAACTGACAAAATTTCAGCTAAGATGCTTCAAGAACTACCAAAAAAAGCGATCGTATATCTTGTTTATATTTACAATGCCATACTGAGAACGAAGTATATTCCTGAGCAATGGAAGCAAGCGAAAATTATTGTAGTTCCCAAGCCAAACAAGCCTCAGATGGAACTACAATCTTATAGACCTATTTCGCTGCTGTCGATTCCCAGTAAATTATTTGAGAAGCTCTTTTTAAAAAGACTCAAGCCCATCATCGACCAGGAAGCCATCATTCCTGATGCACAGTATGGTTTTCGCTGTAAACATTCTACTATCGACCAAATCCATCGAATCACAAGACTGATAGAAAATGCAATGGAGGACAAAAAATTTTGCCCGGCGATCTTCTTGGACGTTGAGAAGGCATTCGACAGAGTATGGCATGAAGGCCTGCTCTATAGGCTGAACCGTTTCCTCCCTGGAAACCACTGCGAAATATTCAAGTCCTATCTGCACAACAGTTAAGTACAACAATGCTCTGTCAAGTCAGTCGACAATTGGAGCAGGAGTTTCCCAGGGGAGTATCCTGGGACCACTGCTCTATCTCATTTATGTAGCTGATACCCCCAAAGCGACCACAACTACGGAAGTGGCCATGTTCGCCGACGATACAGCCATATTTTCGGTAAACAGTTCATACAATCAAGCAGTTGCAGACCTACAATCTGCAGCTGATGAGGTCTGCAACTGGGCGAGAAGGTGGAAAATCAAAATAAATGTACAAAAATCTGTCAGGGTGGATTTTTCACTTACGGCCATAAACGATAGGTTCATTCCAAGATCGGACTCAGTAAAGTACTTAGGAATGCATCTCGATAGACGCATGAACTGGAAAGTTCATGTAAAGAAAAAGCGCGAGGAGCTTAACATCAAATTACGTAAACTGTATTGGCTAATAGGGTATCGGTCACCCATGAATATGGCCAATAAACTCCTCATCCACAAAATGATCCTTAAGCCTGTGTGGACTTATGGCCTGCAGATATGGGGAACAACAAAAAAATCGAATCGACTCGTCATTCAGCGATTTCAGAATAAGGTCCTACGCCTAATAGCTAATGCACCGTGGTATATAACGAACACTCTCCTTCATCGAGATCTGCAAGTTCCGGAGATTGACCAGGTGATCGAAACCTATGCGAAAAAGCACGAATACCGACTCCACAACCATCCGAACATCACTGCGATCAAGCTCCTTAACATCGGGAACGATACGAGAAGGCTTAAGAGAATTAAGCCACATGAACTTGTGTGCCTAAGCAATCTTTAAAAATACCATAACTAATGACCGAGGCAAAGGCCAAAGTCAATTAAAAATGTGATTTTTTTTTTTTCTTTTCCCTTTTATTTTATTTTATTTTTTTTTAATTTTACTATTAACAGTATTTGTGTATGCCCTTGGGCAGTTCAATAATAAATAAAGAGTTTAAAAAAACTTTGTCATGTGCAAATAAACTGAACACTAAAGCGTTTAAATAATCTTCTTTCAAACATAAATGATGGAAGAGGAAAATAACCTATTAACTGCTTTTATTCACCTGTTCCTCCCAAACCTCTTCTTCATCACGTTGTTAGATCAGAATTTCAACAGAATCTTCGCTCTTTTTTCCCCAACCATTTTTTGATCTTCACTGATGGCTCCAAGGGACCCAATGGTGTTGGTGCAGCCTTCTTCTGTCCTTCTCTCAATTACTTTGAGTCCTTTAAACTTCCATCCTTTTGTTCAATTTTTTATGCTGAGTCTTCGGCTATTCTGCGTGCCCTCCTTTTTATCAAAACTTCTCTGGCTTCTAGCAATCTCCTTATCCTGTCGGACGCTCAAAGCGTGCTGCAGTCTATCACATCTCCTCTCCCTTCTCATTCAACCGACTGTATCATTTTCCTTATTCGTTCCTTAATTCACGATCTTTTCCTTTCCCACTTTATCCAAACGGATTTCCTTTGGATTCCTGGTCATTCCGGAATCGAGGGAAATGAGTTGGTTGACTCATTCGCTCGATTATCTTCCTCTTCTGGTAGGTTTCTTCCTGCCTTCTCAGCTTCTAATATTACCCTTCTGTCTGCAGCTGCTCATTCCAAACTGTGGTCCGACTCCTACGTCTCCTCATTCTCCAACCCAAACTCCCTTTTCTTGTCTATTCAACCTTCCCTTCCACGTTTTCCATGGTTTATTAACTTTCCTTCTATGCGCCGTTCTAATCTCTCTGCGATTTGCCGCTTGCGTTTTGGGCATAGTTTGCTCCCTTCCTCATTGTTCCGTTATTCTCTCGTGCCTTCTCCTTATTGTCCATTGCACCCTCCCGGCGATCAATGTATTTCTGATCCCGATCATATAATGTTCAGTTGTTCGTCGCTTTCAACTGATCAGGCTTCTTTTTATTCCTTCCTCTTACAAAACGGTATTCCCGCTCCATACTGTGCTTCATTCATTCTCTCCCTTCCTTCTCCTTCGGTTATTCTAGCTCTCGATTCTTTTCTGTCAGCTATCTCTGATCGTGTAATGATCTGAGTCTCTCTTTTCTCTCTATTCCACTGTTCTTGGGCCAATGTCCATGTCGACGAACCCATTAAAAAAAAAAAAAAAAAAAAAAAACCTTATTTTTTTGCGATTCAAAAATAACATTTTAGGAATGGTTATCAAAAAAAAAAAAAAAGAAAATAAATGAAGTAAAAATAATACAGTAAACAACGTTAATAGAGATGTCAAAGGCAAGAAAGCAATGTATGCCATTTGTAGAACGGGTTTATATAGATGAGAATTCTAATAAATGTAGACGAGTATGTAATATATATTATGTTCATTGTTATATAAATAGGGGAGCCAGTTCCTTTCTACTCGGCATCTGCCTTCACTTTCCCAGATTTCTCAGGTATAACCCGAATGTTTAATAGCAGATGTTAGGTATACATCTGGGAGTAACTTGTATCCAGAACGAGACAAATCCGGGTAACCTATGACAAACCTCTGATTTAGTAGCCAGGTACCTTAACCACTAGGGGCTAACGTGCTGCCATCATAAATGAAACACGTATTCAATGATAATAGAAGTTATTTTAAAGCTTGTAAAACATTTTTTACTAGTGAGCTGTCTGTGTATTTTTCCAAATGCAACATAACTGTTTTAACTGTTTCTCAGATGACGTTCATCTGCTTCTGTTTAGATAATTTTTTTTATAGGAACGATTTCAGTAATTATAGAAAAATTTAATAAAAAGTTTTTCTATTCGCTTTCGTTTATTTTTATTTATTCACTTTTTTGCAGACGTGTTCAGGGCTCCATAAATATATAGAGTATTTTGGGTTTATTATTTTGCAAAAAGGGGTATTTTGTTGTCTTTTTTTTCCCTAGCCCGGCGCGAAACCATTTGGCCTTCAACCAATCCTTTTATTTATATTAACTATCTTTTTCTGTTGTGTCAAGTACAGCTTCTTCCATCTACTATTTTCTATTTTCTATTATTATTATTATTATTATTATTACTCGTATTATGCTGTTATTTAAGGATCCGCCATATACCATTAACAAAACAAAAAAAAAAAAAATTACGGAATTTGTTTTTTATAGCAGACCTTTGCAACAACCATAGCCATCGTGAATCAAACGATCCACGGATGCGGAAATAAGATAAGTAGAATTATCAACCGGCCATATCGTGACCGAAATCACGACCAAACAGCAAAAAATTAGGAAGTAAGTAATGAAAAATGTAGCAGCATAGTGTTATTTCGTAACTGGGATCTAATAATCTTTATTTCATTCGCATTATTTGTTTAGTTTCCTTTTCTTATTTCTCTACAATCCCCCCCCCCTTTAAATGTAAATTGTTATTATAACTATTATAAATTATATTTATTTTACAGTCTCAAATTCCTTCGCACCATTACATCTAACTGCACCGGTACTATCCATGAACTTTAAATAATGATCCTATTTCTTCTAATAAATGTTAACATTATTATCAACGCACGATTACCCGAAGCGAGTAAAGGAAAAATACAGTGAGGAGGAAACGATCCGCAGTCCTTTAAATCCTCCAAAAGGAAAACTCTGTCCCCAGATAGCGCTTCACAATTAAACAGCGGGTGATTTTAATTTCCTCACGATAAACCTGTGCTAAAATGTTCATTACAGTTGAAATGTAGGGGGGTTCCAACCCCAAAATTTAGTCACACCTTGTTATGCCCTTATTTCCATATTGACACGATTGTGATCAAATTTCATTACGAAAAAATTAAAATCTACTCTAACTACAGCTGCTAAATGATATGCGAAAGGAAATAATCGCAACAGTATTTAACCGAGATCACCTCTACCGTTGATAAATAGTTCTATAATTTACTGAGTAATGTTGTTACTGGGGACTTTGACTCGAGAATCGATTTGGAGTCGACTTGCCGAAAGTGTGTGTTGTCTCTTTAGAACCGATTCTTGGTAAAGAAATCATAATTCGACTTTGACTTGAAACATCAAACAAGCGTTAAAAATCAGCTAGCACAATTTAATATAAACGAGTTAGCTTTGAATTCTGCAAAAAAGGCAGCGGTGGCTCGACTTTAGAAGAATCAGCTTAATCTTTGTTAAGAGGTAGTAAATTTCTTATTGCAATATAAACAAAACTATCGACATACTTTTTACTCTTTTCCGTTCACATTGTCCGATATCTAACTGGTGCTATTCGTATTTCTTATTTCCCTATTACTATCATTTGTAGAACTCACATATTTCAGGTCCTATTAGTATTATGTTCTGGATTCATTTCATAGTGAAAGCATATTACGCGAATCTGTTGTTGTTTACTGGAAGAAAAATTAAAATAACGCGTCGAATATAATTTCTATATTAATCGTGTTAGTTGTAAGCGCTAGATTTTTAACTCTATGCTAGAGTCGCTGATTGTTTATGTTACGACTCTAAAAGTGAATTTGTAGCCATAATAGAAAACTAAGCATCGATTTCATCCGCAGTAGGCATATAGTCGACTTACACAACGTTCGTTTCAGTAAGTCAACTTTCACTACAAGTTACAGTTGCCGAATCTAGTTGTTACTGGCTGATGAGTTTATTAGTAGAGTCGAGGATCAGATATGGAATTCAGACAAGGGGAATGGTGAGAAAAGCATACTTGGGGAAAATAAATAAACTGCAAATTAAATGCTTGAAATTAATATCAAATCCTTAAAGGAGAAACCGATAGTGAAATAATTAAAAAAGAAAACGTAATGAGCATAAGAGGAATGTACTTATTACTGAAGATATGGGAGTACATATCAGCAGAAAAGAAAATCGAATTTGAGGAAAGAATAAACATCTTACGAGTTGAGAGAAAAATTTTCGTACCAACTGCCGTTAGCAAGAACAAAGATGGGGGAGCAAACGAATAAATATATTATAACTCAGATGTTGAATAAAATACCCAAAGAAATAATAGAGAAGGAAAAAATAGGGGAAAGAAAAAGGAAAATAAAGGAATGGCTTCAGGAAGAAGAAAATATAAAAAAAAATAATAAACATAAAATAAAAAGATAAAGCGCAACAAAAAAACTAGAAAAAAAAAGAAACTTTGAATATAGAAAATAGAAATAGATTATTAATTATTGATGAGTAAAATAGATAGATTAAGTAAATATTACACGATTATTTATATGTATAAGATAATTTAAGATGGTAAAATGTCAAATAGGATAATTCGTCGACAAGCGTTTTAGCTTGACGAAAATTTTTGTATGTAAAAAATTATAAATACATATTTTTCAAAAAAAAAAAAAAACAAAAAAAAAACAACAGTGTGTAGTAGATTTGTTTGAAAGATGTTAACAAATAACAATTTCGGTGATTTTCACAAAAAAAAGAACAGTAACACGGTTGTATTTTGAACCGTAAACGTGAACTAGAATGTATAACAAAATGTTTAGGGTTTGGAACGGTTTTTCAGCAATATCCTCATTTGTCGGTCAAAAATTATACAAGTGCAACAAAGGTGTGAATAAATTATGCATTAGTCACTCGTTCAGTCATCAGCTTATTAAATCTTTCTTAACTCTGATGAACGAAAACCAGAATCATGTTGAATGTAATAAGTTTATTAATTAATAATTGAAGATTGGCAATCCATATTGCAAATTCACACGACACCGTAAATCGGATGCCTAGCGGATCGGTTCATTCGGTTAAACTAAGTTAAGCAGGAAATAACATCATTTTTACTTACAGTAACGCAATTTTTAACCTAATACATCAAACTGTTCGTGTATAATTTGAATTATTTCAACTGTTTATATTTACGTACTGAATATCTTCGTGTTTTGGGGAATGAGTAATATGCTGTATTTATGATGGAAAAAAAAACAAATGTAAAAATAGAAGGAAAATTATTTTCCGCAGCAATGATCGGTGTCCTAGGCGCGGACTAAAAAAAAAGGAAAAAAAAAACATAAATAAATATACACAAAAAAATGTGTAAACCTGCAATGAACTCGCTAGAAAGAATTTTATTTGAGTTTTAAAAAAATTAACCGATTGAAATAAAATGAAATACGAAATATTTAAAAATTTCGATTAAAAATTACTGGGGTCGTGCCTCGACAACAGTTTTTTTTTAGGATAACGGTTAAACGGGCACAATATAATTCGAACGGTACACAAAAGATATTTGAACTTTCAATATAGTGGGCCTAAATAAAAAATTCTTTCAATGACCACCGAACCACATTAAGGTAAATTTATACACATTAGTCATGGACGTCAAAATTCGAAGATATCCGTCTAGTCACGGTAAAAAAAAATATATATATATATATATATATTTCTTCCCTGTACAAGCTCTTTGTACTCCACCAGTCATCGGTTTTTAGTTCGTTCCAAACGATATTTTTATTACGGAAGTAGAAAGAGACTTGTACTTCAAAAATGAATGAGATAAAGTGCGTTATAAACGTTCCGATGTGTGTATGTTTTGGCGAAACTGAAATATAATTTTGACTACAGAGGTCGAAGAATTGTGAAGATGAACACAAAACTAAGGGCGAAGAAGTGTAGTTGAAGAAGAGTCAAATATCAGTCTTGTTCATTTGAAAAAACGAAAGCGTCAATTTTGTAGCTTCTGCCAAGTCAGATTAAATTAGGTTCGACGAAAAAATAAAGTCGTCTAGAAATAAAACCGCTTCAGGAAAATGAATGGCAAATATGCCTATAAGATATTTCCCACTTTTTCCCGATTTTTACGTTCTTCATCGAATGCTAATTCTTCTTTTGTAAAAACTGAACTTTCGTTTGAAAATAGACCAGCGATTCGGAAACTTTCATATTCTACGCCCCTATTTTTGACTCTAAATAAACCTGCGAGCACCCCTTTCGTTACGTAGCTAAAATGAGAAGTACATTCTGGCATTTTTGAACGTTTTTAATTTGAATAAGTTCAATTTTTGAATTAAGGTATAGAAACAAAAATATTTTTTCTTTTTTTTTTTTTTTTAATCCGCTATTTGAAATTATTCGAAGATATTTATTTTTGCCATTTTTATTTTTTTTTTTTTTGAATCATCGTTTCACTACGTAATTTAAGATTTATAAAAATCGAACAATGTGGTGGTGAGCCTTTATATCAGTTGTTAGTTGCATTCTTGTAAGCGTGTTTACGGGGGACTGTGAGTCGAGTATCGGTTTTTGTGTTATTGTGCTGATAAAAGCCTTTGCAGTTCGAATTCAAACGCTGAAATAAACTATTGTATAAAAATATATATCGATTTTTAATTGGAAGAAAATGTAAATTTGAAGAAACTTTAATTTTATTAAAATTTCGAAGCTAATTTTATTACAAAATAAAAAAAAAAAAAAAACGAAACATCACCGAGCGTATTTAAGCTTTGGTTTCATGAGTACAAAAATATGTGGTAAAGAAAACCCGTAATTTGTTATTCGCTTTAAAATTTCGACTGTGGATAGAGTGTGGAACCAGATAAATTGAAGAGACATTTAGCAACTTCGTATAAAGAATTTATTGGCGAACTTCGTGAATTGTTCGCAGAGAAAGACAGATCTTTTGTGAAACCGAGAAATTAGATATTCGTAAAATGAGAAAGTTTTATCGGCATCGTACCGAGTAGCTTATAGTGTTATAACCGAATGCGGGAAATCCCAAACAATATAGCGGATCAACCTTTTCGTGGTAAAATCAACGTTTATCGAAACTATGCCAGATGATAACTTAAGAGTACCTCTCCGTCAAGCATTACAATTTGCTGTTAAATTAACGATATATCTGCGAGGATATTCAAAAATAGTTGGAAAATTATTTGTTTACACCATGACGAAGCAATGGATAACAATAACGGTTGCCGTTTGATTTGCTCTATTAGATTTCCTTAGGGAGTTATAACGGTCGAAGATTTATTAATTTGTAAGCCCGTAGATAAAAATGCAAGTATCACCGAGCTGTTCAGAGAGAATTAATAGTCAAAGTAAGCTTATAATGGAAAGATTGTGTCAGAATTTACAATGATGAAGCTTAATATCTGGAAGATGTAACAGTTTACAAGCAGTTGTGAAGAGGAAATCACCAGAAGTGATTTGGACACCTCGCACTATTTATCGAGAAACTTTAGCATCAAAATCGCTCGGTTCTGGAATAAATATTGTTTTAATAGTAGCTACTGTTGAACAGCTAATTACTATATAAAAACCAGACCATTTTAAAGTTAAGCATTTATTGCTGTTCTTTTTGAGGAGCTGATAATAAATTGTAGTCAGTTGTTTATTCTTTATTCAGATTTGTGAACTAAAAATGAAATAATTATATTTTTGAGCGAGCAGAGCCTCAAAGCATACGAAAGAATTCCATGACAGGTTCTTGCCTACTTAGAATAAATATCATCGAAAAACTTAATTTTTAATTTGAGCGAAACAACTGAAATATATCTTATTTGAGTAAACGGGTCAACGCATTTTCCAAGATAGTATATTATGGAACAATAAATTTAAACTGCTTTAAAATATTATTGTCCGGGACGAGTGAATTTATCCAGAGCTAGTAGCTGGAGGAAAATTTAAAAAAAGGCATAAAGACGATCGAATGTCTTTTACAAAATCTATAATTTCGAGAAATACCATTTTACAGAAGCAAACATTAAATTGTGCCACTGGAACCGGATAATAAATTGGCCTGTCACTATCAGAAGAAAAACAACTGTTCAATTTTTCTACGAATAATTTAGATAAATCAGGATTTGCTACTAAGAAATTAATAAATTTCTGTAGCCATTGTCTTACAATAATTATTCGTTTATTCGAACAAAAGCGTTTCTCGAAAATTGTTACTTTTTCCTATTTCTTACGTTTGTGAGGCTGGCTTTTCTGCTACTGTTAACTTAAAATCTAAATATAGGAATCAATAGAAAAGGAGCTGAGAGTGTCTATCTCGAATATAATACCACATTTCGACGAGTAGTATACTTAAAAGTAAGTACACAGTAATTATTGTCTCCATGAAACAGTTCGAAATGCTTAATTTTAGTCATAATACGAGTGCATTTCATTTAATTACGCGTTTGTAATGAAGGTCTATATCTCTGTAATCAAAATAAAAAATTGCGCTAGTTATAAGTTCCTATGGTATTTAAAATCATTTTAAAAGCTGTTAAGAAATGTGTTACCTCTTTGATGTAAATAAACTAAGCACGCTTATATAATGTAAACGAATTGAAATTTGTCCTAAACTTTTCTAGCCATTGTTCTTAAAAACCCGCCTGAACAATTTTTTGGCTTTCTCCCTTGATCTCTTTAATTATTTTCTGTTTAGAGGCGTACCTCTTCTTTTTCAGAACACTTCGTTAACCTGTATATTCTTTTATTGTTAAGAAAACTTTTTTTTTGCATCCTTTTGGCATCCTATTTCAGAAAACTGTTTGAAGGTACGATAAATAAACGTTTTGTTTAGTGGTTTGAGCATAATATTTTTTTTTTCTAATATGTTTGGTTTCTGGCTAGACATTTGCTCCGCCAATTGAATTAGCCTTTTTTCTTTCTCATATATATATATATATGTAATTCTAGGACACGTATGTATGTCACTGAACTTAAACGTCTTTAACGATATCGATGAAATTTTTTGTGGCTGTTTGAGAGGGCCCATGTGTGGTTCAAATTCATAATTAAATCAGCAGGTAGGCCTCTCCCAACCCACCCAATTTCACCTATCGTTTCTGTCTACTTTTATAATTCAAGAATAGCTAGACCGATTTTTATGATCTTTGATTTGTTGGATTTGTCTCCGGCCCGAATAGCAGATACTGAATTTAAAAAGAAATTTTGCTTTTTTTTGTTGTTTTTGGCCTAAAAGGGGGATTTAAATAATTTTTTAATCGTAATTTTTGGATTTTAGGAAAGGACTTCTGCGTTTTGTTTTATATGTTGAATTTCACTTTTAAATGGTTATCTGGTGATGAATTATGAATTTTTTAAGAGTGATTTTTGAGGTCGTTCAAAATTCCATATTATTATATGGTTTCTTGACGCCCAGTGTAATCACTCAGCTTAAAATTGTAAATTGTCATAGATATCATTTCGATTCTCTTCAATAAAGCAAATGCCTTACTTCCACGTGTAATTAAAATAATTTTCAATGTAATTAAAATACTTTTTTCATTTTGATTTTTCTACATTTATTGAACTTAATTCATTTTGAGTATTAATTTTATCTTAATAAAAAACTGAATTCAATTCAGCTAATAAGTTAACACAACCATTTATTGATTCTAAGGCGGTACGAAGTTCGCCGGGTCAGCTCGTATACATATTAATGGCTACGCCATTTTTACACCAGGGTTCACCAGGAAAAGTGTCCTGTCACGAAGTTTGTCCCAAAAAAATGTCACAATTTTATGTAACGAAAAAATGTTATCAAACGGCGTAGCCGATGAAAAAGTTTACTCTTCTATAAGAATTATAGAAGAACTAGACCTGGGGGTGAAGGGGGCTTGCCCCCTCCCGAATCCCGAAGAACCATTTTGTTTATATATATATATATATATATATATAATATATACACAAATCTTTCATTTGAAAACATTACACCTTCGTTTTTTTTTATCGATGACTTCTCCGGTTTTGATAATGTTGCTTGTCTATCAAATACAGTGACAGCAATTAACTTTAATTAATCTTATGATGAATTGTACAATCCATATTTCCTCTCAGCTGCTTCGAGCTACAAGAAATGCTTTTCATAGCCTACCGTACGGTTCTTCTTTCAGTCTTTTCACCAACTACACTATCTTTATGGCATTTTAACTCTTTTTTCTTTCACTGCAATGTAGCAGTCATGCTTAATTTTTTTCTAGATAAGTTAGAATTTTTTTTTTTTTTATATTCAAATATTTCTCTTTCTAAATTATACACGGTTTTTATTCCACATCCTTGTGACTTTAGTTAACTTATTTTCTGGTCCACACGTTAATTGCTTGTGTTATTTAGGGGTTCTCTTTAATAATCGATTACGCTTTTCCGGACATGTTAACTATCTTTCCAGTTCCGCCATTAAAATATTAAACAACTCGTAAAGGCCTTTATCATCGATGAAAAAGGGAAGCGATCCTTTTGTATACTCATCTCCTTGTATAAGTTCATTATTCGCTGTAAATTACATTATGTTCTGGATATTATGACGAATCAGTATCGAAGCGCCATCTCGCAAGTAAATGTAAATTCGGTTTTTATTATTTTTCCGATAACGCGCTGCTGTCGGACGATCTGTTGTAGGGTCATCGCTGATCATTTCATGTAGCGTGGGTGTGTGGGTTAGTCGATGGGTGATGGTGTTGCGAGCTAGATGCACTGTGCTCGACAGGTACAAATCTAGTGCCCTGGCGAGGCAGATGAGAGATCTGTGATAACGAGACGTATAAACGATAACTGAGATTGTGTTTATTCTGTTAATTTTTTTCCCTACAAGTGCTGTCGCGAGAAAGATGATGTTTATTCCATTTTTCGAAATTATCAGTTGATTGTACTGCTTTTTTTTATTCCGTTAACTTCATTAATATACGCCGTGTAACGCACGATCTTAACTTATTCACTCGATAAATGTATAAGTTTGCATAATTAGCGAAAATATTT
Source organism: Icerya purchasi (assembly GCA_039619475.1). Taxonomy (NCBI): domain Eukaryota; kingdom Metazoa; phylum Arthropoda; class Insecta; order Hemiptera; family Monophlebidae; genus Icerya; species Icerya purchasi. The sequence goes on from CM077115.1 coordinate 96,864,739, forward strand.
ATTTAGACAATGTAGTATTTTAAGTTATTTGTTTTGGCACGCTAGTTCCTTCGAACGTCGTAAGCTCCGTAAAATTACATTAAAAGGTGTGAGGCCTATCCTTCTAGCGCCCGATATTGCAGCTTGAAATACGACTCGCACCGCGTTAGTCGAAACAATCATAGAGAATAAATATCAAATACATTATACGGGCACGTAACACTCGTAATTCGTAACAATGTAACGGTATCTTGTATGGAAATGGTAGTTTAAGTCATAATAAAGCATTCGACGAACGTGCAATCAGACAAATTCAAGTTTTTTGTACGCGCACGCGCGGAACGACTCGGACTTTGTTAGATGCGATATCCTTTAAGCTGTTTAAGGAGACCTGGCGGGTTTTTTTACGCACCCCGAACTAGTTTCTCTAAAGATTTTGATCTATAATATAAACGCAAAAATTTCGCGGTGAATACAGAGGTCTTTTAGACACGAAACGTTTTCGAAACTACCGTAGCTATGTATGACTCTGCTTGTTATTATGGAAAAAACTGCTCAATCGCGTATACGCGGGGTGCTTGATCGACCAGTCGCCCATGTTGGTTTATTTCCAAATGAAAAAAAAAAAAAAACCTTCTTCCTAACATGACCGAGGTCGTTTCCTTATGCTGAATTTTGAAATATAATATACTTATCTCCGCCACACCGTGTATAATAATATAATTTAACGTCTACGGTAATTACGAGAGACCATTGCGGTATCCTTGAGAGCATAACTAGACGGTAACGTTTCATTTTGCATCTCCGGTGAGGATCTAAACTAAATAATACCGTTATAATATTTTGGTGTCGTCGCGTTTGGCCTAGTGGCTAGAGCTCTTGACTTCCGATCCGGAGATCTCGGGTTCGATACCGGGCGATGATAAAAATATACGGCGCTAGTTTCGTACACAGCAGTTTAGACACAGTTGGACACTGCATTTGTATATCGATAAATCAAGCGACTATAGTCACAGTTCCGAATGTAGTCGTGTGTATTAGTGTCGCATAGAAATATTCAGCCGGCGAACGATCGCATCAACGTGAGTAAAGGCTAGTCGTCTTGGTTCGCCTTGACACTGATAACTTATTTCACTTTAGTCGGCAGTACGGAAGCTAGGTTGCGCTCCTACCTCAATCGTCTCACTTAAGTGTGCCATTAATTTAGGTGACGTTTTCCTAGCGAGCGTAGGTGTAGGCGTGCAACTACACTTCCGATAAGCACACGCACTGCAAGATGCACATCTAAAAAATATATGTGCATCTGGGCTATTCGGATACGAGTTATAACTATGAAAAAAATATTTTGGTACCAAACTGAACTTAAATCTAAAAGTTGAAGTAAAATAGAATTTAATCCTTTTATTTATTTGTTTTACGAGTCGCTATTACTTCAGAATGAAAGAAATCCAAAAAATATCACCTATTAGTGTTCGAAAAGCTGTACAAGAAAAAACCAAAAATCGCAAATAAATTCAAAAACAGCACATAGAGAGACAATCCAATTTGCACTCATATATATATATATATATATATATATAAATATTTGAGTCAGCAAAAGACCGACTAGTGAAAAACAAAAAAGTGGACGTGATTCAAATAAAATTTGATTACATTTTGCTAAAACGGTGGGATATTTATTTGATTTCTGTTTGAAGTTGACGGGGTTTGAAAATGGCAAAAAAAAGCTAAAAAGTTAGAAACGTCTTTTGTTATAATGTCCACCACTGTGAAATATCTCATCCGTTAATTTAATTCGGAATTTTTATCGTCCGAAAGGAATTTTTGGCGGCCAGCTACCGTAGCGTTAGGCAGTGGTGTTTCGTTCAGGTAGGGACCTAGTTGGAATCTCGCTGTTGCACATAGAAAATACATTGGTAAATTCCTCCTGCGCTTGTTTAATTTCCATAGTTGACAAGCCCCCGCAAAAAAAAAAAAAAAAAAGGAAAAAAGACCGTTTTCCAAATTGATTTAGTACGATTCCTTTTTGATTTTCTTGGCTTCTGGTGTGTTTGTACTGTAATTTTTACGTGCAGCTGCGCAAGCCATACATTTACAGATCGTCTTTCGTACAGTGGCGGAAACTGTTGATGTGCGGTTTAATGTTTTCGACTTCCGATTAAAAATTATTTTTCCCCCAAAACGCCAATAACGGATAAGTTTTAGTTGAAACCACTTCGTATAGTCAGATGATTGCCCGTCGTATGGAAAGAGAACGGTCTTCTTAGTAGACGTTAAAGTTAGCGTCGCAGTCTTCGCGCTATCTAGAAAGTATAGAGCGTTTTGTTCATTTGATGATTGCCGTTTTTTTTTAGTTATCTTAAAGCTTCAGCCTTTATTTCTTCTTTTAGTACGTCATGGAAAATTTGTAATTTCTGAATTTTTTCCATTATTTGCGTTCAGTTTTTACAGGTGTAGTTCTTCACAGATTAAATATTACTGTCCGGTAATTCGTGGGCGATTGTACTTCTGACGTTCGTAATTTGATCCGTATTGTCAATGTTTCAAATTCGCGAATTTAAGATTGTCGAGCGCGCAGGGGGACATATCTGGTAGCTAAACTGAACGTACATCTTTACTAGTAAAAGCTGGGGGAAGAAGGGGGTGCTCCGATTGAGAGATCATCCTTACTAATATTATAAATGCGAAAGTAACTCTGTCTGTCTGTCTGTTACCTTTTCACGCTTAAACCGCTGAACCGATTTAGATGAAATTTTGTATGGAAATAGTTTGAGGTCAAGGAAAGAATATAGGATAGTTTTTATTCTGGAAATATTATATTAATTTTATTATTTCTTACGTATTCGTTCGTTAGTGTATGTTATTTTATTCAGCCAGATGTTTTCGTTTGGAAATTCTAAGAAACATCAGAACGCCAGAAATCGGTTTCGTTATGTAAACAAAATTACTAGCTAGCTTTTATTATTAGTGTGTTGTTCATCTTCGATAGTCGCCATTCGTTCGTCCGTTCCTAGCTTAAAACGTGTTGTTCATTTTCGATAGTCGTCATTCGTTCGTCCATTCCTAGCTTTTACCCGCGACGACGTTGTCCGCAGAAAATTATTATTTCAAGTAAGCTGTTTCGACGTCAATATAAATATAAATGAAAGAGGTTTTATTATTAAATCATAACGATAGTTATATAGGTATTTAGTGAGTAGGCCGGAGATTTCCTTAAAACATTTACATAAACGTATTATATTTTGATTTAAAAAAAAAAATTCTTATTATTTTTACTGTCAATTTGCCTCGCAGGCGTAAATCTGATCTAGCGCGTAACTCTAACAGAGCTCGAGCTGCGAAAGTAGCTAGAACTGAGGAATCTCAAGAGCAGACACAGACCAGACAGATTTTAGATGCCAAGCGTCACTCCTCTCAAAAGGTTTCAGAGACCTTAGAACAGACTCAGGCACGGCAAGCTTTAGACGCTGAGTGTCACGCCTCTCAAAGGGCTGCCGAGATTATAAATGCGAAAGTAACTCTGTGTGTCTGTCTGTCTGTCTATCTGTTACCTTTTCACGCTTAAACCGCTTAACCGATTTTTTTACGACAAAGCTTTTCATTGTAATATAAAGGCCATCCATTTGAGATATACATATATATATATTTAATAGTAAATGAATATACACTGGCAGGACAACGTCTGAAAAACGTTGTTTACAAAAATGTGTTGAATTAAAATTTTACTACTGTAATTGTAAATAAACAAAAATAATTACATAAAAGTAAATAATAAAAAAAATATATAGAAGTAAATACCTAATAAAAAAAAAGCAATAATAATAAAAAAAAAAAACAAACCTATAGTTATAATTTAATAATAAAATCTCTTTCATTTATATTTGTTTTCACGTCGAAACAGCTTACTTGAAATAATGAAAGAATTTTTCATATATGCTCGGAAGAAGATTTAAATAAACTGTTATAATTACAGATTGACGAAAAACCGGATAACTGTAAAACGATAGAATTAAATAAATTTATTCCGTGGCTAAAGTTATTTGTATTTACGTTGATAGACCGATAGCGTTACTAAAAAGAATAAATATGATAAAAATGGAAAAGTATGCATGTGGTACATTAAATACGATAAAGGATTTATTTGTGTGTAAGAATGAGCATGTGAGAGCGTGCGCTCCGCGTTTTACGTTACCGGCCGACCAGGCGTTGTGTATAGAGTTAGAGGTAGAACTAAGTTTTCGGAGGAGTAAGAAAGGGCGTAAGGTAGTGCTTATCGCGAACCGAGCTGTGTGTGACGGTTGTGTTGTTGGCTGCGATATTTACTACACAGTGTTTCGTTGTAAGAGGTGTTTTGCTGCTGTTGATAGAGCGATAGTAGGATCTAGTACGAAATCTAAGAACCACGTTAGCAGAAATAAGTTAAATGAACGGGGCATGAAGGGTGAGAGGAAGTGTGCACATTCTACAGTTGTAAAGGCTGGCCGGAAACGTACTCTTAGGTTAAGGGGATTCTTCTGGTGTTGGTAATTTTTATACTCACTGTTTCCTTCTTTTGTATTAATAGAGCTATCATCGGTTTTAAGATAATATGTATGTGTATACGTGCGAACTTAATGTATATAGGTATAATAATAATATAAATCTGTATTGTATAAATAGCAATTTAAAATGGAGAGATCAGAATCATGATAAATTTAGTAAAAATTTAGATCACAAATTACAAATGGTAGGCAATAAAAAATTAGACAATGAATAAAAAAATCAAGTAAACCGTATGACGTCATTAATACAATTCTGCCACAAAATTAATTGTGGCACCTACGATCGCATGACAGAGTGGACGACAGAGATTACGAAAACTTGGAACAGAGTGGGAGGAATCAATAATGACATTTTTAACATAACGCACCTGAATATTAGAAGTTTAAGACGAAACTGGGATGAGCTCTTAGCACACATTCACAATCAACCATTTACAGCTATTGTGCTCACTGAAGTAAATTTAAACGACGAGGAATTAAAACTGTATGAGATAGATGGATATGATAAATATGCCCTGGGGAAGCCAAGAAACTACAACGGTGGTATATTAATATTTGTAACAAAGGAGTGGAATTCAAAATTATTGTTTACGGAAAGTGATGCTTACGATAATATAGTAGTAGAAATTATCATATTTAATAAATTAAAAATCACTCTATTAGCTATATATCGGTCACCGAGCAAGAACATTGGAGACTTCTTAAGAGGAATCGATGAGGTTCTCAAAAGGTTGGGACGGGAAACGAAATATATAATATGTGGCGACTTTAATATTAATCTTGAAATAAGAAATTCTGCGGCAGCAAATTTCTTAAACATTATAGCAGAGCACGGGGGGATCAGATTAATCAAGGGAACTACACGGGAAGAGATAAGGGGAAATTGTTTGACAAAATCTTGTATTGATAATATCTTTATAAAATACACAGCTGATGAAGTGGTAGCTGGTATTATAAAGACAAAAATCTCTGACCACTACCCGGTTAATTGCGCTTTTAAAATTAATAGTAACAAATTTATTCCACATACTTTAATAAACAATAGTTATATAAACGAAATTATGTTAAATGATAAAGTGGAAAAATATGATTGGCAAAGCATACATGAGAATGCAAGTACGGAACAAATTACAATAAACCTGGTAAACGTTTTCAAAAATTGCTATGAGGAATGTAGGTACACAAAACAAACAACTGCGAAAAGAAAAAATGTTCCCAAGAATGAATGGATGAATAGGAAAATATTAAATTATATTCATATAAGAGACTTGTATTATAAAAGATGTAAAGGAAATCGCTCAAACAGACGGTACAAAGAATTATATAAGAGATATAGAAATCTAGTCAAATACGAAATAAGACAGGCAAAAGAGAAATATTATATACAGGAATTACAAAAAACAGACAACGATATGAAAAAAACCTGGAAAATAATAAACAAAATAGTCTGTAAAAAGAAAAAAGTAATGCTAGATGAGGATTTACTCAAGAACTTTGGTAGCTACGATAATGCAGTCAACGTATTCCTAAATTACTACATGTCCACAACAGGCAATATGAAACATTTCTGTGATAATAAACTCTTGAATATCGAATCAGAGAATGAAATTAATATATCCTTGTACATTCCAAGAGCTACAGAGGACATAATTGAAACAATAATAAAAAAACTTAATCCGGATAAAGCTCAAGGATACGACGGAATAAGGGTAAAGGATATCAAGAAACACTCAAAATTACTAACTCCATTACTAACAAAAATGATTAACCTTTCTATAAAAGAAGGAATATTTCCTAGTGAGTTAAAAACCGGTATGGTGCGGCCAATTTATAAAAGTGGAGATAAAAAAAAGTGCGAAAACTATAGACCGATCACATTAATTTCAGTCATAGCAAAAATAATTGAGCAGTACGTGGGAAAATATTTGAAAAATTATTTGGAGGAGAATAAGTTGATAGATAGCAATCAGTTTGGTTTCAGAGAGGGAAAGTCAACGATATTATTACTTAGAACATTAATTTCAGATATAAATAAAGGATTAGCAGTGGGTAAGCAATTTCTGATAGTTTTTTTAGACCTTACTAAGGCTTTTGATCTAGTGGACCAAGAAATACTGATTGAGGACTTAAGAAAAATGGGAGTAAAAGGGAGGTTTCTTAAATGGTTTCAAAGTTATATAAGAGGAAGAGAATTTTTGGTAAAGATTGGGAATGAACACAGTAAAAAAGAAATAATGAACCACGGAGTTGGACAAGGGACAATACTGGCACCAATACTTTTCTTGATATATACGAATTCGCTATATCGATATATAAAGAATTCTAAAGTGTATGTTTACGCAGACGATATCGCTCTAGTCATTGAACACTCCGACATAGGAAGTGCTGAAAAAATGTTACAAGAAGATCTCAATAATTTATGCAAATGGGCGCATGACAAAAAATTATTATTTAACCCTAAAAAAACAAAAGTGATACACATAAGAACACCAAGCCGGTTTAGAACGTTCATCCCCAAAATAATTTTACATGATACAAAGTGTCTCTACACAGTAAGGAAAAATGTAGCTGTGGAAAGTTGGAAAATGTGAATGAATTTAAATATCTTGGGGTAATATTAGATAAAGGACTAACATGGAAAAATCATATAGACAAAATCGCAGGAAAAGTTAGACAAACTATCCCAGCATTATATAAATTAAAACAATGTATGTCATACAAAAGCCTAAGATTATATTTCGAAGCTGTAATAATGTCCAGAATTAAATACGGAATCGGAATTTGGGGTGAGGCGAAAATTACAGAAATGAGGAAAATCAACAAATTGCAAAAAAAATGTTTAAAACTGGTCCTACACAACAAGAATAATTCAGACGCATCAGATAATATCACTTGGTGGAACAAAAATAATGAAATGTCGGCAAAAATGTTATATTATTACAGCAAATTACTTAGTGCTAAACTTGAAAATAGGCAGTTATCAACTAAAACGAGAACGTACATAACTAGAAATAGCGACCGACCTTATTATGTACGACTCAGGGGAATTAACAATAAAATAGATAATGTGGATGAAGAAGTATTAATAAAATTAATGGAGAAGATACCAAAGGAAATCCAAAATGAGGAAAAACTGGAGATATGGAAAAACAAAATTAAAATTTGGCTGATAGCATGGTATAAAGAACAATAGAAATAATAGTAATAATAATAATAACAATAATAATAACAATAATAATAATAATAACAATAATAATAGCAATAAAAATAATAATAACAATAATAATAACAATAATAATAATAATAACAATAATAATAACAATAATAATAATAATAAAAATTTTGATACACGATTGGCTACGATCCTCAGTTTTAAGCTGCTATTCAGAGTGTGGTAACTATATAAAAATTTTATTATACCATTGTAATATATAAGCTAATATATTAAGATATCTAAATAGCAAATAATATATAAGATAAATGTATAATTGAGAGTGTGAATTTTGTTGTATAGTATTGCATAAGATAATTAACTTTGTAATGTAACTTAAGTTGATGTTATATTGTATAAATAAACGATATAATTATGTTGGGAACCCACAGACGGGCTAGTGCCTTGTGGGACCCGCAAATTATTTAAAAAAAAAAAAAAAAAAAAAAATTCTCCGCGGACAACGTCACGGGTTAAAAGCTAGTGTGTATATAAAACACTGACTAATAAAAAAATGAAAATGGCAATGTATAGCTTTTAGACGCAACGTTCGATATGTTTCAATGGTCCCCGTAAAAGAGGAGTAGAATACATGCAGCAGCTGGATAACAATTGTTTGAAATAATGTATTATATACCTAATAGCAAACGGATAAATAGGAATATACTTTTATCTTCAGAAACGTATTTTTATTATTTGCCCGTAACATTTATTGGCTTCTACGTTCGCATTGTAATTTCTGTTTTTCCACCTGAACATGGGTTTTTGCCCGAAAACATTTCTGAAAATAAATATATATTTCAACTTGAACGGGTTATCCGATATTTTTGGTGCATACATTATTTGAAATAACTGTTATTCCAGCAAACAGGTATGAAATCACATTATCATTTTCAACTGGATAACAGCTGCTTAGAATCTTATAAACCGAGCGGCGAAAGGAGTAAACGCGAATAAAACAGTCATTGCAATCGAAATTAACTGCAGAAACACGAAGCGTACACCGGAGTAGATAGAAAACCTATGTTCTGGGACACAGTTTCAGTTTTCATCACCAGGGGGATGCAGGAGTGCTAGTGTCGCGTTAGTGTTGTGGCAGTACAGGAAACTAACTCTTGTAATGAATCTTCTATAATACTGAATTATGCAGAAACGCTTGTATTGCATTAGTGTTGTGCTAGTATGAGGAACTGCACCATTACAATGATGTCTCTAAGATATAGAAATATGTGAGAGCGCTAGTGTCGCACCAGTATTATTGTAGTATATACATGAAGCTATCTCACCAGAATAAACCTTCTTGCTCCTGCATGCTTTCTCTGCAGACACCCCTATACATGAATGCCATCACTCAGTAACAATGCTCAGCCAAAGGATAAATTAGGGGAAAGGCTTTAACCCCAGCCACTTATAATTTTTCTAACCTGTACTAAGTTACTTTGAATGCTTGTGTGTTCGCATGTGTGTTGATAATGCATTTACCATTGTGTCTGACCAATGTAATAATTTGCTAACCAGTAACTAATTGCTTGTGTATGCTTTGATAATATGTTTTATTGTTGATTAGCCGCCTTTAACATTTTTCTCGCCCCATACCTAATCTGCTGCTTTGTGCGTGTTTACATGTGTATTGATAATACATCTACCATTGGCTAACTTGTGTAATAATTTGCTAATATGCTTGTGTGATTGCATGCGTGTTGACGATACATTTATGATTGCCTAACTGATGTAATAATTTGCCAACCGATACTAGTTATTTATGACTGTATGTGCTTCGAAAATATGTTTTACCGTTGACTACCCACCAAATCTGCTGTTTGCATGCACAAGCTTTGGCGTTGTGCTTTATTGTACCTGTAACCAGCCAATGCTAATATTACTTGCTACTCCAATATTATTATTCCTCCCATGCTTGTTTCAACAACTATTCCATTGAAAATGATTTGATGTGTTGATTAATTCAAAAATTAGTCTAATCCTTGCTAGTAATGCTTGTTTGTGTGCATATAATTTGATGTATATACTTCACCTATGTTTGAAGCATCTGCTGTTTATGCAAATTAAAAGATGCATTGATGTATATCTAACCGAAATAATTGTGATAACAATGTATATGAGAGATTATGCCCCAACTTCCAGATTTTGGCAGGTATTCACATATATCTAGCCAAAGTAACCGCAGTGCTAACCTCAACAAGGTTTATTCTTGTTCTAGCCTATATGTTTCTAGTGTGATGCTTTGCAAATGAGTAATCAAAGTCGGTGATTGATAAAAAACTGATTAGACCACTAACATGTAGTAATATACAATCGTCTCAATTGCTAAAAATCCTTCCTTAATTGATCTCGTCCTAAATAACGGCCCGATCCTTTTTACTTCCTCTTTTCGTTATTTGGGTGTTGTTTTTTTTCCTTTTTTTTTTTGGATAGCTGTCTTTTATTCCATAACCATATCACCTTTCTATACTTTTCACGCTTCAAAAGATCCAACCTCATTAAGTTACTAATTACGGAGATGATCCCGCGATGTTGCTTTCGTTTTTCAAATATTTTATCTGTTCTGTTCTTGATTACTGTTGCTGCATTTATGAAAACTCTTCTAAATCCCTTTTGCCTGAGCCCGATCGGGTCTAAAATACATGTCTCCGCCTCTGCTTTGGAGCCCGAAAGTCTACTCCTGTTTCGGCTCTGCATGCTACGTAGCATATTCCTTCTCGTTTTCTTATCAAACGGATGCCAATTTCTTCTTCATCTCTTATCTCATTCTTTTATTTTACGTAATTGCGGGTTTTCTGTCAACAAAACTCTAATTTTATTTTTTATCGCTGCCCGTCTCGTTCAATTTTCATTGTACATCTGCACTCACGGTAAACTCCGTTACTTTTTGTTCAATTTTTCCTATTTTCTTCATTCAATTAACTGCTTTTATTCCTTCTAAACCCATGTCTACATCGTGTTGTTAGATCGGAATTATTTTTACGGAATCTAAGCTCTTTTTCGTTCTTCACTGATGGCTCTAAAGAACCTAACAGAGTTGGTGCAGTTTGTTTTTCTTTTTTTTTAAATTACTTCGGGTCCTCTAAACGTTAATCTTTTGTCACTGCTATTCTACGTGCCCTCCTTTTTATCGGATCCTCACTTATCTCTCGCGATATCCCTTGCCGGGTACTAGAAAAGTGTACTGCAGGCTATATATCTTCGTTTCGTTCTCACTCAACCGACAACGTTATCTTCCTTATTCACTCCTTGATTCACGATCTCCCTTCCTTTTCCGCTCAATCCAAACTGTAATCTCTTTTAAATATCTGGTCATACCGGAATCGGATATTCGCTCACTTTCCTTCCTCTTCTTATAAGTTTCTTTCCGCTCTCTCATCCGTTAATGTTTCCATCTACGGTAGCTGCTCATTCTTAACTCTGGTTTAACTCTCACGCATCCTCATTCTTTAATCCGGATTGCTATTTTTTTTCAACCTTCCCTTTCTCGTTTTTCCTAGTTTTTGGCTTTCTTTTTATGCGTCACTTCAATCTCTCTGCGATTTAGGTACAATTTGCTGCATTCTTCGCTTTTCCATTTTTCTCTTGTTCCGTCTCCTTATTGTGTTCATTGCATCTTTGTAAAATCCATTTTATTTGTATCCCCGATTGCACAGTGTTTATAAAACGAGATTCTATAAAGTTCTTTGTTCATTCTCGTCCTTGCTTGTGCTATCCAAGCTCTTGATTCTTTCTTATCAGTTGTCTCTGTTAGTGTAAAGATCTTGAGTAAATGCCTATGTTGACAACCCCCCCCCAAAAAAACACCGTATGTATTTTAGAAGAAAAAATATGTGATAAAATAAAACAAAAAAAATCCGAACGAGTATTTCTCGAAATCAAAAAATACATCGGAGGTCCCGAAACGCGTATTAGATTGTTGTTGATAACTGAATTCGAAAAGGAAGAAACTAAAGTGCAATGATTTTAAACGGGTCTCTTCAGCTGGAAACCGTATTAGAGGCCTTGGAACTTTCGGATGCTCGGACGTTTTTACGTATACTGGCCCAGTTTTTGCAACGGTATAAGAAGCTTTCGATGTTAAACAAGTTAAAGGCCTATATACTACGAATCTCAGGCACAAGAGAAGACAGATTTGTAGAAGTTACTTTAACGTTTCTCTTCGTCGAAATATTCCGATAAACTTGGACAGGGTTATACAAGACGACTTCATCGTGGGAAAAGAAAATCAGAATTTCGGGTGTAATATTTAAGTCATTTATTCTTTGTTTTTCCTTTGTCGGCGAATAAATAGATTATGCACATCGAAAGTTCTTACGTGGCCCCGCCCCTTAGACGAATTTCCGTATAGGCCACTGCAGTTCGGCTTATTGCTGGATTTCTTCTATCTTCTTTTTCCTCTTATCTTCCGCATTTACCTATCATTTAAACAAGTACTTAACATTTTCCGACTTCTTTCTTTTTGGTTACATCAATCGATTACTTAGCTATTCCATAACGTGTTCTTTTATTGCTTTCTACCGCTCATTAATTCCACCAAATTCAGTCCTCATCTTCTATTTTTTTCCCCTTCTGTACATTTCGTACATTTTTTCATCATTTTCCAACGTATTTCCATCACCAGCAGATTTAATACTTCGAATAATGTTACTTCTTCGTAAAAACCTCGAGTCTTTTCCTTCATCGTGATCTGTCTAACTTTTGTTGATATTGTGCAGTTTGCTTTAAACACCTGCGAACCTCTTTGACGGTTTTCGATCTCTTAGAAGTGACACAGTTGTTGTTACATTTGTATTTAAAGTTCCCAATGTACGCGCATTCTTTTTTCATTCATTGCTTCTCTATTATTTCTTTTCGTATACGTCATTTTTGTTGTTGCATGGTGCGGAGAAGGATTTAGTTGGATGGAAGGAGACTTTATTTTTGGAAAAGAGCGTAAATATTTCGCCAGAATCCAATATGGAATTTTGTTGCTGCAGGCAAGGCGAGAAGATGCAGCAATCTGAGCTAAAGTGTTTGCCACTACGCTCCATGCTAGGAACCCAGACTGGAAAATTGTTACAGACAGAATGGAGTATATTATGGATGAGGAGCGTATGCGCGAAGATGGCAGACGGGTGGGGAAATGGGAAGAAATAGTTTGGAGAGCATTCACCGAGTCAGAGGCAATCAAACAGGTGGAAAAACAGGTAATGTAACCATTAGCTGAGCGCTAAGGATAGTGCAGAAAGAAGGTGAAAAGATTCAGGGGTCAGAGGGGATGAAAAAATTCCAAGAAAAAAATATTACGAAAGAGAAGCAAAAGTTTTTGACCGACGAAATGCTCACAATGCAAAGGATTGCCTAAGCGTCGGGTATATTTTTTGCACTGATATCTCTTACTGAAAACTACGATGCGGGCAAAGAACAGAAAAAGAAGTCGGTCATCTCAGTTCAGTACCTACTGCAAGCAGTGTCAGATTGCCGAAAATTACTTTTATGGTTTCAATAACTTCATGATTTTCAAAGGTTTTCTTCGCGCGCTTCACTGGAACGCAGACAGCAACTCTCTCTACCTCAGCGGTGCATCTTTAAGCATGCAGCGCATTCGATTATCCACGTTTATCTTAACTATTATTAAGGGAATAAGCAGACTCCAGTAAACGGGGACAACTGATTTTGAACCCGGCCAGTAGGGTGCCTGGATTTGATCTCAGCAGAAAAGCGTGGTGCAATTTGAATCGAGTTAGAACCAACCAGGGCCGCTGCAACTATTTAATGAAAAAATGAAAGCTCTCGCAATCGGAACTGTGTAGCTGTGGCGAGACCCAAACGATGCCGTACTTTGTTAACTTGTGTGAGGTATACAGTTTCAATAAAGGTTTGACTTACATTCTCTTGAGGAAGGCGCAGTAGATTGACTAATAATTTATAAATTATAAGACGATATATTGTTAGTTTGTAATTTTGTATTTTTAATCTGAATTTTATACTTTATAACTTAATCATGAAATATTCGGTATTATAAGCGCGTAATTGATATGATAATAATAATAATAATTACGGAGATCGATGAGAGACATCGGCAGCAGTACTCTCCGGTCGACCATTCAAAGCACGGGCTAGTAAGGCATAACGGCCAGTGCTGAAATGGTGAAAATGGCAAAGGCCACCGTCAGTGTCGTTCGCGCCTGATAAAGTTTCGACATTAGGGGAGTAACGCTGGTGCCATTTTAATAAATAATTCTCCGCTGAAAAATAACGTCGCGATCGTTCCAGTTCACTAAGAAAACTTGTAAAGTACGTTTATTTTCGATGTGTTTTTGCGGAAAGTTTTTAATTAAAACTTTCCAAACTGACCGAACCAGCCGAACCAGACTGTGTGATTTTTTCATCGTCGAATTTCCGCCGCAAATAACTTTAATCTCAAGTAAACGGTGCAAAAAAAAAAAAAAAAAAAAAGCGGAAAAAGAACGAAAAAAAAAACAAAAAAGAAGGCGACAATCAAAATTCGCTAATGCGTTCGCCCTATAAAAGTGAATGCGGCTAAACTGGCGCCATGTAGAAGGTAGAAAAAAGTCCTAACAACTGGAACTAAGTGTGTCTCTGAGAAATGGAGTCGAGTATTACCGCTTTTCCGAAAATTATTTTGATAATTAAAAGAATTTGACGACATAGAAAGAGTATAGCTGAATAAGTGTATAAAATCGGCCCTTCCCTCTGTCCATTTGGCTGAAATAAGGCCCAAATATTTACTGTGCCATAATAAAAAGCACGATCCTGAAAGTGTTGAGCCTTGCAGCTTAACTTTCAACCCTTAACTTCAAAAAAATATGTTTTTCAGCTTTTTTAACCGTATCTTTACGATTTATGAACGGATTTTGAAAAACTCAAGTCGAAGTTAAAGAGAATTACGAGGCGCACATAACATAGTCATTTATGGGAGCTAAAAATTCAATTGAAAATTTCAAATTTGCCTAAAAATTAACACTATTATCGAAGCGTATAAAAACATTTTATAAGATAAAAATTTGGTTACAATTTTAAAAAAACTGAAATTTTCAGCGGTTTTCGATATTTTAAGGACTTTAATGTATACCGAACGCAATTTCAATCTCGAAAATGAGTTCTGCGACCTAAAATACCCTCTAGTATACATACTTAGTTCAGTTTGTCACAGCATATGGCTGAAAAACACGAAATCAACCTCAAAAAGACCCGTTTCGCGGCCTTAAACAACACAAATACTCATTTTTTTAGGACCTTATTCTGTACCGAATATTTTTATCCCAAAAATTAGTTCAGTGACCGAAAAAACCATCTAGTATACATACTTGGTATTCAGTTTGTCACAGCATATGGCTCAAAAACTTTAACACCGAACAGTCGAGTTTAACGGCCTGAAGAAATTCGGATATTTAGTTTTTTATGTATTTCGCACGATTTTTTACCTTAAAAATCTTTCGTCCGCAATAAATATTTATTTGAAACTATAGAGTTGAATGTAACCTTAAATTCATATTTAGCGATAAAAATACTTCCAGGAGGGTTATTCTGCGATTTACGAGAACAAATAATTTTTATTTTTAAATTGGACAAAACTTTTCATATTTAGAATACATTAGTAAAATTTTGTTCAACTAATTTTGTCCAATTCAGAAATTAAAATATTTTGAATAACCTTCCAAATACTACAATTTGGTCGATTTAGTCACAATTCCTTACCACAATGCTTAAAATTAATCTCAAAATCGTGTTTAGTGATCCCAATTTTCAAGTATGCATTCTTGACCTTTTCTAGAACGAGATATTGTTCAGTTAGATACGTTTTATCAGAATTCTACACTATCGTTAGATGCTTTTTTAGTTATATTTCTTTATTTTTCGATATTGCAAAAATCAAAAATATTAATTTATATTTAACTTTAAAGCACGATCGATTGATTTTCATGAATTAATATGCAGAAATGTATGCTTTTAAAGGTAATTACTACTATAAATGAGACGAATTTTTTTGATCGTTCTGCAATAAGGCGACAAGTCCGAAATCCTGGTGATGGTCCATTGTTCCAAATATCGTAGTATAGAGAAACTTGGAAATAAACAAGTTGTTTATAAATAGGCAAGTAGAGATTAACTTCAGCTATTAATTATTTTCTTAAGATCAGAAATACAAGTTTGACGAGCCCAAAAAAAAAAAAAAAAAAAAAACAAAAGAAAAAAAAATACAAGTTCATTGTGTGACTTCTGATTCAAGACTGAGTTCCCGAAATGAGTGAGCGCGTTTCTTATATCTGTTAACGCAATGCCTCGAGATGATTTAATAAAAAATCACACTTCACCTGATGCTAAAGAATTATTTAATACTAAAGACGATCAATTAGTGTTAATAGCCAATGGTTGTTATTTACATCACCAGAAAAGTAGTAATAATGAATTCCGAAGGAAGTCATATTCTGTTCAAAAAAAAGTACCACTATATAATAAACCGTTTACCATCTGTACAACGGATGGTTATGTAGTCGATATAATTGATCCATTTGAAGATAATGTTAATGATACTGAAATTTTGAAATCAGTATTATTCAAAGAAGAAGGTGTAGTAGATATTTTTATACTCGATCGAGGATTTTCGGATGTAAAGAATTAGTTAGAAAAGCAAGAATACTTTGTTTTCATGCGGAGTTTGAAAGGAAAACGTTCGCAATTAACAGCCAAAACATCATAATATGACTCTCGGCTTGTGATAAAAGTTCGATGGCCAGTCGAAGTTTTTCACGGAATGATTGGACAAAAATGTCACCCTCTAAAGAAATAATAAACTTCTTCCTAGAGCAATTGTCAAATTGCAAACTATTCACACAGTACCTTTGGAAAACGTTTAAATTCTGATCAAACGAATCATGTGGAAATTGTTACTCGAATGAAATCCAGAGAAAATGTGGAAACACTTTGGCGGCAGGAGTAAAAGCAGAACGATCGAGTAAAAAAAAAAACTACCACATCAACAACAACACAGATGAATTATTAGATTTTCCGGAAATAACAGAAAACGATCTAAAAATATTCTCCGCTAGAACTTACCGGTACTTACAATCAATTTCATATTTAGCAGAATTATTGAATGAAAGTAACAATTTGCATTTGGAATATGTCAAGAAGCCAACCGTAATTAAAGTCAAGGTTAGATCACGTCGCATCAATAGGAAAACGTTCACCTGTTATATCGATTACAAACCAGATAGCATCGGCTATGGTGGTATTTCGCTTTAAAGTTGTAACTGTGCAATTGGAATTCGTATAATCGGATGCTATTCTTATGTAGCGGCTGTAATATATTACTTATCGTACGCTCGTTACTTATCGAAAACAATAATACCCACAGAAATATTGACAAAGCTATTTCATGATGGAAAAACAATAGCCGTGATTGATGAAGATTACCATCAAAATAATTGTAAATAAATTATACGACGATAAAAATAAATGCTAGTTTTTATATGAATTTTAATTTGATTTAAATCTTTGTATAAAACGAATATGGCAACCGAGCAAGCGGAGGAGTAGCAATCCTAGTGCATACGTCGGTCTCAGCTGTATCAGCCAGAATAGACACACTTCTTCAGATGGTAGCGATATCTGTATTCTTACACGGTCCTCCGAGACTTTCATTAACGATCTGCAACTGCTACCTTCCCCCTAACACTATGGTACATTCGGTAGACCTTCAAAACGCCATATCCCAAATAGTAAGCCCAATGGTCATACTTGGAGATTTCAACGCTCACTCCCCATTATGGGGAGCGGCGTCAACCAACAGACATGGATCAATCATCACTAATATATTAATATACGATTTGTGTACCCTGGTCCCACCTGACCACACACATTTCAACCTCTCCCATAACACCTTCTCGACTATTGACTTAGCACTGGTATCCCCATTACTCCTCCCGAAACTTAAGTCTTTTATCCATGACGACCTTTGCTCCAGTGATCATTTCCCAGTATTCCTACAGTTCGCGGGATACCATCCATCACCGCTAATTCCAAGACCCCCACGATTTTTGTTCCACAAGGCGGACTGGGCGGCATACGAGGCCGGAATCAAAATCCCAGCTCCTAGCGAGTCCCTACCAGACAATTTAAAAGCACGTTTCTTAATGCCATTTTACACACCGCCTGCTTATCAATACCCATCTCTCACAATTCCCGAGCTAAGAGAGTACCATGGTGGTGCAAAGAGATTCATACCGCAATCCAACAGCGCAAACGAGCACTCAGAAAGTATAAAACGTCTCGGTCGCTACCTGACTTAATAGCCTTCAAAAAGTCCCGAGCTCTTGCCCGTGCTCTTATTCGCGGCAAAAAACAAGAATGCTGGGAACAGTTTATCGCATCGATCTCTTCGTAAACGTCAAATAGGACCATGTGGAACAAAATAAAATCCATCAGCGGAATCAACAGCGCCCCAAAACGCGTTCAACTCAGAATCAATGGCAGCCAGATAACGGATGAAGCGGACGTCGCCAAAGCCTTTGCCAGCTACTTTGCCGCAGCATCGTCGTCAGAAAAGTACCCTCCCGCCTTCCGCAGCATGAAACACCAAGCAGAGCAACAGCCAGTGCACTTCCCGTCCGAATCCAACGAAACATACAACAGTAACTTTACCATCTCAGAATTAAATTTCCAACTCAACCACCACACATCCAACACTGCCCCTGGCCCCGACTGTAGCCACCCGTACATGCTAAAGTATCTCCCAATTTCCGGCAAACATTTTCTCCTACATATATTCAACCAAATCTGGAATTCCGGAAACATTCCGGCACAATGGAAATCAGCCAATATCATTCCAATACTAAAGGAAAATAAAGATCCTACTCTTCCCGAAAGTTACCGTCCTATTTCATTGCTTAGTGTCATTTCCAAAACGCTGGAGAAGATGGTTAACAGGCGCCTCATGTTTTTCCTAGAACAAAAATGTCTTCTATCTCCTAACCAAGCCGGCGGGCGAGAGGCAAGATCGACAGTCAGCCAGCTACTTAGCCTGCAAAGGCAGATTTTATCGGCGTTTCATCGCCAACAGCACCTCTACGCAGTATTTTTCGATTTAGAAAAAGCATTTGACCGCCTGTGGCGTCATGGCTTACTACTAAAACTGCGAACGGCGGGAATCGCCGGAAAATTGGGTAAATACCTACACAGCTTCTTAGACAATAGAACGATCCAAGTTACGACTGGTTCGTCAACGTCTGAACTGATGCTGTTGGAAAATGGTGTGCCACAAGGCTCTGCTTTAAGCGCAACCTTGTTCATATATTATATCAATGATATAACTGACTGCCTTGCCGCCCCAGTAACGTCCCGGCTCTACGTTGATGACCTGAATATATCCTTATCGTCCAACCATCCTATAAACGCTCAAAATATCCTCCAAAAATCCATTGAAAATTTACAAAAGTGGTCCAATGAAAAAGGGTCTGACCTTTTCCTTAACAAAAACAATATGTGTTGATTTCCACAGGGGACGCCAAAATCCACTTCCCAGCGTATTCCTGAGTCTAAATGGTTTTCCTATCCCAAATCGTCCATCAGTCAAGTTTCTAGGCCTAATATTTGATAAAAAACTTTCCTGGCGCTCTCACATAGCTGAGCTCAAAACCAAGTGCCTAAAATCCTTGTCTATCCTGAAATATCTATCAAATTACAAGTACAATATAAACCCAAAATTACTTTTTACAATCTACAGATCGATTATCCTTTCACGAATTAATTACGGGTGCCAGCTGTACTCCTCAGCCGCTAAAAGTGTGCTAAGATCCTTAGATCCTATACATTCTGCTGCCCTCCGGTCTATCCTTTTTGCTCATCCCTCTTCTCCGGTTATAAGTTTGTATGCACTGGCAGGTTGTCCCCCCCGCTGTCCTACTATAGGAAGTACTATAACTTTAAAGAAATGAGCACCCTCCTTAGTAGTACCAAAACCCAGACAATATCTCCTAATATGAGGTTTGGGAATGACCCAGTGCCCGAACTTTTTTCGGTTATGGGTCGTTTCCAAATCTTTTCAATCCCAAGAACTCTGCCAGACTTCGCAGCAACCGCACCACCTTGGAGTCAGCCAATCACAAACATCAACATATCGCTGACAAAATTTAACAAAGCTCAATACCCCCCAAACATAGCACAAATAGCAACAAATATCATAGCGAGCTACACGGACCATGCATGCCTCTGAAGGCAATAGGTTATCAGTCACCGGCGGCATGCTCCTACGAAGTCTCAGGGGCAGCAGAGTCAGTTAGACTGCACGATTGCTGTACAGCACTGGACGCTGAAATATACGCGATAGTCTTTTGCATCCAACACTATACCGATAGCAACCCCCAGTCCCAAAAGGCCCTACTCATAACTGACTCTCTAAACTCCCTTCAACTCATCTCGGGGATTAAATCCAACAACCCTTTGGTAAGGAAGGTACATTACCTATTATACAGGTTATCACATTTAAACTCCGAAATGTCCTTCCTATGGGTGCCGGCTCATGTTGGGATTCCAGGCAATGAGCGTGTCAATCGAGCAGCTCAGGCGACATTGTTCTCTCCAATGCCACACAACCCCCCTCTTCCCCCTACATTGGCTCATTTATTTATGCAGCAAACTGGAGAAGAATGGCAACAGGAATGGAGATCTTCAAGTACATTTCTCCGAAGCATAAAAACAACCACGGAGCCTTGGTGGCCCACAGACGGAGTTTCCCGCAGAGATTTTTCTGTCCTGAATCGTCTCCGAATAGGACATACAACCCTCTCGCACGGCTACATATTCACGAGCCAGGAACCCCCAAATGTCTGCCCCTTTTGTAGTCAACCGAGCGCCCCATCCACCAATCACCTACTTCTCGAATGTCCCTCTTTTGCAGTACCACGATCCATGCACTTCACCACTTCCTCTAGTTCTACGATACTGTCAAATGCTCCGCTCGCGGTCGCAGCTGTATTAGCTTACATGCGGAGCAGCGATCTGTACTATCGCGTTTAATCCCCTTAAGTAGGCTCCATGTGCTGTAATAGCCCCAGTAGTTAAACACGGCACATGGAAACCCTCATATACAATCTAAGGAAAAAAAAAAAATAAGTGTTAAATAAAAATATTTTGAATAATAAAACTTTGTACAATAAAATAATTTTAGCTTTATAATAATATAACTTAGTCTATTATTTTATAAAATATTTAGATAAGTTTATTTTATATAGGTCTCTGCATTATTCAGATATTGTGGGTAAACCAACCAAATTTAGTATCTGGAAGTTACTTTATCGCTAAATGTGAATTTAAGGTTACATTCAACCCTATATATATATCGTGCAAACTGAGGTAGAGGATGAGTAGTTTCAAATAAATATTTATTTCGGACGAAAGATTTTTAAGGTTAGTATCACAGATCAGTATAAAAAATCGTGCGAAATACATAAAAAACTAAATATCCGAATTTCTTCAGGCCGTTAAACTCGACTGTTCGGTGTTAAAGTTTTTGAGCCATATGCTGTGACAAACTGAATACCAAGTATGTATACTAGATGGTTTTTTCGGTCACTGAACTAATTTTTGGGATAAAAATATTCGGTACAGAATAAGGTCCTAAAAAAATGAGTATTTGTGTTGTTTAAGGCCGCGAAACGGGTCTTTTTGAGGTTGATTTCGTGTTTTTCAGCCATATGCTGTGACAAACTGAACTAAGTATGTATACTAGAGGGTATTTTAGGTCGCAGAACTCATTTTCGAGATTGAAATTGCGTTCGGTATACATTAAAGTCCTTAAAATATCGAAAACCGCTGAAAATTTCAGTTTTTTTAAAATTGTAACCAAATTTTTATCTTATAAAATGTTTTTATACGCTTCGATAATAGTGTTAATTTTTAGGCAAATTTGAAATTTTCAATTGAATTTTTAGCTCCCATAAATGACTATGTTATGTGCGCCTCGTAATTCTCTTTAACTTCGACTTGAGTTTTTCAAAATCCGTTCATAAATCGTAAAGATACGGTTAAAAAAGCTGAAAAACATATTTTTTTGAAGTTAAGAGTTGAAAGTTAAGCTGCAAGGCTCAACACTTTCAGGATCGTGCTTTTTATTATGGCACAGTAAATATTTGGGCCTTATTTCAGCCAAATGGACAGAGGGAAGGGCCGATTTTATACACTTATCGAAGTATAATTTTTCGGACGACAAATGGTTTTTTGCTTAGTACGAGAACGACACAAGTTGATAAAAGCTGGAGTGTAATAACTAAAAGGAAACATGAAAACGGAAATTAATCAAATGTGTTTCACAAAGTGACTGAATAATGTATTTTTTTTTTGCTTTTAATGTAATAGAAGATTTATTTTATTCATATTTTTAAAACTACATTTAAATAATATATTCCGAAATTTTCAATTAAAAATGTTAAAAATTCAGCTGTTACCTGATTTTCGAGGATCCCTCTCGGGAAAACGTATCCTAGCGGCTGTCAGAATAACTTGCGATAGATTTATCCGAAATGAAAAATCCGAATATTTTCTGTTGATTTAAAAAAAAATCGAAATTAGAATTTTTGCAGAGTTGTATACAAAAAGATACTATTGTCGGTATGATAACAACAAGTATTGCCTTGTAAAATAAGTTGCGACCAAAAAATAAAAATAAAAAACCTTCGTCTAACCATCAGTCAATCCTATCTAGACGAAGTGTGCAAAATTTCAATGAAATCGGTGCATTAGTTTTTGAGAAATCGCGTCTACCGGGGCCTTAAATATAGAGTTCTGAGGAAACGGCGATTGAAGTTTTTAGTAGAAATAAAATTGAGAAATTCTGTTTTCTAACTTTCATAGAATCATCGAAGATGCTATTGTGGTCGCAATGTTCAATGCTTTTGCTCTTGCCTCTTACAAAAGTCAAGGTTTCCATAATGCTGGATTAAATTTTTATAGCATTTAATTCTGATTTTCTAAATGAAGCGGAACATTCTTCTACAAGTATACGCACCACCATGAAATACGTATACATAACTTGTTATTGTTTAACATCCATTACGGTTCTTCTTTTACCGTATTTCTTTCAGCTTGATGATTATACATTGACTTCATGGATGAATGTTGTTGAAACTGTAGATGACTTAAATAAACCAAATTTTGATCTGATTTTCCTATCACGTGAACAGAAAATTGTCTCTACCTTCAAGTTGTCTTATCAGTTTATTACACTCTTTTTTAGAACAACAAGACGGAGGAACTTTCTCTATACATCTATGATTCGAAATTTTCGGATTCATTTATATTTCCAAGTGGCTTATCTAATTCTACCGTACTAAAATTGAAGCTATTCAAATCTGATGATTCTGCGATACGAAGGTAGCGTTCTGTTTAAATGAACATCATTTTTCGACTTATCATGGTTTGCGTCAGTGTTATGGTTATAAATTTCATTTAACACCTATGTTTCTTGGTTAAACTCATCGGTAACACTAATTTTTATTTAAGTTCATTAACAAAAATGTTAAAAAGATAAAATTACATCATTTATTTAACATCATTTATTTAACATCATTTATTTAACATCATTTATTTAACATCATTTATTTAACATCATTTATTTAACATCATTTATTTAACATCATTTATTTAACATCGGCTTTCGAAAATTACGAAAATATTTCGATGAAGAAATGGAGTCGCGAAAACAATGATCGGAATGCAATGCCGCCAGAAATTGTCGAATGTAGTTTCGAAATAAGTTGAATCTGAAAGCGCGGGAAACAGCAGCTCATAGGCGCGGAAGGTGACTGGAGAAGGCCGCGTCTACGCGTGCTAGGACATTATGGTAGTATTACTCCCGGCAAACTTTACACGTGTTTTTTTTTTTTTTTTTGTTGGGCCTGTCAACCGGGGACCTTTACCCAGGAACAAGTAGAATAAGAAGGAATCAATTATATCTTGATATACGATATCAAATGTTGTTAGGAGAAAATAATCAATATAATAGGAACAATAAAGATAATAAGAGGCGCAATATGGAGCAGGAAGACCGAGTATCAATAAAATGGAATAGAAAGCAGAGCACTCAAAAGATAGAGATAAACACTTAATAAATACTACTTTTCGCTATACAGGCCTCTCTTCTCGGCGAACAATGCATGTTATACTTTAACTTTTTGGTTGATTTGATTACATTCGTTAATTATTATTATTATTATTCCTATTATCATAATTTCTACATAATATTACTTTTATATAAATAATATCTAAATTAAGAAATTAGTTCTTTGATTCGTTGCAAGAAACTAAAACAAAGATATGACGGAAGCTGCCAATACATTTAACTTGTTCTTCGATTGTTTCACCCGATTTGCGCGGTCGTTGATTTTCCTCTTACAAGCTCGCTAATTATTTGAGCGCACTTTAAAAAGAGTTCTGAATACGTAATTTCGATTGCACGACGGAGAAATGATTTAATCGAATTCCCTAACTATCAGATAGGTCCCCGTTAATGTGTCATCAGCGCTGAGAAATTTTGAAATCGATAGGTGTTCCCCAACGAAGACCTTTTTATTTCACACCTGTCCGATTCGGTTACTGTGCTAGCTAAACAGAAGTTATGCTGGTTTACACAGGTTCTCTCGAATTTTATCGCTGGCGTATCAACGGAAAGACCTGTCGGACATTCTACAAAACGGAACTCTAGCCAATTATTGTTTTTCATTAATCGAAAGCCTAATTGAACCCGTCAGTCTAAAATCGCTGAAACGAGTATAAAGTAATTGCGCGGGGTGATTTTTCTCTATTGTCGGTGATGTGTACCGTCATATTTCCTCGTCAGAGAGTATAGTGTGCGTCAAAATTGAAAATTTATTTATAGAGTCTCGAACATTTTTTTTTATTCCTCTTAGCACTATCTTGCACCTAGAGCCATGCTGTTGTACTACATCTATCCTGCATTACTGTTGCACAGATGTACGATAATATGCTCTATGTAAGGTCGCGCTGTAAACAAGACAACTAATGAGTCCGATCTTGTAAATATTTGATAGTTAATCCTTATACAGGTACGCGCTCTAATTGACTATGTCTATATTGATCCCATGTCTATAATATACACGTTTATCACTGTCTTCTACGTTACCCCGATGGCGATTGTTTTATCTTTTTAATTTCGAGTACTCACGAAGGTCTCGATGTTGCAATATTGCGATAATTATAGCCGTTTCTGCTCTTTTACTGTTCCGTAATTCTGTAAAAGGAAAATAATAGGTAACGGAGGCTGCAAATGGAAACATCCATCGCGATGTCACTTTGCTGAGATGAAGTTAAGCGTTCGTCACGCCATGAAGAACGGAAGAAATACTGGAAATTATCGAAAAAAAAGTAGTAGAAGTCCAGATGATGAGTCTGTGTAAAATTTCAGCGGATATTAATCGAGTCATTTCGATTGCAGTTTTCTGATGACTACAGTTTGTTCAATAAGAAAATTATATCGGCAATGGTAATTAATTCACAAATAAAGAGGAGTACTGGAACAATGTCAGCTATTAACGTATAAGCACATCGTATCCAAAATAATCTTTGAAATTTTTTGAAATAGTCAATGATGATCATTAAGCTCTTTAATATACGCGCGCAACAGTCAATCTAATATGGCTGATGATATATATATATATATATATATATATATATATATATATATATATTACAATTGGCTTATAAGAAAAGTGTATTCAGTCAGTTCAGGACCGTTCATCGGAATATAGATTTGAATTAAACGATTAGAAAAGGAAAGAGTTGGCCATATTTTTTATAATACGATCAGATATTTTAAATAAGAAAGAACAAATAACGGAAATAGCGTGCGGAGAAGGAACCGGCAGGATATAAAAGACGCAGTAAGGAGTAGGTAAGTCCCAGCAAATCGGGATATAAAGTAGAACGGCCAACATAAAGAGACAAACATTCAAAGAACAGATGTGTCGCAAACAGGAGTTCGTTTAAACGCGGAGAGGCAATGTGGGAAGCAAACCAACGAAAAATGAAGAAAGAAGGAAGATAACGTAATATAGCTCTAACCGGAACAACTATAAAACGGCGAATTGAAGGAAACAAAAATAAAAGATTAGGAGGAAGACTAGGTTGAACATACAGATAAAAAAAAAAAGAGATGATTATTAGAACAGGGGGGAAACGTAAACATCTCCGACTAATGTCTAACATGAAAACTTTTATAGAGCGGAAGAAGATTAGAGAATAAGATTTTTCTTAAGAAAGGAAGTGAGAAGAAGCAGCGACCCCCGAGTCGAAGATCAGACTGGACAATTTAATATTCCCAATTGCAATCTGAGAATACTAAAGAAAGTAGATATCAAAAGACTTTTTAAATGCGGTCCTATAGAAAGATACTAAGAATAGAGTGAAACCAATTACACACAAACAAATCGATACTACTGGAATCAAAAATGAACAACGATAAGAGAGTTGCGGGTCTCGTGGACAGAAAAACGAACTATTCTTTCTATATTGAAAGGCGTACTACGAGACAAAGTAATTCAGCGCATAGCAAAAAATACTTCGGACACGTAATGCAGCGGAATGGAATGGAAAAATTAATTCTTGAAGAAATGGTAGAAGGCAAAAGGATGCGAGGAAGGGCGGAAACCAGATATCGCGATAGGATAAAACAATTAAATGGAACCACGTCGCTTCAGCAGGCTATAAGAGTCGCGGAAGATAAAGACCTATGGCGGACAAGACTGAAAGGACTTGCGATCCACAATTTCACGACGCTCGGACCGAGCTAACGAATATGCTGATGATGAAGAGACTATCAGCAATCATTACAAGAAATTGTCAAATTGTCTTAGATTTTTTGGACAATTTAATGCGGAGGCATGACTCTCTGAAAATAATATTACGGGGCGAAAAGTATAGAAAGGAGAAGCAGACCGTAGCCCAGACAGAATACAATACACGAGCCGTAGAACACATTGAAACATTGAAATGATCAAGATCTTAAATAACGGAGAACAATTGTGCATGCGCAATAAAGGGTAATATCACTAGACGACTGCACATCAAGGCTAATATACATATATATTAATTACAACATTAGAAAAAATGTCCCAATTTTATGTAACGCAAAATGTCCGAATTTTATGCAACGTTTGTTATATTTTATAGGATTTCTTATGTTATTATATTCATATGGACCGATTTGGAATTACGTTGTAAATTTTGATAATTTTATACAAAGTATAGAAGAGAAAGAGACAGAAATATAAGCAAGAGGGGTGAAGGGGCAGAGCTTCTTGCGAGGCCAAAATGGCCGAGTTATATATAGGGCCTGTGCTCATTGACCCCTCTTGCTTTCATTTCTGTCTCTTTCTCTTCTATACTATGTATAAAATGATCAAAATTTACAACGTAATTCTTACTGGCATCAACACAAAAAGAAAAATAACATAACCACAAAAGTCCTATTCTAACATTTAACTCTCATTATATAAAATTAAGACATTTTTTCGTTACATTTTTCGTTACATATTTCATTACATAAAATTGTGACATTTTTTAAATAACAATAACAAAAATCCTATAAAATATAACAAACGTTACATAAAATTGGGACATTTTTTCGAATGGGGGGTAGCCTGCGAATTACGTTGTAATTAATATATATATTAATGACAGTGCCATTTTTACGCTGGAGACATACGAAAATAACGTAAAAAAACCTTTATAAAATATGTAACTGAAGTTGTAATGAAAATTTCTACGCAAACGGAAAATTTATTTATTTCCCATTTTTTAAAGGATAATGAAGGCAATCGAATTTAATTTTTCTACGAGTATTACGAAAGAAGGTAGCGCGCTAGCCTAGTGGTTAAGGCGCTTGGCTACTAACTCAGAGCTATCATGGATATTCGAGACTTGTCTCGTTCCGGATTGAAGTCGCTCCCAGGTATATACCTAATCTGAAATAGAATTGAGTACCAGAGAAATCTGGGAAGGTAAAGAGGCGGATAGTCCAAAAGTAGAAAGGAACTGGCCCTAGTAGTCTCCTTAGATCCATTAGGTCCTTAAGTACACTGTGAACCCCTTAACTTCACAATTCCCGACGCTCTGTCAAGGCTATGGAACTTGCTTTACTTTGCTTTACTTATTACAAAAGAACTATTATCTGTAGGACTGTTCCGTAGCAGGGTTGAAAGTTTACGTACAGGTGAATCAGTTTTCAAAAGACACCTTTAAAGGATTTGGCTGAATTTTTCAGAGTGATCTTAGTAAAAAAAATAAAATTATTCTGCAAATTTAAAAGACGCTAGGTGAATTAAAAACGTATTTTATTCTTTTCTTTTTGTTTCGTAAATCGGTTAAAAATTTGCGAAACAATTTTATTTGAAAAATGCCGACTTTAACCGTGAAATATCTCGACACTTTTTTTTACGCAGGTAGAGAATATTTCAATGAACCGGACACCGTTTTAAGGCAGTTTACAATTTGTTATATCCTTAATGGGTTTTTCTGAAAAATAGTACGTACTGTTTGAAACGTATTATTTTCGAAAATGTGAGAAGATAAAAAAGGAAAGAAATAGTCGATGATTTAACAGGAGGATCACTTGAGACGGATAAAAAAACGAAATATTTACTCGCAAATGAAGAGCAGCAAGAGGTAATCAAATTTGACATTATCGACTTATATGTAAAAAAAAAACTAAGATGGTATGAACAATGCAAAAAAAATTTTTTTTACCCAAAATTTTTTTTTGACGGAAATAAAGTGGTTTAAATTACAAAGGACTGTTTTCTTTTTAAAGAATACTTAAATGTACCTGTAGAAGAAAAAAAAAACTTTATTAAAAAGAACCCCGATTTCTTATAAATTGATTTTGAAAACATTCCGGTATCAAAAGTAATGTGTTGGTTGACTCTCATTATCTCGATTGTTTTCCTCTTCTGGCAGGTTTTTCACCGTATAGTTATCAATCAATATTGTTTTTCTGTCTTCAGCTGCTCATTTCAAACTATGGCTTAACTCATTCTCTAACCCGGACTTTCCATCTCTAACCCGACTTTTTCTTTTTTCCCCTGGTTCTTTGATTTCCCTTCCATCTTCATCGCTTTTTCATTTTTCTTTTGGGCATAATGCTCTTTGAACGCTCTAACAACTACTTTATATGTGACTTCGATCACATGCGTGCTAGTCGTTTTCAGTTGAATAAATTTTTTTTTCCCTATCACTTTTATTAAAACACCTCGAATGTCCTCAACAATAGCCTGCTTGTTCGAGCGTCTAATGTAGGATGATCCTTTATGTCAGTTCGCTGACACAGTTTTTCGAACACTTTTTTCCAATTCCTCAAATCATACATATCCTTGGTTTAAAAGTTATTTTACTATTAAAAATTCACACGAAATGTAAAAAAATGAATTTTTTCTTATTTAGAGTTTTTTAAAAGTTTCTGTTGTTAGGTAGTTTTTTATATCAAACTAAAGGTGCAACCTTTCTTTTTCGACCGATTTAAAATCAATACATTCAGGAAATTTTGTGATAGAAGGTGGAGCGCAGAGTATAAAAACAGAAGCGAAATAAAAGGGAAAATATACTATACTCCATTAAGAGCAAAATTGAGAAGGATCCTTGGTGTAAGGGAAAAGGTTTGGAACGAGATTATATCTATACAATATAAGATTGGGCTATCACCGGGCATCATTATATTTGGCAATATTAGGAATAATAAATAATAATAACTGTAATGAATGCGGATTGGAAGGGTCGATCGAACATATAGTATGGTCCGGTGTGAGAGATATAAAAAGGAAGGAGAAGAATTGGTGATTTTTAAACAAATTTCACACATTACCGATATATGTATATGTATGTATCCCAAATTGTAAAGGAGACAGTTTCTTTAGAATGTAAGGCGTTATATGTTTTTTTAAAAACTGCTAATGTTAAAATGTAAGGGGGGACAGGTAATTAATTAGATCTGGGTATAGACTGACCAAAAGGCGAAAACTGGGCCAAAATAAAATAAAATAAAATAAAATACATAATATTTATTTTATCATTGGTAGGCCAACAGAGTTTCCGGTTCAGATGAATTAAGTAAAACTATCCTATCAGCTTCAGGATTTTTGTGCTGAAATTTATCAAATTTTGCAGTAATTTCCTTTTTAATAATTTCCCCGTCCGAAATTTCGGTATTTCAGATAGAATTATACTATTTTTTTCTCCTATAGTTAAACCACCAAATTAAATTTTTCCGCTTTCAATAATTTTTTGGATTCGGAGCAGTTAACAACGTTCTTTTTCTATATTGATTTCTGATTCTAAATCCCATGTGAACGTAAATCAGCGTCGATTCGGTGATTACTTTTTACTTTGCTGACACTGCAATCTTCATGAACGCGATTTTATTTTTATTTCCGACGGACGAAAATCTGATTTTCATACGCAAGAATACGGGGGCTACTTTTACTTTGTAACTTTTCGTCACTTTCAATAAAACTATGTTTGTGTTTGAAAAAAAATTATTTCGTTACATAGGCGCTTGATGCCGCCCCCGAACATACCATCCGGAACACTACACTCTTCTTTTGCTCTCTTTCTATATCCGGCACCAGTTTAAGTTGGAGAGATTAGTTTTCGAGAGACGTAACTCTTCAGATAACGAAGATGTTACTGCAGAGAGCGGACCAGAAAGTTTAAAATGTCCATCTCCATTAGGCTAAGAGAAAAATTGTTGCTACGGAAGGATTTAACGTTAGTGGGAGAACTGGCCACTTTTAGACGAATTCATCTACCAAAAAATAAGAAAATAGAAAAAAAGCCGAACGAAACGAGAAAACTAAATGAAAAATTAAATCTAAAGTAGCGGCTAATAAAATTTTCGAATTTAGTAGTGGAAATAGTAAATTTGTTTATTTTATACAAAATAGCTACTGTTTTATAAAAAAAAAAAAGATGTGCACGTTGAGATCTTAATAAAAAATAATAATAAAATAAAAATGAAAAAAATAAAAAAAATTTACTTGTAAATATAGTTTACTAAGTTAGTATTTTAGCTTAACAAACTCGAAATTAAAAATTAGTATACAGAAAAGCATGAAAACACAAGAAACAGAAAATATAAAGAAACTCTTACAAAATGTATACGTTATAATTTTTTCAATAAAATTCTATAATACAACTATGTCGTTTAGTTTAAAACGTTTAAGAGTTGTTTTAAATCTTGAGTAGTGGGCAAAAGCTCTATCGCCTCCGGATTCGGATAGAGTTATATGAAGCCTTTCTTCTTCGTAACGGTGGATAAAGTCTTTAACGATTTCGTCGATCCACTTAATCTTTAAATCGGTGTGTAAAAATTCGTCCCGTATTGAGATACATAGGAATTTATTTAGAAGGTATTTTAATAATGTCTTTGTTTGAAATTTCGGTACATCCCCCCCCCCATAATATCTGTATCCTATAAGTCCAAATAGATCTAAAGATGGTTTGATAAATGAGTTTCGAGTTTCATTTTGGAATGTGTCGCCCAACAAGCCAATACATTTCACGGATTTTAACTGTTGAGCTTTAAAAATGAAACATGAATTTTTCAAATTAGTTTCGCATCTAGATGTAAACCCGGGTATTTTGGCGAGTCATAGATTGTTGTTGCCTATTTACGAAGATGATGAGAATCTCCTTTACCGAAGGCGAAAGTCGTACGGATAGATTTTTGCTTATTGAGCTTGTTAATTTTCAGCCTAATTTGTTACACAGTCCAAAACATATTGTCAGTTGCTTCTGTTTGTGAGTCACTTACTGATAACATTGATGTGTCTTAAACGAACTCGGCAATCGTAATATTCTCTTCGATGTTGTTGATATCTCTATCGTATACAGGAGGTGCAGAATTACGCATGCCTGTATTCGATACAATGAGGATTTCATATTTTCATGTGACAAACAAAATTTTCATTCGATAGCTACAATTTCAGTGGACGGCACCAATTTACTTTGAAAGAAGCCCTTGATATCATACTTGGCCGAATGCTTGCTTAATATCCAGAAGTACTGTCGAGCAAAATTTTTTTTCTTCGAACTTTTTTCCTAACATTGACGTTACTCGATGTATTTGATCGATAGTAAAATGTTGACTGCGAAAACCAGATTGGTAGTTTGGCAAACGCATTAGTGATTTGACACACTCATGTAGCGGCTTTTCCAATAGTTTAGATATTATTGGTAATAACGGTATTGGTCGATAGCATTTGACATCTCTGGCAGTTTTTATTGTTTCTGGAGCGTAATATAATCTAGGGACTGTTTTAAAACATTCAAGTACCCTAAGCAGGCATTTTCTTTTTTTTTTTTGATAATTCTTTTAAAACACTAGGTGATATTTCATCTCCTCCTGTTGATTCTTTTTTTTTTTTTGGATTAATGTTATTCATTTATTGACTGATTTGAGATTAGCTCTGTCTTTACAGTGCGTGGTGTAATTGAAATACTATTTACAAATGTCTAGTGAATAAGTTAGTTTCTTATATCATGTCGCAAGCGATTTTTAGTTTCTTTTTTTAGAGACGATATTCTGACTACTGATCTTTTTCTTCCCATAAGGAGTAATTTTGGTTTTCGTTTGTATTTAGTAGTTGGCAGTATTTTTTTCGATTAAATTCAGAAATCAATCTGTGTTCAGTTTGTTGTTGATTCGATTAAACGTATTTTGGTTTTGTGGTCTTCGAATATTGTGCCAGATATATCTTGTTTTTCTGCTCTATATTTGACCACATTGTCTGACTTCAGAAGGGCAGTAGTTTTCACGAAGTATTTTACCTTTTTGCAGTTTTACAAATAGTTCTATGAAGTACTTGTACGTTCAGCTCTTGCGTTGCTTTCAGTCTCAGTCTTAAGTCAGTTTTATAATCAAGTTCATCTCCGAATATGCTTCAGACTGTATGTTTATTTCGTAAAATTTAAATATATTTGTTTCTATATTACCATATTATCAAGGGTGATAAAAATACACGAGCATGGTTGCAAGCTAAATCACTATGTATCTCTGTACTGTGCTACATTTTGATGAAATTCTAATTTTTCTTTCTAATTTACGTTTCCATGAGCGCGATATAGGTAATGCCAGTAATAGTTTTGTTACTATCTCCAGTTTTAAACTGCTAATGAGAGAGTGATAGTTGTATAAAAATTATATTGTATTATTGTAATATATAAGTGTTATCATATTAAGGGGTATTGTAATAGGAAGTATTATTTTAGATGATGGTATAATTGTAATATAAATGATAAATAATGAGAGTGTGGATTTTATAGTATAATAATATATAAGTTAATATTTTTTATGCTGTAACAGAAAGTAGTACTTAAGTTAAGTTGATGTTATATTGTACAAGTAAATGATATAATTATGTTGGGAACCCACAGACGGGCTAGTGCCCCCTTGTGGGACCCGCAAATTATTTTAAAAAAAGAAGAAATAATGGCGTATGTTACATTACGAAAAATTTCTTTAAGGAAACCATCTTTTTAACGCTTATTTTAATAACTATCCCACCGATATTCGATAATATACACTCGTACGGTACAGGTACGTTTTCGAATGAACAAAGAGAATCATTAAAATCAGGCACAAGTTATATGCACGGATGCGGCGAACATATAATCTGCACACTTTCTGATTTGGTTTTTTTTTGGTTTTGCATACTTGATGTGGGTAGAGCTTGCTTTGATAGGAACCAATTACACGGTAACTAATACATAATATTAACTTCGATGCGAGACTGCATTCGGTTGCAACAAGTAACGCGAAGTGAATATTTAACAAGTAGTATAGAATTGGTAACGATCATTATTATAAACCATCGTTGTTCCGGTTTTGATAATGTTTAGATGTACTCGTAATTTACAGTAACAAAAGACACAGAAAAAGTTTGCGTGTAGTTTATTTTTAATGAGCCGAATTTCATTTTAACAGCTAGCGAATCGAATTTTCTGACGTAACATGAGAGTAAGATGTAACAGAAATTTCCATGTCTGACTGCCTGATTAACTAAGTTGCAAACTTCAAAATGATGCAGTTAAAAGGAGACTATTTATAATGGTAATAAATGGCATATGCTAGGAGTGGTGGAGAAATAACGCAGAAGTGTTCTGGTTCGAGATGAAGTTGTTCAGTTGGTTTAAAGTCAGTCTTAATTAACATAAAATATTGCAATGAGGCAGCTATGTAACGGTAATGGTACGGAGTCCGTTCCCTGGCTTCTAATCTAATCTAAGCAACTTTGAATACGTGTATGTTGATTGAATAATTTTCCTTCGCCACGGTTCAGGGAACCTTTTGTCAGTTTTTCCTCCGTTCAAAAATTACACCGCTTCGTCAGCTTATAGTTTTATTTTTGTTTTTTTAAAGCGCTCCCTATATCAGTTCCGAGCTGCATGTAGCTTTGTTAGAATTCCGTTGCTTTATTTGCTCGCACTAATTTACCACTTCCCTTATATTATTATGTCTATATAAATGCACGTCTAAAGTGTCGGAATATTTCGTTATTCACGGAAATACTCGATTTTTTTCTTTTATAAAATAAGTTGTGGATCTCACTGAGCGGTGCTGTCCGTCAGGACCAGCGCTATACGCTTACCAACGCTTATTATCGAGAAGATTTAGTTTACACAAAAATATTCTTAAATCATATTATTCGAGTCTTAATATAACACAATATCTAAAAGGGGGATCAGGGTGAATTATTATATCTTTATGAACTAAAAAAAAATAAAAGAAATAATTACTAATTGCTTCAGAAGAAAATGATGTAACAAAAACAGAAGGAATACATATTGTTTAATACTGAGACATGCTTTGTCTATTTTTCACACCACCCTATTAACCGCGTTTTCCGCAATGCTATCTTCTTGATATTATATTCGCGTAAACTACTTCGGGTTAATACGAGATGCTTAATCTGAATGTGGAATATTAGTTTGGCGGATTTTATGAAATTTAAAGTATGCGGTTATGGTTAGAGGATTGACAGAATGACTGCTAGTCTGCCTTCTATGCTGCATACTGTGCTAATGTCGCGAATCCTGGGCATCCTACGTGAGAATGACTGTTCGACAGACTATCTGTGAAAATAAAACATTCTGTTGAGGGGCGCCAAATTGGACGAAAGTATTATATTGGGTTAGGCTGATGCAGTTGAAAAGTGCGCGAGTACTTTAAATATTCATCCTACTCTTTATTTCCACATTGAACCATCACTTTACATCACTATATCACAACCCTATTATTTCTATATATATATATGTATAGGATTAATCAGAAAACAAGTTGTTTTTTAGATTTTTTTTTTTTTTTTTTTTTTTTTTTTTTACCTTACACTATACCAGCACCGAGTGCCATAACCAGCGATGATGATTAGAAAGGAAGTAGAGGGGGAACAGGGAAGGGAAGGAAAGGAAGGAGAGAAGAGAGGAATAGAGGGAGATAAAAAGTTAATGCGTCTAAAAACTCCAATGAGTTTAAGTAGCAGCGATGAGGGTGAAAACATCTGGAGCAGTTGCCTTGAACTTGCATAATACCAATGTAGTGCCAACAGGCTGATTACGCCCATTTCATCAGGTGATCGGCAGGGCGTCCCGACACCACTTCCGTTTTTTAAATCTCCTGGGAGGATTTCCTGGTAGGCTGCGCGTGTGCATTCGGTTTATATTTGGATTTGAACTGAACTGCAACTTGTCGAAAAACCGTTGGTATTGCTGGACGTACCCTTCTTTGACGTATGGTATTTGTAAGTCGGTATGAAGCGTTGAATTCGAGATGTATTTTGGAGCAGATGCGATAGAGCGCAGTATCTTGGACTGCTGCTGCTGGATCCTTAGGAGGTTGCTTTTACACGTGCTACCGTATAATTCTATGCCATATTTCCAAATTGGCGCCACAATTGAAAGATAGATGTTCCGCTTAGATTTAAGGTGCAGTGTTGATTTTGCAGACAGCAGAGGGTAAAGTAGTCTAGTGCAAGCTATTATCTTTTTTCTAGTTTGAGCTACATGATAACGCCACGTCAGCCGTCTATCCATATATAAGCCGAGGTACTTGACAACATCTGTCTGCGGAATTTCCACCTCGTGCAGTTTTAAACTAGGGCACGTAACCTGCTTGGTGGTGAACGTGATGTGCTGACTTTTTAACGGGTTAAATACTCTATACGCCAGTTCTGAGCCCATTCCAATATTCTATTTAAATGAATCTGCGCTGCTAAATTGGCATGTAACGGATTACTGTTAGCCGCGAGAATGGCTATGTCGTCCGCAAATGTCGCCAAGATGGTTTGACTCGATGTGGGTATGTCGGCGGTGAAGATGGAGTAGAGCAACGGACCAATTATACTACCCTGCGGCACGGATGATGCGATACTGAACTCCTCCGACAGCGTCTCGTTTATTCTTACAAAATATGAACGACCGGACAAATACGCTTTAAAGAACGCATAGAGTTTTTCGGGGAGAAACTGACATAACTTGAAGAGCAGACCTGGGTGCCAGACCCTGTCAAACGCTTGGGAGACGTCTAAGAAGACGGCAGAGCATATTTCTTCTTTTTCGAGTGCAGCAGATATCCCGTCGACCAGCCTGTGACACTGTTGTATTGTTGAGTGCGCATTACGAAACCCGAACTGGTGATTCGGGATTAGATTGATCTCTTGAATAAGCGATTCAACGCGTTTTGACACTAGCCTTTCCAGAGTTTTTGAAAGCGAGGGAAGAAGACTGATCGGACGGTAGGAAGTTGTTGCAGTTTGCGGCTTGCCTGATTTATGTAACATGATGATGACCGACTTTTTCCAATTCTTTGGAAAGTATCCCAGCCTCATTATGCTGTTAAAAATATAACACACGAGCACAATTGCCTTCTTTGGCAGGTGTGATAAGATATCTGTAGTTATCCCGTCCAGACCTGGCGCCTTTTTTTGCGGGGCCGATAGAATAGATTGCAGTACTTCTTTCGGCGAGAAGTATTTTATGGTTCCCTGCGACGTTGGTTGTTTACGTAAAGCATCTTCCACAAATTCTGAGTGATCACTGTTTGCATCAGGATTGGGTTTGAATGTGTTGCTCAGACATAAGGCAAATGCATCAGCTTTCTGCTTGTCTGTCTTCGCCCACTGACCAGTGTTTAATTTAATATTGAACGGCTCAGGAGTTGGATGTAGCAACTTCCTCGTTTTGGCCCATAAGGATTTGTTGTTCCCATTCAGCGACTGTAGTTGATGATTAAATAAATGATTTTTATAGTCATTAATTTCTTTTTTTAATCTTCTTTGCAGCTCATTGTATAAGTTCTTGGATGACGGATAGCGATTGCGCTGCCACTTTTTTCTAGCAGATCGGGTTTCTCTTATCAGTATTCTTAACCGTATGGGAACGTACAGGTCCTCATTTCTTTGGCCGCTGCTTGTGCAAGTGGAACTTTTGCATGCGTTTTGAATTATTTCCGTTAGATTCTGCACCGCCCTATCTATGTCGTCTTCACACTTCAGCCTAATATTCAAGTTTACATCGTTTTCTACTAAGCTGGCGAAAGAGTTCCAATCTGTGTGTCTGCTACTAAGATGCCTCTGTTTGCAAAGTGATTTAGCCTTGGTGTCCAGTATGGCAATCACCGGAATGTGGTCCGAAGGAAGATCAATTACAGTTTTGCACTGTTTATTTTGATATTGGTGTAGTCCCCGCGTTACAAAGAAATCTAGCACATCGGGTACTCTGTTAGCGTGATTTGGCCAATACGTGGGTGACATACGTGTAAGAACGCCGAGCGAGTTGTTGCAGAGAACTCGAGCTAGTCGACGTCCTGGCGCGTTAGTTGTTCTCGAACCCCACGTAGAGGATTTGACATTGTAATCTCCACCGCATATGAATGCATTCCCGAGCTCTCTGAACATTGCATTGAAGTCCATTTGCGGTATGTAGAATCCAGGATGACAGTAGGTTGCAGCCACTGTGAGATCCTCGCGACCTGTCTGGATGGTGACTGCTACAATTTGGTACGCATAGTTACTTTTAGAAAATCTTTTATATTGGCAATATGAGCTTTTTACCATGACCATGGTGCCTCCATGAGCCGTACCGTCAGGATGATGCACTGTATATACGGTATAGCCGTTCATCTTCATACTATGCCCGTGTATTAGGTGAGTTTCAGTGATCAAAGCGACATCAACCACATTCTGATGAAGGAAAATTTCCAAGTTGTTTTTCTTACCAGAGACACCGTTCGCATTCCACAGCATTACCACCAGGGAGTTTTGAGTGACTGTTTTTGCATTGTATATCATTTATGGGAGTAATCTGTCGATGACTTTTGTTAACAGCGATATTAGAGGGTTTATTAGTGTTTTAAATTCGCTTAAGAAAGAACTCAGCATTATGGAGATGTTTTCTATATTATTTTTCCTACCATAGTTGATGCTGAAGTTTTCCTGATCACGAGGTAGAGAGTTACTAACGGTAGGCGCTCCCTTAATACCTGCATTACCTATTGCAGTAGAGTTCGTACCACTATTGTTCGTGGCAGGTATTTCGTAGTTATTCGCGTTGCTCACTGCGGTGATATTTGCGTAGGTCGGACGAGTATTGTTAGCGTGCTGATGGTCGGGGTGTTGCATTTTATGTGGCGCTTCACTACCCACCCGATGCTGGGCAGTGGACATCCAGTTCTTGGGAAATTGCGACTGCTGTTTGTACACGGGGCAGCCTTTGAAGCTTGCCGGATGGTCGTCATCGCACAGTGCACATTTTGCCGGAACAGTGTTATTTTTAGTGCACGCTTTTGTGTCATGCCTGCCAGCACACTTGACACACCGTGTGGGCAAATTGCAGTAATTTGCGGTATGGCCGAGGAGTTGGCACCTTTTACATTGTTTTAAATTAGAGCCTCTCTTTGGTTCCTCAAAAACTACCATCGTGTTCAACAAGTGTCTGATGTTGAAGACCTCGGCGTTGTTTCCTGCTGTTGCAAGATCGACGAAGAACATGGGCAGTGGTTCCTTGGTTGTGTGCCTAAGTATATTGGTTATTCTTATTACCTGAAAACCGAGCGGTTCTAAAGCATCTTTTATTTCACCTAACTCTGTGGTGGCGTGTAGATTTTTTAGAACTACTCTGAATGGTTTATCCTCG
Organism: Icerya purchasi; assembly: GCA_039619475.1. NCBI lineage: Eukaryota > Metazoa > Arthropoda > Insecta > Hemiptera > Monophlebidae > Icerya > Icerya purchasi. The sequence goes on from CM077115.1 coordinate 96,903,667, forward strand.
GATAAGGAGTAGGTATAATAGTAGTAGTTGTGTTCTTTCAAATTACGTATAATACTTCTATAGCTGGGCGCGTTATCTGGTTTAACGGTTACCCCCGTTAAAGTTGTTTTTAACATGAATTGCGTATCTGGGATTGCCGAAAGAAATTTTCTGAATTCATTATAGTTAGAAATGTTTTTGACCATGATTGGTGGGGGCTTTTTAATTTTATATGAATTATCTTTACTATTTTGAGAATTGCTTAGTTTACTAGTTAGGGCGTTCGTATTCGCAGCGGCTACAGATGTATTGTTAAGGCTATCTTCTGTTAGCACCATCTCTTGATCGTTAACGCTCTCCCCTTCATGATTTAAAAATTCGAAGATATTACGCTTAGAGGAGGTGTTTTGCAAAAGAGTTGGTTTCTTCGGCTGCTTACTAGTACGTTTAGGCAAGTGCCAAGTAGTATCCTCACTATCAGTAGTGGTGGATGTATTAGACATTTGCCGTTTAATGGCGTACTGACCATCGCCCTCTTTACGTATTTTTAAGGGTTGGACGTAATGTCCGCCGTTGGTAGCTGCTTGAGCGACGACATTGTTGCTGCTAGGCAACTCCGATGCGGATGATGGCAAATGATGCTGGTCGCTGATTTCGGTAGTTTGCGGAGATAAATACCTGCGCTGAGGCGGAGGCGAACGGAACATAGTTGAAGCGTATATGCTCGCACGCGAAACGCGCGCTGATCGATAGTAACGACTAGTTTAGCGGTGCAGGCGGTATGCTGAACGCGGCTACCCCTACGGAATCGGAGGCGAGCGCACGCGCGCGTGTGCCGCAGATACAAGGTTGATAAGCAAGAAGATAAACAGTTAATAATAATACGTATAAATGGAACGAGCTTACCGGCCGGTTTAACAGCGATCGCTGATAACGTTGTCCACTGATAGCTGATAAAAGAACACGGAAAACAAAACTTTACACAATTAAATCGCGAGTAATGTATCAATTCAAGCCGTCTTTGGTAAAAATATCCGCTTTACGCAAAATTGCAGCTCACCTCAGTTTTCCAACCCATTTTCTATAGTTAGATCTTAAAATGTTTACCGAAAGAATAATTCTTACAGAAAATTCCTTACTTAAATGACCACTCTGCCAGAAATTCGCAAAGGGGTTTTCATTAAGTCGCGCATTATTCAAACTATATTATATATGGTTTAATTAGATCAGCTGCTTCAAGTACGATATTAAGTTTTGCGGATGTCTTAGTTATCACTAATCTTAACACGAAGTTAAACATGGCTCTATAAAGGAATTACGCAGTGATCTCTATCCATTCTTTTCATTGAATTGGAAAAACTTATTAGCGAAAAGAAATACTTGACAGCGGTGTTTGCATGCCGTGTAGTATTCGCTGTCTCGGTTTTGAACGTTATGGTAGACTTTCCTATAGCATGTTTATATATCTATATATATGTGCGCAATCTAATGTTTGAATATTTGAAAATCTTTAACTCGAACAGACTGAGGAGTGGACTCCTCGGTAATGTTACTATTTCATAAATTCTTTATTCGCTATAAAATGGCTGCGTTTCACCAGTCCCGTCCATTTTGTGTTGGGAATCCAAAATAGGCTTATTCGTTTGTGCACCGCTTGTTTTTGTTTACACTCCTACTGCAGAGTTGGAATAGACGGAGAAACAGTAGCTTAAGAGTGTGAAATGGATCGTTGTAAAAAAAAGTATATGCTTCTAACAGTATGTACTTCAATAAAATTTAGCCATCAATCTTCTAATTGGTAGACAAATCAGAATTTGCTTAATCATTTGTTTCTTCCGTCTAGCATTTTTTTAAATTTATTTCATTTGAAGACATAATCACCACATGCTAGGTAAAACATTATGTAACAACGAGTCATTTTAATTGTTAACTTCAGTTTTTCGGTTTTCGTATATTTTATTGTGTTTTCTTAATTTTTCGTATATACTTTTTTTTTTTTTTTTTTTAAATCGTGGAAACATTTTCTTTGTTCATTGTGGAACAAATTTTAAATTTCCTACGATTTTTTATCATTTCATCCCTTTGACATTTTTGGAAAATATAAAACTTTTTGAAAACCATGGAAAACGTTTACTGTATTTTTTTTTATTGTTTTTTCGGGGTTCGTCAACCAGGAACACCTCTACCCAGAAATGATAGGCAGAAAAGTGTCAACTAATTAGAACTTAATTCGATCGGAAATATAGCGGAAATGAAGGAACCAATGGTTAAGACAATAGACTGAGAGGGAACGGACAGGATATAGGAAGCACAATGCAAGAAGCCTTAACTTTAAGAGGAGTAACTAAAGAGAAGAACGTTCCGCAGAAAGAGCAAAACATTCAAAGAAAATGTGATCAGCAACAGAAAACTGCTTTATTAGGATGTAGAGGGCACAATTGACGGAGTGGAAATCAAAGAGAGACGAAATCAGGAAGAGGGCAATAAAATGTGCGAATAATAGAGACAATAACAGAACGTGGAAGAGAAGGGAATTCTGAGAATCAAGGATTAGCAGGAAGGTTAGGTTTGAGATAGTAGAAGGAACGATTATTGGTAAAGGAGGAAGGCTACACGTTCAGAAAGAAAAGCCGAAATAAGATCTTCAAACTCAAAGAGAGGAGGTGTATTAAATTCAGCGAGCATTGCTGAAATAGGAGAGGATTTAAGAGCACTGAGACACAGACGGAGATAGAAATTCTGTATTCTATCTAATTTGGAAAGAAGGGATTTGGAGACACAGGCAGCTTTTGACGAACAAAAGATGGTGATTCTCCGCTAACACTGTGTAACTTCCAGCCTGAATTCGTAGGGAATGCTCCTAATACGCAGTGCTGAATGATGTACTGAATCTATCATCCGCAGTCGGTTTGGTGACGCTGAAGCATACACAATACAACCATAATCGAGCTTGGATCTAATAAGTGAGTGATATAATTTGATGAGAGGACCACTAGGAGGTCCAGAATGTTTATTGTTTATCATATTCAGCAAATTTAGCGACGATGCACTTGTGGTTTTAATATATTTTAGGCGATGAATCCTCAGGTAAGTTTGTTGTTAAATGTGACGCTTAAGAATGTTATTTTTTTTGGAACAAACTTTATCCAAATACAAATGGATATCTGTTACCTGTTTCTTTTTTCGGTTAAAGTCTATGCATATGGATTTCTCTGCTGAATATTTAAATCCCGTCGTTTCGCATCAATTTAGTAAGTCGTGTTTATACCTGATTGTTACATATATTGAACACACAACGGGTTTTAAGTGTTCAAGATATATTCAAATCATCAGCGAATGTAATGGGTTCAGATATGTATTTAGCTATGTCATTTATTGCAAGCAGAAAGCACGGAAAGCTCAATATGCTTTCTTAAGGTTCTATTGGGATAGTATATTTTTCAAACCCTCACTTGAATTACAAGAAGTTCCTGATAAAATGAGCCATGTGTCCTGGTATTCTAACAATAGATAGTTTTTCTATTATACAGTATCGCCATATTGTGTCATACGTGCTTTTTTAAAATCAAACGATATGGAGAATACAGAAGTGGTTATGTCTTGAAAAGGCTGCGTTTATTCTAGTTTCTAAACTTATCAGTTGATGTAGTGTTGAATGAAACTGCCGAAATCCGCTTTAATTATTTGATAATGGTCCAGATCTCATTTCAAGCTGCGAGAGATCATGTTTTCAAGGAAAGTTTCCAAGCCGTACAAGTTAAAGCAATATAGGTCTGTAGCTTATAGGGTTAAATTTTTACCATTTTTTAAAGCAGGGATTAGCTTTGGACCAAATTTTTGGAAAAGATCTTTCTTCCGAAACTCTCTGCTATAAATATTGAGTATTACAGTTTGTAAAATTCTATCGGAATATTAACTGAGCTTCCTTACAATTACTGAGGCAGTACTTAAATTTGTTTACGGAAAATGTTCGATTAAATTGTTTTTTATCGTTGCTATCTACATCTATCGGTTGAGTTTCTTCTATTGCCTCGAATTGGACAAAATCATCTGAATAGTGTGGTGGTTTGATGCAATCCATGCAAATGTTTGTTAACATTGTGGAATTTAGGGAGGAGAAAAAAAATGTAAGTAAAGAAAAAAACAAAAAAGGAAAAAAAGTTGATAAAAGCCAGGAGAGTATAAAGTGCGCGTCGACCTTTCCGATTCGCTATATGTATGTGAGAGCCTGGTCGCAAATTTCGAATTTTTATCGTAGTTCCTCCCGGTCGTCGAGCGGTTGAAATTAATGGTACCATTTCAGCGGACTTTTCCGCTGCCGAATCGAGCGTTTTAATCTCGTTCATAATTTTAGCCGAGGAAATAGAACGATTCACGTCTCCAAAAAATTATCGTAAAATCTCCGCACGTTATCCCTGTCAAATTACTAATTCGGAATTGCCGATGTCGTGTATGGAATAGATGCTTTCTGCGCAGGGAAATGTCAATAACGCAATTCTTTCGATTAAATATGCTGGGCTAAGTCGGCCGATACGGTTATAGAAAATGCGCATTCTTCATTGAAAATGACAATAACAGAATTCTTCGACTAAAAAATTCTCAGGCCCAATTATCTCTTTACAAAAAAAAAAACATAATTCCTGTATGGAGAATTGCAATAAAACGATTCTTTTACTCGGATCTGCTAGGCTAAATTATCTAATACTGTTAAACATGCTTGCAGGAAAAGTGTTTTTTTTTTTTTTTTTTTTAATGAAACACACTAACTAGGCAAAGTTAACCCCAGTATTGTTATAAAATAATTGCTTTCCGTCTAGAAGAATCGCAATAACATCATTTCTTTGATTAAAAATATGACAGATAAAATTATCTCGCATCTTCAAAAAAAAAAAAAAAAAAAAAAAAAGAAAAAAAAAGCTATTTCTGTATTGCAAAGTGGCAACGAAACAATTCTTTTAATCAGCTATACTGGATTAAGAGAGCTGACTCTATACGTACATCACAGGGATCTTGATGCTTATTAGTTCGAAAGGATGCTTTATTTCAATTGTTCTAATGAGGTTCATACGTCTGACTCTGTTGACTGAAGTAAATTTCGAATTCATTTTTCCGATAAGAAGTTACAGAGGTAGAGAGATACTTTGGCAAGAATGAAGCGATTAGACAACGATGTTGTCTCTGGTACATGAGGTGCATTTGCCCTGCCATATGTCAGACGATAATATTATCGTTTACTCTACAGGCGGTTTTTCGGTTTTTCGTTTCATTTCCGCTGATTTTACGTCAGAATCGCTCAAGAATATTACCGGCAGGGATGGAACGGATTGCGTACACCATTGAATTGTCGAGTGTGTCCAAAGAATTACAAAAAGTGACTCGCAATAATACAGCCAAGAGGGATTTCGCAGGAGAGGAAATAATACGGGTCGCATGAGCGGCCAAAGCAAAACAATCTGCCCCCGAGGGCGAATAAGTGTAAGAAAATCTTAACTGCGAGAATTTTTCCTAACGGGATTTCGGAAATCCCTTCATACACAAATGCGCGCGGAAGACGGTAAAGATAACGGTCGGCTTATGGTGTGCGTACGCATTCAAACTGTGGAATATTAAAATTTAAAAATAGCAAAATTTAAAACAGATACAGCAACGTTTTAATAACCTCCCTATTTATATAAGACTGCCAGACAACCGGATATTATCGTTCTTCAGCGGTCGTTTTCTTTTCATCGCTCTACGCTTTCCACTTGCACTTTCCCCGAAAAAGAAATTGAGAAAATTCGCGTTCCGAAGAAAAATTTTTGCTTGCACCAACGGGAGCCGTAATAGTTGCGCGCCTACGAAGAAATTTGCCGAAGCAGCACGCCTCGTTCGACGTTTATTTTCTCCAAATATATATATATATATATCTATATATATATATATATATATATATATCTATATATATATATATACATATTATATATATATATCTATATAATGGCGCGCGTGCCGCCGTTTGACAATAGGTAATTTCCTTTTTCATACGTTTCACTTTGTTTTTCCATTAGAAAAAAATTTACTTGCAAGTTTTTCACGCTGACTTATATCTATTCTCGAGTTAACCGTTCTGCGCTACGACGTAAATTTTGATTATTACTTTTTTAATTTTTTTGTATCAGATAAGCGGTTATGGTGCAGAAAGAAAGTTTTCAAAATTAAAAAAGCTGCTAGCGATTTGGAGCAGACACGTTGTGCCCGCTTCTGCAGCGGTGGAAAAAGTTTGAAATTTATTTTTACTTTTACTCTTTTCGCCCCTGATAGATGTTTTAGAGTGATCCGCCTCTCGTTTTTCGTTGTGATTAGAAGGAGGTTGCAACAAATGTTATATATATCAGGGTCAGATCTAGAAGGACATTTTTTTTTAGTGTGTGTGGGGGAGGATTATATAATTACGTAAAATCTTCTCCGGTAGGCGTCAGTAGATTTGAGAAATACCGCTTGTTTCATAAAGAAAATCAAATAGCGACCTTTATAGAAATTTAGAAATGTGTTTTAAAAATACGTAATTATTACAATTTTTAATTTACCGTTTGTTTTATTTCTAGTTATGAAAAAAATAAAACAAAATTATAAAATTCTAGCTAAAATGGTAGTTTAGAAATAGTAAGGAAGATAGTATTCTTATTAGACTTACTTTTTTTTTTTTTTTATTTTTGTTAGTAATTTGATCTGAATTCTCTCTTTTTTTTTTTCCCCTAAATTTATATGGTCCATGTGCTGTGTGTAATTGCCGGGATTATTACAGCACATGGATCAGTGCAGGATCAGAAGTGTTTTAATATGTTAGCCGCTCTAATATGGTTTAGTATATCCTCGACCTGTTTTGGTTCGTTTGACAACGCAACCGTCGGTAAGTTGGAGGTGCCTGCACGCAGGCAATGTTCCAGAACGTGTTCAGCGGTCGGTGAAATTGGGGAATTGCATATGGAACAGGTAGAGGGAGGAGATGTTCCTTCCAGCAAATAATTGTGGGATATTGCTGTGTGCCCTATGCGGAGTCTAGTTAATGCTGCAATCTCCCTGCGGGACATGGATATCGGTGGCCACAAGGCTCACTGCTCACCTTAATGGATCGCAGCCATGATGTGTGAGCCAATCACATAGTTTCCCATGTCTCTGCCTTATGTTGCTGCAAAAAGGATGACCCTAATTAAGGAAGAGGAGTGCCTTCAGGCATTGGACTATATGTTGCTGCCTTAGCAGCCAAGTTCACACGCTCATTCCCGGTATGACCCGGGACCCACAAGAATGTTACCTGTGAGCCAGCCCGGAAAAGCACGTTAATGATGCGCTTTATTTTTCGAGATAATATGTGAGAGGTTTTAGGTGTCTGGAGTGTCCTAATCGATTGCAAGGAATCTGTGATTAGAAATGCATTTCGACGTTGGGGGTAAGACTGCAGATATTCTCTCAAGCAGAAGAAAATACCATACAGCTCCCCCTCCAGCACTGAACAGAAGTCGTGGAGCCGAACCGCATGAACAACTCCCTCCACCTCGTAGGCGCAAGCCACCGGCGAGGACCCATTGAGGGGGTTTGCTTTGGCACCATCTGTATACAGCTGTCTGTAGCTGGGAAAAAGTTGCATTTTTTCCGCCACGTACTGGGACGGCAGAATGACATTCTGGTCCGAGCGATCGCTCAGCAGAGATAAATTCGCAACAATCGGAGTATCCTCCCAGGGGAGTTCAACATGCTGATGTGCAAGGTCAGAGTTCCAGTTAATTCCTCTTTTGTTAAGGATGGCTAGTACACTGCGGAGGGGATGGTTCGGAAAAGACGGTAGTGGGATTTCTGAATTATCGTTGTGGCGTAATTTGGCTTGGTACCAGTAAAATAAATCTCTGAATTCATAAGAATTTCGGATAACCATTAAGGGTGGGATGCCCGCTAGTGAACAGATTTCCAACGATGGCGACGTCCTATGCGTTCCCAAGATAATTCGTATAGCAGTATGATGGATTGTGTCACTCTTTGTCCCCATGGGGAAGTTTAAATACATATATATATTTCATATTGAATTGTTTTTAATTAAAATTACAAAATAAAAATTAAAAATAAATAAAAATGGCAAAAGATCGACTACAGTTGTGTTTAAAATAGAATAAAAAAAGGAACATTAATAGTTCTACTAGTAAAAACAGTCGTCGTCGTCTGGGTCGCATCTCTGGCATCAAGAAATTGCATTTACATTCTTCGATTCGTGGCGTATCTAATTGTGTCTTGTATACTTTTGTATGGGAAGTTGGCTGGTGCATTCGTAGTTGCTAGCTCCAATCTTTTTCTTCCTTTCATGGGTTTTCCCTGAACTCGTCCTTGCAATGCCAACATGAAAACACCGTTTTCCCGGATTTTATGTGCTATGTATTTCAGCTTTTGGTGCTTAATATTTTCAACTATCGTTTTGTTTTCTTCATTTACTTTTGTTAAGACTGATACGTTTGTTGCAAAATCAGTCCAAGATATTTTTAATAATCTCTGATAGCACCACATTTCAAACGCGTTCAGTCTTCTTACAATATCCGCACTCATTGTCCAGGTTTCACACGCATATTTTAATACCGTCCAAACGTAGCATCTCATTATTCTCTTCCGCAGGCCTATGCTTAAGGTTCTGTTTTTTAAGACGTTGCTAAGGTTATTAAAGGCTGTCTTTGCCATACCGATTCTACTTTTGACTTCTTTTAGGTCTCTTCCGTCCTTACTTATGAGAGCACCTAAATATCTAAACTCAGTGACATTCTCGATTTTTTCATTGTCTATCATGATTACTGCTTTTTTGTCATTGGTTCTCGAAAATCTCATGGCTTTCGTTTTTTCCGTGTTTATTTTCATTCCGAATTTCCTTCCCGCACGGTTTATTCTATCAATAATTTTCTGCATTTGAGCTTCTTAAATATTAATTATTAAAATCCGGAGGTAAAATTCATACAAATGTTTTATAGTATAAATAAAGTTTCTTTGTTATAACAAATTTTTTCATGGAGACTTTGGTTCTTTGGGGAGAAAATGTCCTCTACCCCCCCTCGTGTATCCGCCACTGTATATATATATATATTTACACACACACACACACACACACACACACACATATATATATATATATTGATGCAACCTCTTCTTTCTGTCCGGCTTTTTTCGTTGATTTGTTTTTTGTTTTACTAGCTGCAATCCTCCGGACGCATTTATCGGTTGGATTCAGAATGTTTCCCTCAGGGAGAAAGCCTTCCCGATGGGCGTTATGCGAAATATCGCACCAACTTGGCTCCGTGTAGTTTGCCATTTAAATTTAAATATTATTTTTTGTAAAGTTTTATGATTTTTTCAGAAATTAAATGTCGTTACAAATAATTGAACAGTTTCTCTATCTCGTTTGCAGTGTTTCCTGTTTATGTCTTCGTTCATTTTATCAATCATGTTATCAAATCTTCCTGCATTTCTCCACGCAGATTATCGTTCACTTCTCTAAATAATATCCTCATACAGATTAACAATCGCGTCCTTTAAAATTTATTCTTTTCCATTTCTAATGACATCGTTCCATTTAACTTATTCATTGCGTGCCAGAGTATACTTCGATTCATCAGCCTTTTACATTTATTTTTAAGTTTTCAAAATTTGCTTAGATATTAATGTAATATATAATTCGATGATGTATTTAATTCAATAATTTTTAATATATTCGTCATGGCTAGTAAATATAAACATTGCTTCATTTTTTAAATTTTAATTTATCATCATCGTCATCGGTTAATGAGTTATGATAGAAAAACTGCTAAACTAACTAAATATATCCTCTTTCAGCCAACTTTTCCTCTATCATCCAAATTTCGTTATCGACGCCTGCATTATCAGATTGTTTGGACACGTCTAGTAACAGCAATCATTCGAATCATCGAAATAATCAATTTGCGGATCTCCAAAACATACTCCTATCAGTAGTTTATGTATGTTTCTTCGTTGGTTGCTCATGATGACCGTTTAAACTGTGCACGTTAGATTTGAACAAAGCTGGTTATATTGTTTGTCTGTATTTTTTTTTTTTTTTTTTTTTTTATTTAAAAAATAAGCCGTGGGTCTCACAGGGCAAAAATTCTCGCTCTGTGAGTGCCCGACACTCTTATCAACGTTTTAATAAACAAAGTTACAAATTACAAAAATTACAACTATTTTAACTTATTCCATAAATAACAATACTAATAAACCTAACATTAAAAGTATGTATATACATATTTTTTTTTAAATAAACTGTATATTAAGAAAATAAGTGTATAAAGGTGTGGAGGACTGTGTGTGTAGTGTACTATAAAATCAATACTACTATAAGTCTAGGATTGAAAAAAGAAAAAGATTGTGTGTAAGAGGTCCTTTGCAAAGTGTACTTATAGCTATATTATGGGTATTAGTCAGGATGATAAACAACATAGTCCCAACTAGTACTAAGAAAATTGTATCATTTAATTGCTATTAACATTTGAAATTAAAATTAAATATATTAAAAGAAGGATAAAAAAAAAATAAATAAATACTGTAGCAGTATTGTACAAAAATAAAAGTTGTTGGGATAACGTTTGATTTAGTGCGTACGTGAGAAGTTATAATTCTATATTGATAATAAGCTACTAATATTTACACAAATAGTAATTAAAATATTAATAAGAAACAAATCCGAATGACTATCGCTGAAATAATAATTTATAAATAAATAAGGATGAGCGCTGGAGAGGAGACAGATAATTTTGTAATATTAAGATTTCATGAAATGTTTAAATTTAACAGAAATGATCTAATTACTCAGTTGAAACTTACGCCTCATAGCCACCTCAGCAAACTTAAGTGGGGGGTAGTGATTCGTGTTATTAATGTGAGAGGGGTTAGTTTTTGTAATATTGAATTTAGAACGTAAGTAACTGAACATGGGGAAGTAAAAGAGAAAATGATCAACGTCATCAGTATTGTTAAGAGAACAGTAGGTACAGCCTGGGCTGCTGGAGAGTCGGAACCTGTACAGGTAGGCACCAAACTTCCCGTGCCCAGAAAGTACCTGTGAGCTATAAAAATTGATATTAATTTTATTCATTATCAATCTATCAGGGATGCTAGGGAGTAAGTAATAAGGGATTGAATTAAACCCTTATATAGAATGATTCGTTCAGTGTATCGTAAACCCCAACAGTTATGTTGCAGTCGACTGATACTGCTAAATAGAGAATCACATTTGGTTTGGATATGTTTAAGGTGAGGCAGAAAAGTAAGTTTACTATCTATGAGGATTCCAAGATATTTTAATATATTTGTGTGTTGAATACCCTGATCAGAGAGAAGTTTTAAGTCGTTAACTTTCTCCACTAATTTTTTGTTGCCAAACACACAGAGTATGTACATTTGGAAACAGAAAAGGATAGTCCTAAGCTTAACATGGCGCGTAATATGCGTCTGTACACCGGTACGCGCAGACAGCTTAATATTTGCAGATCGAAAATCCTCTGATAGAAACTTAAAAACCACGAATTACACGATAAAGTCAAAACCAAAATCCATAAATAAAGAAGCATTAAAGAGTAGCGAGATATAGGACGTAACTTGATCTTCAATCTTTGCACCATTCCTTCAGCCATTCTTGCACCTCCTTTTTCCACTCACCAAATTTTTCCCCCTCTAGTATATCATTAGGGATTGTACTTATTTAAATTAATTAAAACTGAATCATCAGTGTTGTCAATATCTCAGATTTACCCCGCGGGGATAGATGTAATGTGTATTACTTTGGTTTCTTGTTAACCGGATCTGGATGGTAATTTTATATTATTCACATTAAATTCTAGTAATCTATAATAGAAATCTTATGGGACATTTCATAATTTTCCATCCACACATAATTGATCTAAAGTCGATTTATTTCCCCAGGGGGGAGTATAAGTTTCAAACATCTCTTCTACAATTTAACTTATTTTGTTTATTTATGTTTTCTTAGCCTCACATAATATATTTGAATTCCATATAAAATTCTAGACATTATTATTGAATTATAGTGTATACGTAGAGTTCGATATGATAGTGCCTGTTTTATTTTATATAAAGCTGGAATTGTCTGTCTTATTTTCGAGTTTAAACTTTGGATGTGTTTTTTCCAGTTCAAAAATTTATTAATATATATATATATACACCTAGATATTTAAAGTCATTTACGTTCTCTAACGATTAATAAAAACATGAATGGGTATTGTTATTTACATGAAGCTCATGAAGGTTATTATGAAGGATGATTATCGTGCATCTTATGTTTAGAACTGTTCCGAATGTGGAGTAATTTAGATTTATTCCAATCTGTTATCACTTACATTCCTTAATCCTTATTGTGCCTCGTGTATCTTATCGTTTCCGTCCATCTCCGTTAGGTTCCTATCCTCAGTTCCTTTATCTTATCAATATTTGATACCGACTATACATCTAACTGATCCTTCTCCCTCTTGTCCTCTCTGGGAGAGAAGATCCTTTGTTGACATGCCCAAACGGGGGTTAAAAAAAATAGATTTATTATTTATACATAAGCTCCTACCATGTGCCCATTCACTCAAATTATCTACATCCTCTTGTAATAATTTTTCCACGATCTTTAATTTTTTGTGCCCTATTAATAAAGCAATATCATCAGTAAAGACGTTAACCCTTGCATTTTTAATATGCTTGTGTAACGTGTTGGTGTAAATAAGAAAAAGGATAGGGGCCAATATGGTACCCTGTACTACGCCGTATTGAATAGTTTTTTCATTACTTTTATTCCCTGCGATGTTAACCATATTTTTCGTATTTGTTATATAATTTTTAAACCACTTAAGTTGATTATTTTTAATGCCCAGATTATATCTAGGTCTTTGATCAATAATTCATGGTCAGCTAGATCAAACGCTTCGGATAGGTCAATAAATGTAACTAAAAATTGGTTCTCCATCGATAGTCCTGTATTTATCTCATTTACAATCGTTCTCAATAGAGTTATCGTGGATCGTTTTTCTTTAGAACCGTGTTGATTTTCATAGAGTAGGTTGTTTTTTTTCACGTAATTTCTTAAACGGTTTATCAATATAGGGTTCAACACAATTTTAGCTATTACCGATGTTATTGTTATTGGACGGTAGTTTTCAAATTGATTTTTCACTCCTTTTTTATATATCGGTCTAACAATACCTCTTGTAAGCCCATCTCCGGAGTGTTGGTTTGCTTTATTGAATAGTTGACTATGTCAGTTAAAATAGGAAATTTAGAAAGCGGAGTAGTTCCCTTCGATACACCAGTACTAAATGAGTTCCGCTAAATTCTAGTATTTGTCTTTGTATAGAGCTAAATTATTATTTTTATATTAGTCTTCATCAGTAAATGAATCAGTCCGACGATGTGTAGGGAACTATTATTCGCTTCCTTCAACTAAATAAATTTCACCATATTTGTTATTCCGAACTGTTGATATTCCATATGCTTGATCTTTTCGTACAGGTTCATTATACGCAAATGGATCTATTTCATATATGATGTTTATGTAGAGTTAAATACAATACTGTCGGCACTCTATAGATATATATATATATATATATTTCACAAAGTAATAAATTCACAATATTATGCCAAACATAAATAATAAAAGTATCATAAAAATTATATAAAAAGTACACAAATCATATTAAAAATATTAAAGAAACCCGACTAGTTTCGACGAATCACCGTCATTATCAAGATGTTAATTAATTAATTACAAACAAAACCTATTTGGCTTTTGACTTAGTAGAAATATTATAATCTAGATTCGTATCAATCTTAATTTAATTATAATTTTATCGTATAACGCGGATAATTCTTCTCGGCTGATTATTGTAGACTCATAATTTTATATTTAAACTTAACAAATGCGGTATTTTTCTGCTGTGGTTGATAATTGTTTATCATAAATAATTTTGAATATAATAATATCTTTTTTAATATCGTAAAGAGTAATATTATGTTTTGTTTTAATCGCATACTTAGCAACTGTCGATTTTTCCATATATTTATTATTAATGGCATATCGATGTTCTTTGCACCTTACATCAAGGAAAAATCGATAGTTGCTGAGCGTATGATTAAAACGAAACAAAATATTAACAATATTAACAATATTAACGGATCGTATTTCAAAACGTAATAGCGCCATCTGTATGAAGTTTAGGAAAGCGAACTCGGTCGCGCTGCAAAGGGGAAGAGCGAACATTTTTTTCAGTACCATAACGAACTACTATCGGTGATTGGTCTGTTAAGCAGCGCGCATAGCTTTTTTCGTAATAACGATTTCTACCCTTTTACAGTTCGCGATTTCCGAAAACGGTTCGTGTTTAGCGGTAAGAACCCTGTGTTTACCGACAAAAACATTACGGCCATCGGTCAGAAACTTCCAAGAAACTGGCTCTGTGTGTAAAAAAAAAAAAAACCCGGTCTTCCGAAGCGCGTATGAACCTCGCCGATGATCCCTACAGCTAAACTTCCTTCATTTCTGTATATTAAGGCTACTCATCCTTTCAGTGGAATCGAGAAGTCTTCTTCCCAACCTATTCTTCAGGATTCTAATAATTATAACATTTTTTCATTTAATGGTAATTATGATCTTTCAAATAAAGTTTGCGATACAGGTACTCTTATGAGTAATCGAAGCAATATATTAACAAGTCACATTTCGATCTGTTGTCTAATATTCATTCTGATCTATCCGCCCTTCTACACGAAGAAAATATTATTATCTCTAATCTGTCTGAAATAAACTCTTGTATCGATCTTCTCCTTTTACATCTTAGAAAAGTAACTAAACCCTCTGATGATGATCAACAGACCTCTGCGGATTTTCCTTTTCCAGTAGACTCAACAGTCGTATAACTCCTTCATTACTAAATATCTTGATGTATTTAAATTTTAAAAAATTCATATTTTTGTTAATAAATCTACTTCTTCTTTCTGTTTCCTCTTTTGTACCATTACTACCAGGTACGCGAAGTGGTTTTGGTATCTTAATTGCTTAAGTCAATTATTTTTATATTTCAGTATTATTGCTACGTATGGATAACGTTCCATAAGGCGATTGCTGTGGTGCTCGCACTCTCGCACACTAAATGCGTGCCGAGCTTTTATGAAATACACTAAATAGCACTGTTATCATGACGATTGTGCTCTAAATATTACGTTGTACACGCTGCTGTACTAATCTCATGTTGTTCTCTATTAAAATCCATCCCATTCGCTTTTTATATCCTAAGGGCCATATGGTCAAAATTGTGCTGTACTGCTTATGTAGCTTTTCGTCCTTCTCTAGACTTTGTATCCCTTTTTATAAGTTGTAGTGAACTATTATAAGCCAAACCCCTCACTGGAGGGCTTTGGATTGGTCACATTTCTATCATCATAATACATATATTAAAATTAATACTGGCGCTGTTTGTGGTCCCTCGACTGGTACAGTGGAAAAAGAAAAAAAAAAAAAAATAAATAAAAAAAAAAAACCGAACACAAGGATTTCTAATGTGATTTTTTCCTTCTCTACTATTTCCGTGATGATGAACTTATTATTTCCTTTCACTTTTGCTAACTGTCTCTTTTGCAAACTTCCCTTTAATGGGATAGTACGTAATAAAAAGAAGCAGTTCTTTCATGTATTCCTAAAAATATAGATCCTGTTTAGTCTTGTAACTCATTCATACATTTAATTAATTCCGGTTTGTCTTCCCCCTTTCCACCAATCAAATTTCCTAGAAATCCTAAGCACGTCACTGCTTCATCTATATGGTGAAATAGTGAATGTAAAACTGCTTATAATGCCAGTATATCTACTTCTAAAACTTCCCGAGCTTGTCCTTTAACCTCCAATTATGTAATCTATAAACAGATGAATGCGAAGGCTAGATTTGTTTTCAAATCGGCCAAAAAAGATTCCTGGAAAAAATTTTGTTCCTCTTTCTCCTGTAACACTCTCTTTTCACAAATTTGGAGGATGGCTAGAGCTTTTAAAGTATCCCGTTCTCACCATTCTATATCTACGAATATTACTTTGCAAAAGTTAATTTCTTTTCTTGACACTCTATTTGTCCTTCTCATGTATTCAGCTCTGAAGAACTTTTCCCTCCTTCATTTGACTCCTCTCCTCGTTTCCTCACCTTACCCTTCAACATTAACGAACTGCGTTATTCATTGAACAATGCTAATGATTTTTCTCTACGGTTAGACGGTATACCTTATTGAGTTCTTAAAAATTTGTCCAACCAACCTCTTCAAATTCTTCTCAATATTTTTAATTCTATTTTATCCACTGGCTCTTTTCCTCCCTTTTGGAACTTCTTTGTGAATCTTCCAGTTAATATCCTTTGTTTCCTAATTTTTCCGTCTTTGCAGCACTATATTATTTCCTCTGTATGTCGGTTGCGTTTCGATCATAGCTTGCTTCCTTCATCTCGCTATCGAGTTTCACTTTCAGATTCTCCCTTCTTGTCTGCTATATCCTCCCAATGATATCCACGAATGTACTTCTAACCACACCTTTTTCGAATGTTCCCTTTTCCGAGACTTAATATTCATGCTCCCTATAGTGCTGTATCTGTTTTCTCCTTTCCTTCGCCATCTGTTGTCGCTTCCCTTGTGTCCTTCATTAATGCTATAGCTGATCGCATACGAATCTAAATAATTAATTCAGCATTACTTTTCTTTCTTATCGAACATGGGTTAATGATCTGTGTCAGCGAGCCCAAATAATAAAAAAAAAAAAAGAAAGATATTTAAATGACCACCCAAACATGATATTGTACACCAGCTCCTACTCGCCGATTATGCCACAAGCGTAATATTCTGTGAAACGGTGTTACAGAAACTTGAGTCGAAAGAATATCCATTAGACGCTATCTTGATAACAGACGAGGCATATTTGTACCTGAACGGAGATGTAAATAAACAAAATCGTTGATACTGGAGCGACAAAAATCCTCTTATTGTTCACGAAAAACCCTTCTACTCATCCAAGGTTACGGCTTGGATGGGAGTTGTGCGACGTGAGGTTTCATCGGTTCGTATTTTTTCAACGACATGGTTAACGGCGAATGTTACAATTAGCTGTTAAACGAATTTGTGTAACCCGAACTGTTAAGGAGAAGAAGGTTACCACGTACCTGGTGTTCCAGTAAGACGGCGCGACTTGTTATACAGCAAGAGAAACGATGATTTGTTTAGGACGAATGTTTCGTTGCTCGCAGATTGTCTGGCCATCCCGCTCGTCGGATCTTTATGTCTGTGATTTTTTTCTGCAAGAGTATTTGAAGTCAAAAGTATACGAAACCAAACCTCCAGACCTAGAAGAGTTGAAAACCGAGATTCGACGTCATGCCGCGGGTATTCCGATGACTATGTTGGCTAAAATTTATGGTAATTTTGCTTTGCGACTTCATAATTGTATCGAAAATCAAGGCCGTTATTT
Organism: Icerya purchasi; assembly: GCA_039619475.1. Lineage (NCBI taxonomy): Eukaryota > Metazoa > Arthropoda > Insecta > Hemiptera > Monophlebidae > Icerya > Icerya purchasi. Next base: position 96,921,161 of record CM077115.1, read on the forward strand.
AAATGTTATCATTAAGACTATACATTTGTTGACAAAAATAAATAAATCGAAAAAAATGTTCCTTCTTTCTCTTTCCAACGCAACCAAGCTCGTTTTCCTAGCTTACAAACAAATGGCGCTATTACGTTTTGAAATACGATCCGTTTCTCTGCCGCACCCTATATGTAATATTCATTTTATAAAACTATATGCTAGTATTCTAACAGGCACACATAGCTGGCGTTAATTTACTGTTAATATTCTCAAATTCTCCTCATAGTACTGGCGGGACTCTATGGGCCATACTTCACTGTATTGGTTGCCATGTTATCCCGCTGGTTTTTTAAAACACGCTTGTTATAATATTATTATTATCACTGACTCAATCCTTCATTGGAAGGATGGATTGGTTACTATATGGTCAGTAAATATAAGGAAGAGAGGTCACGGTTTATGGTTCTTACCGGTACAGTGAAAAAAAAAAAAAAAAAAAGATTTGCTTTTTCATTTATCCTGTTATTACCATTATTAGCCAATGCTTTACTCTTAGTCACCATCATTATAAATAATTATAAATTCATCAAATAAGTCAAACACCAAGAAGAATTTATACGCTTATTATTCATCCATGATTGACAAATTTTTAAAGTCTTAAATGAAAACATACAGTTAATATGTTTTTATCATGTACGAGATGTACTTTAACTGCATCCTAACTGTACTATTCAGGAAACAACCCTTTTGGACGAAGGAATAGTATATTTAGGTGAAATTTAGATACTTGGATTTTAAGTTGTCTGCCTAGATGGACAAAAGGAGGTTATGGGTAATTTTTTGAACTCTATGGTTAATTTTAAAAATTTGAATAGATTATGGGGCTTATAGGATAAGACAGTCAAGGAGGATAAGATTAATATTTAGAAGCAGGGTAGAGTACTTGAGCTAATTTTGCAAATTTGAGTGGAATATCAGGTAATTGTGGTAGAAGGGGCAATGTTTGAATCTAAGGCGGGCGTTTGAATTACTATTTAAGTACAATTGGTAATAAAGATTGAGAATTAGGTTAAATTTTGGAACCTGTCTAGTATATGTGGGCTAATTTTGAAAAATTATAGTCAGTAGGGGTTCGGGACCTTTCTTAGAGCAGGCTTTCAGGCTACTTTTAGAGTTTGGACAGAAAATTGGGATTAGATTTTGACGCCGGATAATGAAAATGAGGTTAGTATTTAGCATCTGCACATACTTCTTGGCTTGTGACATCACACTTAACCCTCACACCATTGACATTATTACCCTGTTCATTGTGCCAAAAGTGGTATAAATATACGACTCTAATTTTTATTTTCTTATGCATTGCCAATCACTTTGGTGTATTTGGTAACAGGATTGGTCACCGAAAAGCTAAACGAACACACAATTCCTTTTATACAATTATTATGTCTCTTAATTAAAATAATACATATAGTTTACTCATGTGTGGAAATTAAGGAAATGGAATTCTAGCCCTCTCTTCAATTCTATCTATAGATTTCTTTTTTCCTGATCTGCTTTGCTCTGCAGTCATGTCTTTGAGCAGACTTTGTTTTAACTAGCTTACTGTTCTTTTTAGATTGTTTTGAACTGTTGTTTTCAATAACCTCTTTCATGTTCCCCACTGTGGAAATATCCCTAGTGATCTTCAACACATTTTCTTTCAGTGTTCCTTTGAAAGAAATTGTCATAAAACTTCCTGTTGGAATCCCCCTTTTTATTCTTTCCTCTCGGGTTTTTTTTTTTTTTTTTTTAGCCTGAACAAATACAATTCATCTAGCTACACTATGATTAGATATAAAAAATTACTAGTAATAGAAAAATAAGGAATAGAAAGCAGGGAAATTCCATTCTACAATATGGCCGCAATTATCGAGCAGTGCTCACAGTGTCTGATGAAACTTAACAAACAGAAATAAGATTTTTTTCTTTCCAGGAAAAAAAAGCAAAATAAAAAAATTAAAATGAGAAATTCCCATCTTATGACCACAGTTGCTTGGTAATGTTCATAATGGTTGATGGGAAAAAGGAAGAGCCACACTGAACAAAGATTACAATGCAAGAAAAAAAATAAATAAAATAAAGGATGTACTAAATAGATCGATAAGGAATAAAACGAAATAAAATTAACTGTCCTCATTAACAAAGTAATAAACTCCAATAAATGAGGAAAGAGAAAAATTAAATAAAAATCCTGTTTCCTTCAATAAACTTTTTCTTTAATTTTTTTCTCTCCTTTCTCTTATTTCTTTTTTTTTATTATTATTATTATTATTAATTAAACCAAATTTCATTAATTATAAAGCGAACCATAGTAAAAATTGTGGTATTTCCAAAACAGTAAATAATGAACACTATGTGGAGGGAAGAATCCGCATGAAATTAATTCTTCATAAAACCTTTTTCTATTGTATTCCGTATTTGTCGCAGCCGAACAGCAAATGATTAATGTCATTAATGAAGGTAGACCTAATGTGATTACTGTTGCACTGAAAGGAGTCTGCAAAATTTAAAGCCACTCGGGGCTGCCCCATACGCAATCTACAAACTAGCGTGACATACTTACGAATAAAACGATCGGGAATGGATAGTGGCATATCAAAATACCAAGGAAGCAAAGGGATACTAAATTGAACCATATCGTAATATCTACCAGTAATCTGCCTATCTCTATAAGTAATCCAATGTTCCAAAGCAGTGGCCTGACTCCTGTGATGTAAGTCTGAGGAAGGTATAAACGGGAATAATATTCTGTTCAAAGCAATGCATTTAGCCGCGGCACTCTCGGTTCCGCAAATGGTTTTCCTTAGTTGAAATTTATCTTTGAAAATTAGATCTGCTGTCATAATGGTCGAATATAATTTTAGCCCGTTAAAAAAAAAAAATAATCCGATTTCATTAAGAACCCAGCAAAGTAAGTTAGAGAAGTATGATGTATTTCGTTTTGATGTAATTTCTTTGAACGCTCTTTACGGGATAAGCAGCACACAGAAACACAAATGCACATGAATATATATATATATGTATATATGAATAGCACACGATGTCACGACCTAGAAATAATAAAATATATTAATAATTATAATCTACTTAATAGCGCCGAAACGTACTATATTAATAAATTTAAAGATATTTTAATTAATAATAATCTTATAATTAATAATAACCCGCTTTTTAAATTAAGTAATCAATCATAACATATCGATATATCGTATTATAAGATGACAAATATGATATCGTTTTAACTTTTAACTTTATTTATTAATGCCATGATTATGGAGTACGTGACTCCGAAACATGTCGGTAATTTTTAATTTTTAATTTTTAATATTTTAAATATACATATAATTTTCTGTGATAAAAGTGACTTTTTTATATATAATATTTTGAAAATAATAACAGAAAATGGACACTTATAATTTAAATATAAAGAAGTATATATATAATTTGTTTAGTTAAATATTTACCTCTAGTTTAAGTGTGTTTACATTAATGAAAAGGCAGAGAAAGTACTTGTAATACCGCGAAGAATTTTATTCTTATGGCCGAACAATATTTTTTTTTTTTTTAGGACATAAATCGTATTAAGTCATCGTTTTAACATTCTTTCATCTTTTTTTTCTTCCTTCGCGATTAGCTCTCTTTTCATTTCCGACTATTTGGCTGGTGGTCCTTACTCCTATCATGGCTCCATCAACCATACTTTGATGATTTTTTTGTTTAGTTCTTCTTATTGCGTTTCATGTGTCTTTTGTTTTCTTTATTTTTTTCTGTTCAGCTGTAGCTAGAGCCTTGTAACTGGAATTACACATCCCAGTCGCACAGATAAACTTTGTCCAAGCACATGTAACTCTACCGGTGTCCTCACTGAAACTTTCTAATCGATATAAAAACCATTCTCGAACAAGTTAGTTTCCAGCGCCAGACCTAATTTGGCACTCAGATAGCACTCCGTACGATAAATTGTTTTTCTATTGAAAGTGATTTTTCATCCTTCACAGGGGTTACATCATTTTATGAATTCTATGAGTCTAGACTACGCAATTTTTCAGTTAATCTCTTTAATTATAACTCAAACTATTTCAATTTCAATCTGTTTTTAGGAAATTTATCTCATCGTCTGCCTCAGTATTAGATATTGCTTTTTACGTGTTCGTCACATGTGGAGCATTCCATAAATTAAGCCTTTTCCCAATGAGCGCGTAAAATTTCGATGGTGTTACATCTTTAAGATAGAAAAAAAAAAAAAACAGTTAATTTATATAATTAAAATAATGCAGTAATAATGCGTTAAATTTGTGATTATTCATATTAAAAAAAAATACTTTTTATCGGATACAGACACGCGCCGAATTCTATGCTTTTTATTAATACTGTTACATAGCGATAATAAGGAAACTTATTCGCAGCAATTGAAAATTTCCACGCATATTCAAACGTATAAAATGACAACAACGTAAGATTAATAAGTAATTAAACGTGCAACAGAATAACGTAGTAAATTTGAAAACGAAGCTAATAAATAGAATCATAAAAAAAAGTGAAATTATTAATTACATACAACAAATGCTAGAGTAGCGTAGAAATACGTTGATTATGAAGTAAGTGTTAAAAAAAAGCTTTTAAAGGGAAATGGATATATTAAAAAAAAAAAAAAACATTACAAAGAAGTGTGAATAAACGTAATGTCTGATTCAACTTTTACGAGGTGTGATAATTGTATTCGTAGAATTGTTTCATAGCGCGACTTGTGGCAACACTGCAATGGTGCTTGCGGTCTCGTTGAAAAGAGGGGACATTTCTGAGTCATTCATAACGGTAGCACGTATATCTCGCGTTCTGTGGTCGTTTAAATAAAGTAAGATTTTTGAACATGGGTCGTGAAAATGAGCGATGTAACTTACTTAAGCAACGTGTATCGTGATCAAGTTCTTGGTCAAACTTGGGGTAAAACCGCCGTCGGAAATCCTCGTATAGACGCTATATGAAACAACCGACTCTGTTTTCAAGTAGACTGAACGGTTTAAAGACGGCTGTGAATTAGTCGAGGACGATCCATGTTGAACGTTGCGCATACGCGTGCTTCAAGACCGTCGAGTGAGTTGTCGAATGTTAGAAGAAGATTTAAACATCATTATGTGTTATTTCTTCCTGTAATCGTTTGTCTCAATAATATGATAAGTTATATATTTTAAAACCTTAATTTACGTTACAAAAGTTATAGTTTTATATATTACAGGACACAGAGTACCTTTCAATTCACTAAAACATATAACATTTATTTATATTAAATTATTAAAATACAAGTATTACAAACATTATTAATTCACAAAATATATATAAAAATTCGTCCTACCGGTTTCGTCTACTTGACATTAGTTCATGAATATGTCAAGTAGACGAAACTGGTAGGACGAATTTTTATATATATTTTGTGAATAATAATGTTTATAAAACTTTTATTTTAAGTAATAATTTAATATAAATAAATGTTATATGTTTTAGTGAATTGAAAGGTACTCTGTGTCCGTGTAATATATAAAACTATAACTTTTGTAACGTAAATTAAGGTTTTAAAATATATAACTTATCATATTTAAACATCAACCGCGAGACTATTCGGCAGATTTTAAATGACGATCTAAACTGTGCACCAAGATGGTTCCAAAACTGCTCACAGCTGAGCTAGAAGAGCTCCGGGGATCCATCTTGACATGATTGATTGAATTGACGCTGAAGAAAACCAGTGGATGTCGTCCATTATCACGGGGGACGAGTCTTGGGTGTTCATATATGACCCTGAGACCAGGAGACAGAGCACGCAGTGGACTGAGAAGGGCGGGTATGTCCAAATCAAGAATCAAGTCTCTACTGCTCGCTTACATCCGAACGGCGTAGTTCATCACGAGTACGGTCCCGCAGGCTAGATAGTCTATGCAGCATTCTACATCGAAGTTTTGAAACGGTTACGAGCCCGCGTGTCACGATCCGAATTGGCCGAGAACGGTTGGGTGCTGCATCACGACAACGCTCCAGCACACTTGTCCTTCGCAGTATGCCAGTTTTTGACGCTCCAAAGCATCCCTACGCTCCTGCACCCCTCTACAACCCGGGCGTGGCTCCGTGCGACTTTCATTTGTTCTCTTAATCAAAAGTTACTCGAAAGGAAACCGATACGACGGCATTACCGAAGTCGGAAGTGTCACGACGAGGGACCTGATGAACCTATCTTTAGCGGGCTGCTTCTAAAAATGGATCGAACGTTGGCGGCCGATGCGCTGACCTCGGAAGATATAGTACTGTGAAGGTGTTTAGAGTAAGTTCCCATTTTTAGGTCCTCCAGGGCCGAATTCTACGAATACAATTGTCCACCTCGTGTCTTTCATGTTGGTTTTTATATTGACTTTTACATATACCGGACTTTCATATTGACTTTTTAAAATCTTACGTTGGATTCTTGAATCACTTTTTTTAGGAATTTTTTAAATTTTAATGTAATAGCCGAAAAAAATGTGAATAGTACCGTTGGTAAAAAGTCTAATTAAAAGCAGCACGACGAACAGATATTTTTAATGTAGTTTGCATCGGTTGCAAAGCTTATAACTTTTCATTCTGCCTAATCTAAAGAGTTTTCTTCTTTTTATCGTTTCGATTTAAATGACTTCTACAAACAATTTTTCAAATACTCGAATGTGTGTTTTAGTTCGCTGTCTACGATTATTGCGATCCTTTGTCGGCAGGCTAATATGATAAGATACTTACGTAGTAATGTTCGGGGAGGAATTAAGAGGAATTTCTTCGGAGAGAATCTGTATTCTTTAGTTCTGCGGCTCTTGCTTGTTTCATTTAAAAACTCTATTACAATATGGCGCTGCGTTGTCTTTCAGGTTGAAATAGTGCAGAGTTGGCAGTAGAATTTAAAGCAGGCTCACAATTCGAATTTGGCGTAACGTTGGAGCTGGTAATCTCACACTTACACTTCAAGCGGCATTAGCGTAAATTTTGCAGCGACACCACGCTAAACTGACTTTACACTGCTAAACAGGATATGCGCTGAAAATAAAAGCCAATCGTTCGGTTACGTGTAGGGCTAGCGTATATTTTCCACCGACATTGTCGATAATAATTCATTTCTGATTCGTTCGTTTTCCTTTGGCCAGCAGCGCAGTCGGCCGTCCGATAAGAGGAAACAACAGTAAAAAAACACATTTCAGTTTTTCCCTTATTTTCCCGCTTTCCGATTATTTAGTTGCGTCGGTGTCAATTTCAGATCCATTATCGCCGAAACGTTTTTCTTAGTAACCGTGTTCCACTAAAAACTTTTCAGCCATTTCTTTACACATTTTTTTCCCACTTCGGATTTCCAAATTCATAAATTAAATAATCGCCCCCCCGCCCGTTCCGGCAATACGGGCAACGCGAGAAGAACAAGTTAAACAAAAGTAAACTGCTTTCGAATGAATTTTATAAAAGCTTCGGCTAATCATAAAGCGGAGAAAAAATACTTCAGAATTTTTAACTTTTACACGAAAGCAACGACGACGCGCCAGGAAAAATTGTGGAAATTTAAAAGCAATTTTTAAACTTTTTCCGGGCGTATAAAACGAGGCAAATTGAAAATTTTTTCTACCGGCTCGGACTGTTTTTGCGAAAATATATCGGAAACTTGTTGCCATTATGTGTAACATTCTTATAATGTAATAACGAAATTTCAAACATTCACCAGCGCTGCCTTTCGTACTGAGAATAAATAGAAAAGGCAAATATAAAAAATGTGAAACGCTTTTTAGGTTTTTCTTTTTCCCCTTTTTTTCTTTTTTCCCCCTTTTTTGGTATGAGTTATTCCTATAAACAATTACCAACAACCAACTTTCTTTTCGCTTTTTCCCTTTTTTTTTCCATCATAGGATAGTTGTCGGTTAAACTATAGTCCAATCAGAAGTTAGTGTTATTATAGTTGTTTGGCTGAAAATTAGAAATTTTCGTGTAATTCAAAATTGCTATTAGTCATCTGTGGCGCTAGTAAGTTTCATTTTTATACCGACAAAATTTTATTCCGCATTACTTCGGTAATTGAAAAAATTTCCTAACCAATGTTGAGGGTAGATCAAATTTACAGAAAGTGCACAGCGACGAACTTGGCTGAGCTGAATACGTTTCCTATACGCAAAAGTAGTAAAAGAAAAAACAAAACAACGAAAATAAAAAAATATATATATACATACATATATATTCTTCTTCTTTTTTTTTTTTTAAGAGCCTTGCTCTTGTCTTGTAGCTTAACCTATTATCCTTTTCCATTTTTTTCTGTCTTGTGCTGTGTTCTTAATATTATTATAATCCATTTTCAGTTTGATTTTTGTCTGTTCTATCCATTTAAGTCGGGGTCTGCCTCGTTTCCTCTTCCCTTCTAGTTTCCCTTCTATTATTGTCGTTATGAAGGTATTGTGGCGCAGTATGCGTCCCAAAAATCTGTCTCTTCTTTGTTCCAAAATTTTTATCAGCTTCCTTTCTTCTTCTATCATTTCCATTATTTCTTTATTTGTTTTCTTCTGCGTCCATGAAATATTTAAAATGCGGCGCCATCACCACATTTCAAAGGCCTCCAATCGGTTTTTAAGATTCTTTGTTAATACCCATGTTTCCGAACCATATAACAACACACTCCATATGTAAGTCTTCATTAATTTTTTCCTTGTACCTAGTTTGACCTTTTTGTCGAATAATTCTCTCTTTTTCATGAAAGTTTGTTTGGCAATTGCTATTCTTGTTCTTACTTCTATATCACTTCTTCCTTCTTGTGTTATAATACTTCCCAAGTATCTAAAATGATTTACTTGTTCTAATATTTCTTCGCCTAACTTTATCTGTGCCTTCTTTTCATTAATACTAGCTATTAATATTTTTGTTTTTCCTTTATTTATTTTTAAATTTAATTGTTCCAAGCCTTTTTGTAATGTTAGTAATTGCTCTTGTAGTTGCTCTTCACTTTCAGCTATTAACGCAATATCGTCCGCAAATCTTAAGCATATATGATATATATATATATATATATATATATATATATATATATATATATATATATATATATATATATATATGATATATAAATATCTTTTATGAAATAATAATAATTTTTGATCTGTATAGTGTAAAGTAAGTTTTAAAAATGAATTAACTTGTATCTGCGTGTCTTGTTTGTTAATTAGTTAATAAGTAATGCGATAATATAATGAATGCTAATAAACAAAGAAGTGTAACAAACATCCTGAGACGGAATAGAGTCCCATATTTCAGAAACGTTTTCGGAAATTTCGCCTACCGAAGAAAATTAAAGATACATACGGTCCAAATCCGACAGAGACCGAAATTGTCATAACTTGGAAAATAGAAAACAGTAATTGGAGACTAATAGGAATAAAATATATATATATATATATATATATATAAAAAAAAAAAAGGAGAACCCATAATAAACGAACAAAAAAAGATTAAAAGAAGAAAAAATGTTAAAAGAAATAAATACGATTTATAGATAAAAAATTTACCAGTATTATGACGAAATGGTCACATACTTTTATATATATATATATATATATATATATATATATAAAAACTCAGCCATTTTGGCCTCGCAAGGGGCTCTGCCCCTTGACCGCTCTTGCTTTCATTTCTGTCGCTTTCTCTTCTATACTTTGTATAAAATGATCAAAATTTACAACGTAATTCTTACTGGCATCAACACAAAAAAAGTAACATGATCACAAAAATCCTATCCTAACATTTAATTTTCATTATATAAAATTAAGACATTTTTTCGTTACATTTTTCGTTACATAAAATGAAGCCTTTTTTAAAATAACAATAATAGGAATCCTATAAAATATAACAGACGTTATATAAAATTGGGACATTTTTTCTAAGGGGGGGGGGGGAGCCTAAGAATTACGTTGTAATTAATATATATATATATATATACGGTCCATGTGCTGTGTGTAATTGCCGAGATTATTACAGCATATAGATCGGTGCAAGACTAGAACTGTTTTAACAGGTTAGACGCTCTAATATAGTGTAGCATATCTTGGATCTGTTTCGGTTCGTTTGACAATGCAACCGACGGTAAGTTGGAGATGCCTGCAGACAGGCGATGTGTTCAGCAGTTGGTGAAATGGGGGAATTGCATATGGAACAGGCAGATGGAGGAGATGTTCTTTCCGGCAAATATTTGTGAAATATTGCTATGTGCCCTATGCGCAGTCTAGTCAATGCTGCAAACTCTCTGCGGACATGGATATCGGTGGCCCCACCAAGGCTCAGTGCTGACCTTGATAGATCGCAGCCATGATGTGTGAGCCGACCACATAGGTTCCCATATTTCTGCCTTATGTTGTTGAAAAAAGGGTGGTCCCAGCTGAGGGAGAGGAGCGCCTTCGAGCATTGGGCTGTATGTTGCTGCCTTAGCAGCCAAATTCACACGCTTGTTCCCCGGCACGTCAGCATGACCCCGGACCCACAAGAAAGTTACCTGTGAGCCAGATCGAGAAAGCACGTTAATGAGGTCACATATTTTTAATGTAGCGATATGGAGAAATAATAGTTTTAAATTGATTTATTGGACTAATAGTTGTTTACATATTAAAAGAAAAAAAAACATCAAATAAATTGCATTCCTTTTATGTATGAAAATCACAACATAAAGCGGTATATGTATATTTTTTTGATGATCGCCTTCTTTCGTACCTTTCGACCAGTATCTTATTTGCAACTGGTTGCTTAAATCGCAGCTCTACGGACCTTATCCGAACAAAAGAAAAACTCGACCCGTGTGAACTCTACTTCGGTCAAATCGGAACTGCTTCCTTTTTATTTTTTCGGCATTTTACTTATATTTCTTTCTTCCGACATCTGTCTCATCCCTTGTGTCGCTGATATACCAATTGTGTCTTTGCTGACCAATCACCGCGCACATCCATTAGTTGTCACGATCTACATCGATCTTTCCCTCCTCAGCCAGTGACAGGTTCCCACACACTCACGCACTCACTCCCTCATTATATGATAACTCATTTTTATTCCTTTGATTTTTTGTTTTATTTTATTTTATTTTTATTTTAGTTTTATTTATATATATATACCTACTTAACTTTTCTTTTTTCAGAGTTTGAGTAAACCGATTCACCTGCTTAAGAGCGGGGGATATTCTTAGTCGAAGCATAGATCGAAAAAACGAATTTCTTTATTTGTGTTTCAATTTTGAGGTAGAATTTATGTGAACGAATTTCCTATAAATAATGAAAAACGAGGGATTTATGAATTTCTCAAAGAAAGATTCAAGAGCATATATATTCGTGCATATGTTAAAAAAAAAAATATTGAAAAGCGGGTAATAAATGCTCTTTCCATATAGTGACCAATTATAATAATTATCATAACGAAACTCTTATAATGATAATAACAATAATAGTAGTGAAATAATCATAAAAATAATTTATTTTTTACACCTTCTGTATGAAAATGTTCTCTTAGGAAATAGAATCTCGAATGGATTTCCGTAAAGGATTTCCGTAAGAAATGATAGACTATCCACTAACTGTTAACGTATTTTACTGAATTTGCTACAAGAATTTTTAAATGAAATTTCACACAATTACATTTTGATGCAAAAACTTCTGCTTCACAACAATTTGTTCATCATGTGAATTTTCTACCAAAGCAATATAGCACATTTAAATCTTGCATTGCGTTATCTTTTATATGGAATACAGTTTTCTCTCTCTCAGGTTTTTTTCAAAAACATCCACATACTTATCATTGAGAAATTTCATTAACTTTAGATCGTATTGAAATTAATCAAATAATCGTTTTAAATTATGTTTTGTTAACATAAACATGTCATTTGGCTAGAACATAAATTAATTAATAAGATAAATCTAATTTTTCAGTTTTCGATAAATCTGAACTTTACTCGACGTCTCTTTTTAAACGGTTTTATATATATATATATATATATATATATATATTACAGCATAACCAGGAGGATCCGCAGGAAGTATGGATAGAATGACAGGTACACAATTTAAAGATTAAAGATCGAATAAAACGAATAACTTGGTAAAGGTAGAATTAATAGCTACAAGCACGTAGGAACAATAACAAAATTATTAGAATAAATAGAAGAAGAGATATAAAGAGAAACACGAAAAATAACGAATTCAAGAGATAAAATGGTAAAGGCGGCGCTTACTTCTTCCGGCCTCCTCGAACCATCAGTGAAAATAAAAGAGTGAAAGATGTAGAATTGACGATGCAACTAAATTCATTAATAACAATCGAATTTGAGGATTTATTGGACGTAGGAAGGAAAACTAAGTTAGAAGAGCGAAGATTGTTAGGAAAGTTTAGGATAAAGTACGCAGATTTATTGAAGGAAAAAATATAGGGAAGAAACCGATATAGGGGAAGAGCAGTATGAGCAAGAATAGGAATTTTTTGAGTAGAGAATGGATAGTTATGGAAAAGAAATATGTAGGAGTGGATGAGTTTGGAAGAGGATTTTGGAATACGTTTGATTAGAAATCGATATCATAGTAGGATCTGGCGATGAACACTGGAATAGAATTAGTCTCTGAAAAGATTGCCAGGCAAGGAGTAGATCTTAGCGCTCCAAAACGTAGATGAAGGTACAGACCATATATTCGATCAATTTTGATATTTTGAGGCATTGGCTTATAAGAAAGAACAATAATTAGATTTTGAGAGGATAATAAATTTCTACAAAAAAATTATGACTGAGGGATCCGGAGCAACAATGTTAGAGAATACTGTTTTTAAATTGAAGAGGTTTGTCATGAGCCACTGAAATATTGTAAGAAATGGAATGTAAAAGAATATCAATTGCAATGAAAATAGAGGTGGGTCTCAAAGACAGATGAGTGACATTAAGAAAATAAATATTTACCCCTAAAGAAAATTCCGATGTATTTTTCTAGGGGCAGTAAAATAAGGTGTGGATAAACGAATAGTTTTTTGCTTTTTTCTTCATTTGTTGGATCCCAATCAAACAAGGAATCTAAGTAATAGCTCAAAAGGAGTATAATATATCAGATTTTATTCTGGTGCGAGATAGAATGAATGAAAGAAGCTAGAATAGGAATAACTGAAAATGAGAGAACATAAGAATCATTGTATGGAGTAGGAAGACCAAGATCCAAAAGCTGAGAATAGAAGAGAGAACGTTCTGAAGAAAGTGAGGAACATTTGAAGAAAACATGATTGACATCACACAGAAAAAAAGAATCTTCTGGGTGAAGAGGACACCGCGGCGGGGAACATATGAGAAAAAAACGAAAAAGTGACGACGAAAGGAGAAAGATATGAAAGACGACGTGATCAGGGAACGACAAAGAGAAGGAAACTTGTCAAACCAACTAGTCGGAGAAGGTAATGGGTGGAAAGATAAAAGGAATTCGGATTGGAGAAAAGGGAAAAAATAAATATCATTTCATAATGTAATATGGAACTGTCTGGATATATGATTAATATTGTGAGCAGGAAATTTATGAAGACAATGTTCATTGGAAACTTCTAAGCGAGCTAAAGAATCAGCCACCTCATTACAATTCCAGCATGGCTAGAGATCCACAGTAAATCTATTTGGATGGAAAGCGGGAATAATTTGTGAATTAGGTTGCGAATAAGAAGAATTAAAGGTCCAAAAGAGGGCAAGAGTAAGGGAGAAGAAATTGCCTGCAAGACACTTTCAGAGTCAGCTATTAAAATAAATTTATCTAAGAGGATAGAAGAGGAAGAGATAAAAAGAATTGCATGAAGTGTGACAGCAGATTCAGCAGTAAATATCGAACATCCGGAAGAAAGTTTAAAGGATTCAGAGTAGTTATGAGAAGGAAAAACTAAGGCGACACCAACCTCACCAGTCCTCTTAGATCATCAGTAAAAATAACGGAATGATTGGGATATAAAGAATTTTAAACCTTGTGAAATTTAGATCTAACTATAGAGTGAGGAAAGAATTTAACAGAACTTGGCAAATGAAATACACGAGAAGGATATAAGAGACTGAAATAATTAAGAGATGAGTACGGGGATTTATCATAGGAGAAAATGTAGGAAGAAAAAACGAATAGTTCTACTCATAAATATTATAGAATAAGAAAAAAAATGCGGAGAACGTTAAGTGAGAGCATCCCGTTTTGGAAAATCGGAAAATGGACATTATTGAATGCGTCGGGGATGTAAAGGTCAATTTTTTTGCACTAAAAGATTTACAGATGCACCAGGAGAACCGAGAGTATGAAAGTCAAACATATTACAGAAGAACAGATTGTTGTGCTCCATCCAATAAATAAGACGTCTATTCAACATGTTCTCGAATAATTTAGAATGGATCCCTTTTAGGAATAGTGACGACGATAAAGGAATTTTAAGAAGATGGAAAATAAACAGAAGAGAAAATGAATTATAGCTATTGAGGGGAAAGTTGAGTGAAATATCGGAGAAGTTTTTAAGTATGAGAAAAAAATACCGGCGCGATGCTAGTAGAAGAGGCGAAAGATTTGTTTATGGAGGCGAAGAGCTCGTTGATATTAAAAGGTGATGTCGAAAAATTAGAAGTACAGGGCTAGAAGCGGAAAGCGAACAGGTTTCTTCAAGCAGATGCAATCGAGTTAGTAAAAGAAACGAGACTTCTGGCAAATTCATCCAATGACGATCTCTTTATGTTTCCCCTACTAAATCTTCTTTTGGTCCTTCTTTAATTAATCGTTTGCGTTAAAAAATATCCCAATCGATTTTACTCCTTGCTTTCAATACTTGGATGCCCTTCTGGATAGTCATCTTTCATTCCATCAGTCAGTTATACTTGTCACGCTTCCAAAGGCTCAACTTCATCAGGCCCCTTTCCCATTATAATTGGGGGAAGATTCCGTCATCCTGCTCAAGTTTTACAAATTTTTTGTCCATTCTAGCCTTCATTATTTTTGTTTTATTTATGGAAATATTTCTAGCAGGTCCCTTTTATGCAAGCTCGATCGTGTCCAAAATAAATAATTCCGTTTCTACTTTAGGGCCCAAAAATCTACTCCGAATTCTGCTCTACATGGGAATCTCGCACTCCGCTACTTTTCATTCGAAGGTATTGTCTGAGCTATTTTCTTACTAAACGTTTATTTATATTCTTTTTCACTCTGCTATTCCTCTATCATCATTGCCATATTTTACTTCAGTTAATACTCTCACCTTTGTTCGCCTCTTTCAGTTTTCACCATACACTTTCACTCATGATGAGCCACCATACTTATTTTTGAGCTTTTCTTCATATCCTTACCCTATTAAAATCGGGCTTTTACAACTTGATATTCTACTGCTATTTTAAGAGCCACTCTCTCTTTGATCTCTCACAATGTCCTTACTATATCAGTTTCTCAAAATGTCCCATAGACTGCATCATCTCCCTCCCGTTCGATTGATTATATAATTTTTACCGCACGTTTTCTACTTCATGTTTCGTCGCTCCATCCAAAATGATTTCTTGCGGATGCACTTAAAAATCGAAGATAACGACTTAGCAGATCGGTTGGCTGGTTAAACCTCTTCTATCGGGAATATAACTAATTTCTCTCCGCAGTTGCTCGCTCTAAATTACGGAGTAACTATTATACCTTCTCATTTTTTCTACCTTTGACTCCTATTTTTTTGTTCAACCGGATCTTCCGTCTCATCCTTGGTTTCTCAACTTTCCTTTTTTGCAGCGGTCACCTCTCACTACAATCTGTTGTCTATGTTTTGGACACAAATTGCTTCTCCTCAATCGCTTTTCCGTTCCTCGTTTATACCTTCTCCATTTTGTCCTCCTCTCTATACAACACACTGATCATATCTTTTTTTAATCTTCTTTCATCGCTACCGAACGTTCCACTTTCTACTCGTCACTTTTACTAATAGACCTGTTGCTTTTAGCGCCTCCTTCATCCTCTCCTTTCTTTCTCCTTCTTTATACCGTCTTTTGTATCCTTTCTGTCTACGATCGTTGATCGTGCAAAGATCTAATTACACTTTTCTTTCCTTCCCTAGTTCTTGGGATCATGTTTATGTCAACAAACCGTACCAACCAAAAACAAAACAAATGCTTACTCTCTTACAAAAGGAAAATGGAAAACCAAAACTGGGCTTAAAGGAATAGATTGGATGAGTCAGAAAAGAGGCAGTGATGATACAAGTAATTGAATGTAACCTCGTTAATTTTTACGGTTCAGATAATAACCAACTCTTCATTACCCGTACATTATGGTGTTTAGATCATGGAAATAGGCGTCGCGAATGTTTTTATTTTCATTGAGCTGTTCGTTTGATAGATGTATGCATATGCTTTACTTAATTCAAATCATAAAAAAAGCCTATTATTAAGATAGGCGAATTTGTGAAAAAAATATTTCCCTACATTTCTCAAAAAACATATCTAAATTGATTTTATTATCATCATTTTCGGATTAGAAACATTTTTAATTATGTCTGAAAAGTTAGATACTGAAAAATCAGATATTCTCGGTGTAGCGGAGGAGGTGAAAAAAAAAAAAAAATATATATATATATATATATATATATATATATATATGTATATATATATATATGTATATATATATGTATATATATATATATGTATATATATATATATATGTATATATGTATATATGTACATATATATTTATATTTATTAGACGTTAACAGTGAAGAAATAGGAGTGATTATTTGTATATTAAATATGAAACACTTAGCTAGTTTTGTATTTTTTGTATTCTTAACGGCAGCCCATTTACGAATGTTATTTCCGTGTAACCAGTCGACCGTTGGTGAAGGTTGAAATTCAGAATGCCTAACAACGAGCTCCGCTTTGCATGAAACAAACGATGTTTTAATGGCCGCGAAGGAATGGTCTTAGGTTTTTGAGAATGCGCAGCTTTTTGCCATATACACTGTGAAGTAACTGCAAGCGCTATATCAAAAACTAGTAGCAGGCAGTGATTGCGAAGCTTTAAGAAAAAAAAAATCACAGTCAGTGTTGGCAAATTATTGTATTAGGTTTTAGAAGTCTTTTAATTTTTTGAAAAATTGACGACGTCGCGCCGGAAAATATATGTGTACCAGCCAAGGGCTGTCGTGCTAGCGTATGCGTGGAATGAGTAAACTTTGAAAAATGTTTTCGGGGTTAGCATTTTTTAAATTCATTGTTCGGCTGAAAAGGGTGTGTTTTGAAAAATTTCGCGCGTTCTTAAACCGGCGACTGCGAAATATTTTTATCGGCATTTGCCAGCCGAGGGCGGACTCCGCATGATGCCCGAGCAGAGAAAGACAGGCTCGCTTCAACGAAATTGGCTAGATATTTTGGGAGAAGAGCGAAACTGTCGAAAAATATAATAATAGCGGCCTAGCAGTAAGGCTGCATGCCGTTAAGGCCATTTCAATGTTTAGCCGGAAACAAAGCCTTCGGATACTGAATGTTGCATGTCAGATTCTTTGTTGCCCTGCAACCGGCTCCACGCTTTCTTCCCTTTTTTCCCAGAAGGCAAATATGCAAGCGCAGATTTTAACCGAAAACCGTTTCTTTCATCTCAACAATAACTCCCAAAATACTTCATAACGTCTTCCCGCTTCGGAAGACCCCCTACTCGTTCCGCTGTGTCCGCTTCGTTCTGAGAAATTTTATCCATCTTTCGCTGGAAAAATATGGAGAACTGCCCCGCTCATATAGCTAATCTCCGTGTAATCTCCTCTTTACTGGTTAGAGGCATTGTGTTTTTAAGCCTTTGTTTATCCCCTCGCAGTAAAGACAATAGCTATAGAGAGAAGAATAGTAGCCAGCCTAAACACAAGCAATGACTGGGAATTAAAAGAATTTCGCCGCGGTTATTTTTTATATCTCTTTCGTTTTGACGGAGCTCTTTAGCGTACGAATAAATATGTCACTGGATAATAAAATGGCAGTGTAATCTTCCAAATTCCGACTGAAATCGTTTTTCGTTTAGTTCTCCTTCGTTGAGGTCCGCGTAATTCTAGCCGAATGTTAGGTTGGTCCCAAAATTTTAAGTCCTAGCACTTCCGACTAATTGTTAATGGGGTTGAATTCGAACAGTTCTTAGTAAGATTTTTTATTTTAATCGCCTATGTATGACTTACGGGAAGCGCTGAAATCTACATAAATTTTAATCTTTTTTTTTTTTTTTTTTTTTTTATTTTAAAAATAAGTTGTAGGTCTTACAGGGCAAATATGCCCGTTGTGTAAGTGCTCACCACTCTTATCAATGTTTATTAAAATAGACATGTAGTAGAAAAATTAGAACTAACTTAACTCATTCGATAAATAACAATTATAATAAAACTAGCATTATATTTAAGTAAGAGTATATATATATATATAAACTCGGCCATTTTGGCCTCGCAAGGGGCTGTGCCCCTTGACCCCTCTTGCTTACATTTCTGTCTCTTTCTCTTCTATACTTTGTATAAAATGATCAAAATTTACAACGTAATTCTTACTGGCATCAACACACACAAAAAATAACATAACCACAAAAGTCCTATTCTAACATTTAACTCTCATTATATAAAATTAAGACATTTTTTCGTTACATTTTTCGTTACACATTTCGTTGCATAAAATGAAGCCTTTTTTAAATAACAATAATAGAAATCCTATAAAATATAACAGACGTTACATAAAATTTGGACATTTTTCCGTGACATTTTTTTGGGACATTTTTTTGGGACATTTAGCGTTACATAAAATTGGGACATTTTTTTGGGACATTTTTTCGAATGGGGGGTAGCCTAAGAATTACGTTGTAATTAATATACATAAGCCAATAAATAATATGCCGCGTAATATTATACATCAATAGATGCGAACAGCTTAATATTTAAAGTCGACAAAAACATGATCAGCGAGAGTTTGAAATCCAGAAAGGGCGCGACAAAGTCAAAAACCAATAAAAAGGTTCACTTTTAATCCGTAACTTTGGCTTTTATCAACAATTTTATTCAGCATCCGTTGTAGTTCTTTCTCGCTATAGGCAAGAATTAAACTGTCATCTACATAGCGTAGATCATTCAGTGTGATTCTATTTACTTTAAAATTTCCGATATTATCGTTTAATGCTTTTTGAAACATTGCCTCCGCGCATATACGTTGAAAAGCAAGGGAGACATGACACAGCCCTGACGCACTTCTTTTTGGATCACTACTTCCTCTGATGTGGTATTTTCAACGCGAATTTCGGAAGTTTGATTCCAGTATAGGTGACTTATTATTCGCAGATCATTCCTATCAATAGGAGAATACTTTTCAAAATTCCGAACAACGTTTTCGTGGTTTACGTAGTTAAATGCTTTTTGGTAATCGATGGCGCATGTGTAAACATCAACATTCATGTCACGACAGCGTTGAGTTAGTATTCGAATTCTGCAGTTAGAACATTTCCAGAGACGAAGATGAAACAGAAAGAGATTCCCGACAGACAGAAGACACTGACTGACTTTTTTAATAAAAATTAATATGACGTAGTCTAAGTTATTCTATTCCTTTTTATAACACTTTTTTTTCTGTACCTTGCGTTCATTTCATTTTTGTTTCTACTCTACTTTGTGTTCTTATTTCTTCGTCTTGTCATACAGTATTTAAAATGAATAAAAACTTTGAGTATTTTATAAATCTTCTGTATATTATACAGTATTTACTTAATTAAATTAGTCTAAATAATCCAGTTGTTTCCTACTCGCTAAAAGGGGTTTTATATCACGGCTATCATTTCATATACAGTACACTATTATACGCATTTATTATAAAGCAAAACAATACAAATGAAAAAATTATACAATTGCACTCGTAGATGGTCAGCTATATCATTTGATAATATGAAATGGAGGGAAGAGCTTCCCGACCCACATATTACGTGCGTCGCAAGGCTCGGGATACATAAAAACTCGCGAAACGGCCGGCGGCGGGCTAATTTCCCGTATCCGTGTATGATGAATCCCCAATTAACACGGATAATATCGGGGTTTTACTGTATATATATTTATTGGGGGAGTCCGTATTTTTTTTTTTTTTTTTTTTTTCAATTAACCCATAAAGATGGACACCTTTCACGCAGCTAAACATGGCTGTCGAATGAAGATACGGATAAACAATAACGTGTTTCCGTAAAAAAGTAATATTATATCAGGTAAAAAAAAAAGAAAAACGCATTTCATTACAAAACTGGTGATATGTGTACATTATTTAAGCAAAAATTTAATTACAAATTTATAATTGTCAGTGTAAAAGCGAATTCGTTAAACCATCAGGCAGCGTAAAGTGTAACATCTGATTCGGATTAGCGGAGCAACGATTCGAGCAAAGAGAAAATTAACGGTCTAATCGAAAGAAAAAAAAATCCAGATAAGCGCCGTTTTAGCCGCCAGGCCATAAAAAAAAAAAAAACAAAAAAAAAAAAAAGCGCCGTTACATTTACGAACCGAAAAACTGAATGTCCAACGATAAACATTAATAACAAAGTAATTTCACAAACTCATCTCGTAAGGTACCTCGGAATGTACCTGAAGCCTTACATGGCGCTCTTATGCGGCACAAATTCGACAGGCCGTTGCTACCCACGCTAAGCTGTTGCATCCATTATTGGGACGCAGGTCGGCATTTAAATAGGAAAAGAGGCGTATTTATTTAACCATGATTGCTCCGATTTGGCGACATGGTTTAGACTTTTATGGATCCACTTGTAGAAGTAATCTTAACATAATTCAGCAGCAGTAATACTTCTCACAATTTTACGTCTTTTACGTAGCCAACGCAACATTACATAATGATTTAAAGGTTCCATTTATCCGAGAGACTTATATTCACCGGGATCAAAAATTGTTCGATAAATTCCAACATAGCAGTAATTCCAACATCAACAGAGAAAGTATTCTTCTGGACTTCCAGATAATCCGCCTAGACGACTGAGAAGGAAGTGGTGCCGGGACGCTCTCCCGATTACCTAACAGCTGCAAAAGTTCACACACGATGTATCTCTTTTCCAACACATGTCAGTTCTTTGTTTTCAGTTATTATATGTATATAGTTAGTCATCGTATTTACAGAGTTCTTGTATCATAATTTAGTGTCTCATTGGAGACAATAATTTAATATTAAATTTAAGTTAAGATCACTGTTGTTTATGGTAATATTGCCGGGACAATAAAATCTAAAATCTAAAATCAAAAAAAAAAAAAGAAAAAAAAAATAGTGGTGAACGAGTAGAGACTTAGGTGTCAATTGCTGGTTGATAAATGTCGGGGAAAACAATATAAAATGGCTACACATTAAAACACTATGTGTAAAATAGGTATGAAATTGTTGTTTATAATTAGTGACGGGAAATGTCTTTGCAGAATACACATAATAATGGGAATTATCTCTTTAAAAAATGTGCCAGCAATAATACTTAATTACAATAAAATAGCGGAAAATCTAAATTCGACTAACATTCGTTTTTTTTTAATTTTTTAAAAACTCCCCTTTAAAAAAATACAAATGCGGAAGTTTTTTAAAAAGAATTATTAGATTCCCGGCTAAAGATAGATTGTGCTCCAAAAACGTTACTATTAAGATAATAGGTATAATATTATTTAACGGTGTTGCTATATAGAAGTAATATATTTTTATTTTCCTAATCATATTTACAATAAATACTATATTCCACCGCTAACCTTTAATAGTACAAATAATTAAAATTAATGAGAAGAACGAAATGTGTTTTTCTTTTTCTTTTTTTTTTTTTTGAACTTGTCAATTAAAAATTTTCACGCAAAAATATAGTAGGGGAGAGAAAAAGAGTTAATCTGAAATTCGACCGGCAGTTGACGATATAACTTTTGGAGAAGAATTTTGATCAAACAAGGAAAAGGAAAGAGGTATAAGGAATTGAAAGACGATAATGAAAGAGAAAGTATTCAGTAGAAAATGATCGACATTCAAAAAATAAATGATCAACGTCGCAAATGACACTGTATACCCAATGGTGCGAAAAAAACGCACACATAGAAATGTGTGAAATAAACGCGCAATTGGTCGAACATCGGTAGCAAGTAGTGTAAAAAAGCGGGGACTGGCGGGTCTGACGTCACCAACCCCTATTCGTCCCCCGGTGCTCAAAATTCACCCCAATTTGTCCCCTGGTGCTCAAAATTCACCCCAATTTGTGTCCAGATGTCCAAATTTCACCCCAAATTCTCATCAGGGTGCTAAAAATTAACCCCATTTTCTTTTTTAGAGCCCAAAGTTACCCCAATTTATGTCCATGCGATCAAATGTAACCCAAGTCCCCCCCCCCCCAATTTTCCTGGACAGTTCCGCTAATTCGATCCCTAATTCCCATCAAGGTAGACAAAATCCACCCCAATTAGTGTACAGGTGCTGAAAGTTCACCCCAATTTGTATCCATATAGTTAAAATTCACCCAAGTTTCCCCAAAATTTCTTCAAATTTTTCCGATTCCCAGTTCATACTGTTATCTATAAATGCGCTCGCACCGTTTCCACGCATATATTCAACATAGCCTTAGCCGCCATGAAAGTGTACTCGCTTTCCCGTACCCGCGCCTTCTATCATCATGTGTATGTATTATATATGACTCTGTGTGTAATATATGTAGCATACTTTTTAATTTTAATTTTTCGAGGTTGGGAGGGGTAAAATTTTGCCGGAGTGATAAAAACGTTTGAATCTCAACACTTAGAACCCAAAATTTAAAGGAATTTTCCGAGTCGTGCTCCGTTCCAGCATTTTTTTTTTCAAAAAATTTTATTTTTAAAGAAAATATTCGATTGTTCAATCAGTCGAATGAGAGCGGGCGAGTGTGCTGCTACGGGATGTATTATGTAAGCGCGAGCGCGGCTGTAATGGAAATATTTAAATGTTCAAGCAACTAGTTGAAACTGTCACCAGGTGAGGTGAATTCCAGTCGTTCGTTCGAAATTAACTAGCCGATCATCTATGCTCACTCTCACACGCCACCGATAGAAACCTGTTCACGATCGCTACACGTTCACACACGCACACATATACACCACCACCTGATATATATTTTTCGTCTTTTTACGCTTCCGATTTTATACTTAATCCGTTGATATTTTTTTATATTTTTACGTATTCTCTGTTCATTGCAAAAGCACACCGTCCATTCCTGCACACATATCAAGCATTGAGTTAACCTGTACAAAGGTACACTGTACTATTCCATGCACGCTCCGTCGCCACCGAAATAATCACCGCGATATCACACACACACACACACACACACACACACACACACACACACACACACACACACACACACACTCCACCACTTCGTACATATTTTATTTTCGAGTCAAAATATTATAGAATTAGCCTAACTATATTTTTCTTTTACGCTTCTGTTTATTTCTTCTGTTTTGTTTCTCCGATTCTAAAAATTAATCTGTCAATGTATTAGCCACTCTTTCATTCGCACATAATGTTCCCTCGCACTCATCTGCTACCAGTAGTTCTCTTGTCGTTCATAATAACTTTTTCAAGTCTAATATTATAGAATCAGCCTAATTATATTTTTTTTCGCTTCCAATCATTTCCTCCGTCCGTTGATAATTTTCTTGTTTTATTTTTTCTCAGGTTCTAAAAATAAATCCATTGATATCTTCACTAGTATGATTGCGTAAACATCTTCTAACGGTATTCCTCATATTGTTCATAATAATTTTTCATGTCTATGTATTATGGAATTAGTCTAAAATATATTTTTTCCCCTCTAAAGTCTTTTTCCAATCGTAAGTATTCAAAAATTAATTCGAGTATATTTTTATTTAACGCTGTTTCATATTTTCCCTCTCCCCTATCCACCCTACACAAATTTAAATTCTTTTCTATTATTTTTCATGAGTACATCCCCCCCCCCCCCCTGAAACTACAGTGAAACCATACCATTCATTCCCACGCATCCATCTGCTAACAATGATTTTCTCATTATTCATAATAATTTTTTTCGAATCTGTTAGTTTAAGATTATTTCATTTTTTTCAAACTCTAAATATTTTTTTTTTTTTCAATATCTTCCATATTTTCCCCCAATATGTCCGCATACGCTCATAATTCAAAGGTACTCTGCTTATTTCCTTGCATGAATGTTGCTATATCGTTGATTTCGATCTTGTGTCAAGGTCATCGAGTCTGCCCGGATCTTCTCCTTCATATCTTTTGTAGAAAAACCGGTTGACATGTACACACCTACACACAAACACCCATAACCTAAAGATCACCTGTAAATTTCGTTCATTTGCGTATGCAACCAGCTTTCACCAAAGGAATGTGGTTTTTCTGGTGCAACCCGCCCTCTTCAAAGACATGCATCGAGCTAGAATCTCGAAAGGATCTGTTCAGGCAGTCAGTATTAGTGTTACATTAAACGTGTAGAATTTGTTGAAGCTGTGTTCTTCACGCATTAATAAAAGTTTGCTCTAACATTAAAAGTAATAATTTTCTACATTCTTAGTAAAAAGTTAAAAATATTATTCAAACATGAATAACAATACCGATTCGATTGATATTAAAGTCGACGAATTTATTCAGAATTCATTTTCGAGTGATAGTGTCTCGCATACAACTTCATCACCTCAATCACAGCAATCAGATGATGGTTATACAGCAGAAGGATCAACATCTTCTGTACATAATATCATTGGTCCTGTATTATTATCAGAACAAGCAGATATAGCGGAATATTTTGTAGATATCAGCATCCATATAGATTGTGATTATGGTTTTCGAGTAACCGAACTAGCAATGAATGATATGTCTGGCGGAAAGTGTTTGCATACACTGTATAAGCCAAGCAGAGCATGGCATTCATCAAAAACGCCACATTTACAATGTTCTTCGATGAGTCATCACTTGAAAAATCCTTCATTATTTCCCTGTCGGGAAGAAACATTTATGGCACGCGATATATTCACGATAATATCTCAAAAACCGAAAGCTCGCATATATATTTTAACGGTATATGCTAAACTTACACTAATGGAACTTAACGAAAAGTCTGAATTGTTGAGTGATTTAGACTATGAAATCGTTAATATGGATAAAGTCTTTCGACTACATAGTATTGAGAATCTACATGAAGAGTATTTTGATATAAGCAATTTGATAACCTGTAAACATCATAATGAGAATGATAGTTTTCATTGTGCAGCGAAAAACGTTATGGTGATGAAGGCCTGGTACGATCATGTTATCCATCCGCTGAAGCTTATGAATAATCTCAATATAAATGATTTAAGTCAGTTGTTCATTACAGACACCAAAGAAATGATAATTACATTATTTCCAAGTTGTGTTGGAGACATTTATGCATTTCTACAGATAGATTAAAACCGGATGATATGATAAAATCACTTCTACCATGTTACGAGCATGAGCATGATGAAGAATTCGTCTATGAGGTGTGTTGATCAATAGAGCAACAGGTAGAAAACCTAGTAGTTTACGGGACACAGCATGTTCAAAGAAAAAAAAAACGAACTAGCACAAGCAGATCAGAGTTGCAACATACGAGTGAGAGATATATTCTCGAGAACAACAGCTTGATTATAAAAAAACGTCGAAGATACATGTATCTATCTGTGAACAATTATCACATCAAACATAAAAAGGTTGACTAAAAGATTATTATTTTCTTTTTTCGTTCATTCTCGCCACTATTACCACTCGCGCCCCACTGTCAAGACCTCTAAACATACATTACTAACCTCGCCAACACTATAATATTTTTTCTCTGTGTTACTAAATTAACCCAAGTATATTTTTATTCATTTGTTACACAAACATTTGTTCAAATCTTTTGTAATATATCGTGCACACATTTATAGCCCACAGACACTACTTGCTTCATTACCACGAATACATCTCTTTCATGGTCACTTATCGTAACATAGTTTTTCCTGAAATTGTAAAAAAATTCTCTTCGTTCCATTCTTCCAAGTTTTCCAAATTTCAAATCATGCATAATTATTTAAGAATCAAATTAAGTATATTTTATCATTTCCAAAAAATTAATCATCTCTGTACAAGGCATTAACTCATTTTTCAAAACAAACATATTATTTTTTTTAATCTATCGTACATATCATTTTTATCATTCAAATTTTTTTCTGAATTCACAAATAGTTAACCTATAGAAAACATATTATTGTAAACATACATGACGAAGTCACTCCTCATAATTACATCATGAATTCATTTTTTTCATTTTTTTTTACCATCATGAAATTGTAGTAGTGTTTTTAATTTTTTATTTTCCATACGTGACAAAAGCAATAAAATCACGACATCTATGAATACACACCATATGCTTCCAATAACCTATCATGCATTTTTTTAAATTAGTCCAAGGATACTATTTTTTCAATAACAAAGCCGATCATACATAATTTTTTCTTCTATATAATCACTAATCTATGAAAACACTTGATTCGTTTTACTCATACTGTAGCAACCACTCCTTTTCCCTCATGCTAACAAACTTCAAAATTTAATAATATAACACGAAATTAATCTAAATATCTGTTCATGATATTAAAATTAATATATCAATCTTTACATTCCTTTTGTACATTTCTGAAAAAATCCTACAACATGTTTTAAAATTAATCGAAGTATACTATTTTATTACCTAAAATCAATTATTCTCTCATACAGTTTTTTTCCAATCATCCATAATGTTTTTTCTGTATTGTCATTATTACAAAGTCATACAAAACAACAACACATTTTTAATCATAATGAATCCTTCATTCCATTCCATTCATGCTATATACCATTATCATTCAATTCAACGTTATGAAATTAGTCTAAATATACATTCATGCTAGCAAAGTTATTATCTCACCCTTTGCATTGTTCCAAGATGATTTATTTGACATTTTTTCTTTAAATTTCCCTCATACTATTATTTTTGAAATGTAGGATGATGACTATGATTAGAATTCATGATTATGAAGAGAGAGATGCATGCTGAAATTGTATTGTCATTATATGCGAGATGATGTGTGATTGTGGGTGAGTATGGATGCATGTAAAATATATGAGTGTGTTAGTAAAAAACATCCGTTCAAGCGTGAACACAGGTACAGATACAGTTATAGAATGAGAGAGGTAAAAATATATATTTTGTTATGTTTGATATGTGCATGATAAAGAGGTTAACAAAGAATAATCACATTACCCTCACAACTTAGACATTGAGTTATACCTTTGTAACATTTTAGATGTGAAAGCAGTGACATTGACATGTGGTAAACGTTTTCATCACTTTTGACTAATTATAACCAATTTTCCAACATTTCTCTTCGTTTTTCCTACATTTTAATACTTTTACACCATTTTAGTCAATTTTTGCTATTTAATGCCATTTTTTTCCAGTGTTTTTACCACCTTTCTCACAATTTTCATCATTCTTTCATCATCTTTGTTAGGTTTTTTCTTACAACTCTTTGACACTTCGATCGTTGCTAGTGATAACCATCATTATTTATGCTTTCAATCCTTCCACTTCAGCAATGCACACATACAGCTTAGCAATCGCCGTAGCCTTGAACGTTGTAGGACTGCAATCGTGATCTCCATTTGATTATTAGGATTTAAAAGTCACATCTTTGAACGCTTGATCTAATGCATCAACATGATTTTTTTGTATTCGCCCACCCGCTGCTGGAGGTTCCACTTAATATTCTCAACAGACTATCATACAGTCGTTTAATAAGAGAATCTGTAAGACCCGAGACATTTACTTAATGTTTTCCCAACACATTTACAGACCTACCCTGTACACTAAGGAAATCTTTAAACATCTCTGTAACCATTCCTTTTAAGCTGGCGGAAGCAAGGAACTCCTATAAACGTTTATCAATCAGCACTTCATCGTTCATCGCCCTGGTTTCACTCGCCGTTGCACAGACATGTAATAAACATTTTCTTCTTTTACAATTTTCTTATGCTATAACACTATTACATCATTTTTCCTCGTTTCTAACTAATTGTAACAAGTTTTCCATTATTTTTTAGCATGTTCTTCTGTTTTAGGACCTTTTGCGCTATTTTTTCATCAATTTATGTTATTTCACATCGTTTTTCTGGTGATTTTAGTGCCTTTCACACAATTTTACTAATTATTTTCGACTATTTCTTAACATGTTCTTCTGTTTTAGGTCCTTTTTGCACTATTTTTTCATCAATTTATGTTATTTCACATCGTTTTTCTAGTGTTTTACTACCTTTCACACAATTTTACTCAATTTTTCCCCATCTTTGAAGATTTTTTTTTCATTTATCTCATACATTATATCTCCAAATGTGACGATTAGCTATCCTTTTAAGTACATTTTTTTAATTCGATATAAGTGAGGAGTACTTTTCAGGTCGACATGTATACTTCGTGATACAACATTCAATTCATTATTAATCTATGTTTCAACAGGTTTGTGGTCGGTTGTTGGAGGTTTACAGAACTTTCTGTTGCATTGCTTATACTATAATGGTTCTTGTGTGCTAGTGAGATGATGGTGTTTTGTGGGGAATAATAAACATGGGAAAGAGAAGGAGTGCGTCCCATCAAGCAGGGGGAGTGATGCTTCGTAATTAACTCGGGTATTGCGCGCATTGCATGGCAGTTATAATATGCTCGAGCAAAAATTAGTCGCTGTACTCGCATGGTGTTCATGTTATTCATTAAATGTTCACACTGAGAGATGCAATGGGCTCATCAACAGATGGATCCATGCTATCATTTCGATTTTTATAATTGTAATCTGCACTGAGCATGTATGTATTACAACGAACCCATCAACTCTGTTACAGATGGTAATGTTTGAGGATAGATAGTGAAACGTTCATTAGAACATGAATGTGTATACAAAGTGTTGTTTCATCACATGTATGTCATCAAGTTAACTAAAATGTTGCGTCTATAGTAAAAAAAAAAGAAATGAGGGTTTTTCCCTAAGAGGGCGACTATAATAAAATTGATGCGATTTAGATGGAAATGGGGTATTTTACAGTAAAAACGCTGTTTTGCACCTAAATGGTGAATATTCTGGAGGTTAAACGGCATTTTTCACACAAAATTTGATGTTTTTTTATAAATGTGGCTATTTTACTCCTACATGGAGTAATTTCTGCATGAGGAGTACTTTTTGGACTGACATGTATACTTCTTGATGTGGTATTCAATTCATTCTGAAGCTATGTTTGAACAGCTTTGTAAATGGTTGGGAGGGGGGGGGGGAGTTTACAGAACTTTTCTGCTGCATCAGTTATAGTATAATAGTTTTTATATGCTAGTGAGATGAAGGTATTTGGTTAGGAATAATAAATATGGGTAAGAGGTGGAGTGCATCCCAATCAAGCATGGGAGAATATTGTTTGGGAATTAACTCCATTATTTGCACACATTGCAATACAATTATAATCAGTTTGGTCAAAATTACTTGTTGTATATCGTTCATGTTATACATTAAACATTCACACTGAGAAACGGACTGGACTCTTCGACATCAAGGTCCATGCGATCATTACACTCTTTTTCACCAATTTGTGACGTTTCATACTATTTTTTAATGTTTTGAACGGCTCTTATGATGTATTTCAGCACATTTTCACAGGTACAAAGTTTGTAATGCGAAATAATTTGAATTATTTCGACAGTCTTTACACACAAATAAAATACTATACCATTAACACACTCAACATGAAACAAATCATTACAAATAGAAATAAACATCGAAATTGCTCAGAAATTTAATGAAATTCAAGAAGCATAGTGTATATGAAAATGAATATATTCTTTAAATCAAAACCCCAAACTTGCAGTTTCAGAATTATATCAGACCCTGAGTAAGAACCCCCTTGTTCCTTTTGCTGCATGTATATGTATATATGTTGATATATATATGTATATATATGTAGATATATATGTATATATGTAGATATATATGTATATATATGTATATATAAAGATATATATGTATATATATATATGTAGATAATATATGTATATATGTAGATATATATGTGCATATATGTATATATGTAGATATATATATATCTATTTATGTAGATATATATGTGTATATATGTAGATATATGTATGTATATATGTAGATATATATATATTTATTTATGTAGATATATATGTGTATATATGTAGATATATATGTATATATGTAGATATATATGTGTATATATGTAGATATATATGTGTATACATGTAGATATATATGTGTATATATGTAGATATATATGTGTACATATGTAGATATATGTATGTATATGTGTAGATATATATATGTATATATTTAGATATATATATGTACATATGTATAATTTATAATATATGATTATATACATATACATGCAGCAAAAGGAACAAGGGGGTTCTTACTCAGGGTCTGATATAATTCTGAAACTGCAAGTTTGGGGTGTTGATTTAAAGAATATATTCATTTTCATATACACTATGCTTCTTGAATTTCATTAAAATTTCTGAGCAATTTCGATGTTTATTTCTATTTGTAATGATTTGTTTCATGTTGAGTGTGTTAATGGTATAGTATTTTATTTGTGTGTAAAGACTGTCGAAATAATTCAAATTATTTCGCATTACAAACTTTGTACCTGTGAAAATGTGCTGAAATACATCATAAGAGCCGTTCAAAACATTAAAAAATAGTATGAAACGTCACAAATTGGTGAAAAAGAGTGTAATGATCGCATGGACCTTGATGTCGAAGAGTCCAGTCCGTTTCTCAGTGTGAATGTTTAATGTATAACATGAACGATATACAACAAGTAATTTTGACCAAACTGATTATAATTGTATTGCAATGTGTGCAAATAATGGAGTTAATTCCCAAACAATATTCTCCCATGCTTGATTGGGATGCACTCCACCTCTTACCCATATTTATTATTCCTAACCAAATACCTTCATCTCACTAGCATATAAAAACTATTATACTATAACTGATGCAGCAGAAAAGTTCTGTAAACTCCCCCCCCCCTCCCAACCATTTACAAAGCTGTTCAAACATAGCTTCAGAATGAATTGAATACCACATCAAGAAGTATACATGTCAGTCCAAAAAGTACTCCTCATGCAGAAATTACTCCATGTAGGAGTAAAATAGCCACATTTATAAAAAAACATCAAATTT
Organism: Icerya purchasi; assembly: GCA_039619475.1. Classification (NCBI taxonomy): domain Eukaryota; kingdom Metazoa; phylum Arthropoda; class Insecta; order Hemiptera; family Monophlebidae; genus Icerya; species Icerya purchasi. The sequence continues at coordinate 96,952,463 of CM077115.1, forward strand.
TGTGTGAAAAATGCCGTTTAACCTCCAGAATATTCACCATTTAGGTGCAAAACAGCGTTTTTACTGTAAAATACCCCATTTCCATCTAAATCGCATCAATTTTATTATAGTCGCCCTCTTAGGGAAAAACCCTCATTTCTTTTTTTTTTACTATAGACGCAACATTTTAGTTAACTTGATGACATACATGTGATGAAACAACACTTTGTATACACATTCATGTTCTAATGAACGTTTCACTATCTATCCTCAAACATTACCATCTGTAACAGAGTTGATGGGTTCGTTGTAATACATACATGCTCAGTGCAGATTACAATTATAAAAATCGAAATGATAGCATGGATCCATCTGTTGATGAGCCCATTGCATCTCTCAGTGTGAACATTTAATGAATAACATGAACACCATGCGAGTACAGCGACTAATTTTTGCTCGAGCATATTATAACTGCCATGCAATGCGCGCAATACCCGAGTTAATTACGAAGCATCACTCCCCCTGCTTGATGGGACGCACTCCTTCTCTTTCCCATGTTTATTATTCCCCACAAAACACCATCATCTCACTAGCACACAAGAACCATTATAGTATAAGCAATGCAACAGAAAGTTCTGTAAACCTCCAACAACCGACCACAAACCTGTTGAAACATAGATTAATAATGAATTGAATGTTGTATCACGAAGTATACATGTCGACCTGAAAAGTACTCCTCACTTATATCGAATTAAAAAAATGTACTTAAAAGGATAGCTAATCGTCACATTTGGAGATATAATGTATGAGATAAATGAAAAAAAAATCTTCAAAGATGGGGAAAAATTGAGTAAAATTGTGTGAAAGGTAGTAAAACACTAGAAAAACGATGTGAAATAACATAAATTGATGAAAAAATAGTGCAAAAAGGACCTAAAACAGAAGAACATGTTAAGAAATAGTCGAAAATAATTAGTAAAATTGTGTGAAAGGCACTAAAATCACCAGAAAAACGATGTGAAATAACATAAATTGATGAAAAAATAGCGCAAAAGGTCCTAAAACAGAAGAACATGCTAAAAAATAATGGAAAACTTGTTACAATTAGTTAGAAACGAGGAAAAATGATGTAATAGTGTTATAGCATAAGAAAATTGTAAAAGAAGAAAATGTTTATTACATGTCTGTGCAACGGCGAGTGAAACCAGGGCGATGAACGATGAAGTGCTGATTGATAAACGTTTATAGGAGTTCCTTGCTTCCGCCAGCTTAAAAGGAATGGTTACAGAGATGTTTAAAGATTTCCTTAGTGTACAGGGTAGGTCTGTAAATGTGTTGGGAAAACATTAAGTAAATGTCTCGGGTCTTACAGATTCTCTTATTAAACGACTGTATGATAGTCTGTTGAGAATATTAAGTGGAACCTCCAGCAGCGGGTGGGCGAATACAAAAAAATCATGTTGATGCATTAGATCAAGCGTTCAAAGATGTGACTTTTAAATCCTAATAATCAAATGGAGATCACGATTGCAGTCCTACAACGTTCAAGGCTACGGCGATTGCTAAGCTGTATGTGTGCATTGCTGAAGTGGAAGGATTGAAAGCATAAATAATGATGGTTATCACTAGCAACGATCGAAGTGTCAAAGAGTTGTAAGAAAAAACCTAACAAAGATGATGAAAGAATGATGAAAATTGTGAGAAAGGTGGTAAAAACACTGGAAAAAAATGGCATTAAATAGCAAAAATTGACTAAAATGGTGTAAAAGTATTAAAATGTAGGAAAAACGAAGAGAAATGTTGGAAAATTGGTTATAATTAGTCAAAAGTGATGAAAACGTTTACCACATGTCAATGTCACTGCTTTCACATCTAAAATGTTACAAAGGTATAACTCAATGTCTAAGTTGTGAGGGTAATGTGATTATTCTTTGTTAACCTCTTTATCATGCACATATCAAACATAACAAAATATATATTTTTACCTCTCTCATTCTATAACTGTATCTGTACCTGTGTTCACGCTTGAACGGATGTTTTTTACTAACACACTCATATATTTTACATGCATCCATACTCACCCACAATCACACATCATCTCGCATATAATGACAATACAATTTCAGCATGCATCTCTCTCTTCATAATCATGAATTCTAATCATAGTCATCATCCTACATTTCAAAAATAATAGTATGAGGGAAATTTAAAGAAAAAATGTCAAATAAATCATCTTGGAACAATGCAAAGGGTGAGATAATAACTTTGCTAGCATGAATGTATATTTAGACTAATTTCATAACGTTGAATTGAATGATAATGGTATATAGCATGAATGGAATGGAATGAAGGATTCATTATGATTAAAAATGTGTTGTTGTTTTGTATGACTTTGTAATAATGACAATACAGAAAAAACATTATGGATGATTGGAAAAAAACTGTATGAGAGAATAATTGATTTTAGGTAATAAAATAGTATACTTCGATTAATTTTAAAACATGTTGTAGGATTTTTTCAGAAATGTACAAAAGGAATGTAAAGATTGATATATTAATTTTAATATCATGAACAGATATTTAGATTAATTTCGTGTTATATTATTAAATTTTGAAGTTTGTTAGCATGAGGGAAAAGGAGTGGTTGCTACAGTATGAGTAAAACGAATCAAGTGTTTTCATAGATTAGTGATTATATAGAAGAAAAAATTATGTATGATCGGCTTTGTTATTGAAAAAATAGTATCCTTGGACTAATTTAAAAAAATGCATGATAGGTTATTGGAAGCATATGGTGTGTATTCATAGATGTCGTGATTTTATTGCTTTTGTCACGTATGGAAAATAAAAAATTAAAAACACTACTACAATTTCATGATGGTAAAAAAAAATGAAAAAAATGAATTCATGATGTAATTATGAGGAGTGACTTCGTCATGTATGTTTACAATAATATGTTTTCTATAGGTTAACTATTTGTGAATTCAGAAAAAAATTTGAATGATAAAAATGATATGTACGATAGATTAAAAAAAATAATATGTTTGTTTTGAAAAATGAGTTAATGCCTTGTACAGAGATGATTAATTTTTTGGAAATGATAAAATATACTTAATTTGATTCTTAAATAATTATGCATGATTTGAAATTTGGAAAACTTGGAAGAATGGAACGAAGAGAATTTTTTTACAATTTCAGGAAAAACTATGTTACGATAAGTGACCATGAAAGAGATGTATTCGTGGTAATGAAGCAAGTAGTGTCTGTGGGCTATAAATGTGTGCACGATATATTACAAAAGATTTGAACAAATGTTTGTGTAACAAATGAATAAAAATATACTTGGGTTAATTTAGTAACACAGAGAAAAAATATTATAGTGTTGGCGAGGTTAGTAATGTATGTTTAGAGGTCTTGACAGTGGGGCGCGAGTGGTAATAGTGGCGAGAATGAACGAAAAAAGAAAATAATAATCTTTTAGTCAACCTTTTTATGTTTGATGTGATAATTGTTCACAGATAGATACATGTATCTTCGACGTTTTTTTATAATCAAGCTGTTGTTCTCGAGAATATATCTCTCACTCGTATGTTGCAACTCTGATCTGCTTGTGCTAGTTCGTTTTTTTTTTCTTTGAACATGCTGTGTCCCGTAAACTACTAGGTTTTCTACCTGTTGCTCTATTGATCAACACACCTCATAGACGAATTCTTCATCATGCTCATGCTCGTAACATGGTAGAAGTGATTTTATCATATCATCCGGTTTTAATCTATCTGTAGAAATGCATAAATGTCTCCAACACAACTTGGAAATAATGTAATTATCATTTCTTTGGTGTCTGTAATGAACAACTGACTTAAATCATTTATATTGAGATTATTCATAAGCTTCAGCGGATGGATAACATGATCGTACCAGGCCTTCATCACCATAACGTTTTTCGCTGCACAATGAAAACTATCATTCTCATTATGATGTTTACAGGTTATCAAATTGCTTATATCAAAATACTCTTCATGTAGATTCTCAATACTATGTAGTCGAAAGACTTTATCCATATTAACGATTTCATAGTCTAAATCACTCAACAATTCAGACTTTTCGTTAAGTTCCATTAGTGTAAGTTTAGCATATACCGTTAAAATATATATGCGAGCTTTCGGTTTTTGAGATATTATCGTGAATATATCGCGTGCCATAAATGTTTCTTCCCGACAGGGAAATAATGAAGGATTTTTCAAGTGATGACTCATCGAAGAACATTGTAAATGTGGCGTTTTTGATGAATGCCATGCTCTGCTTGGCTTATACAGTGTATGCAAACACTTTCCGCCAGACATATCATTCATTGCTAGTTCGGTTACTCGAAAACCATAATCACAATCTATATGGATGCTGATATCTACAAAATATTCCGCTATATCTGCTTGTTCTGATAATAATACAGGACCAATGATATTATGTACAGAAGATGTTGATCCTTCTGCTGTATAACCATCATCTGATTGCTGTGATTGAGGTGATGAAGTTGTATGCGAGACACTATCACTCGAAAATGAATTCTGAATAAATTCGTCGACTTTAATATCAATCGAATCGGTATTGTTATTCATGTTTGAATAATATTTTTAACTTTTTACTAAGAATGTAGAAAATTATTACTTTTAATGTTAGAGCAAACTTTTATTAATGCGTGAAGAACACAGCTTCAACAAATTCTACACGTTTAATGTAACACTAATACTGACTGCCTGAACAGATCCTTTCGAGATTCTAGCTCGATGCATGTCTTTGAAGAGGGCGGGTTGCACCAGAAAAACCACATTCCTTTGGTGAAAGCTGGTTGCATACGCAAATGAACGAAATTTACAGGTGATCTTTAGGTTATGGGTGTTTGTGTGTAGGTGTGTACATGTCAACCGGTTTTTCTACAAAAGATATGAAGGAGAAGATCCGGGCAGACTCGATGACCTTGACACAAGATCGAAATCAACGATATAGCAACATTCATGCAAGGAAATAAGCAGAGTACCTTTGAATTATGAGCGTATGCGGACATATTGGGGGAAAATATGGAAGATATTGAAAAAAAAAAAAATATTTAGAGTTTGAAAAAAATGAAATAATCTTAAACTAACAGATTCGAAAAAAATTATTATGAATAATGAGAAAATCATTGTTAGCAGATGGATGCGTGGGAATGAATGGTATGGTTTCACTGTAGTTTCAGGGGGGGGGGGGATGTACTCATGAAAAATAATAGAAAAGAATTTAAATTTGTGTAGGGTGGATAGGGGAGAGGGAAAATATGAAACAGCGTTAAATAAAAATATACTCGAATTAATTTTTGAATACTTACGATTGGAAAAAGACTTTAGAGGGGAAAAAATATATTTTAGACTAATTCCATAATACATAGACATGAAAAATTATTATGAACAATATGAGGAATACCGTTAGAAGATGTTTACGCAATCATACTAGTGAAGATATCAATGGATTTATTTTTAGAACCTGAGAAAAAATAAAACAAGAAAATTATCAACGGACGGAGGAAATGATTGGAAGCGAAAAAAAATATAATTAGGCTGATTCTATAATATTAGACTTGAAAAAGTTATTATGAACGACAAGAGAACTACTGGTAGCAGATGAGTGCGAGGGAACATTATGTGCGAATGAAAGAGTGGCTAATACATTGACAGATTAATTTTTAGAATCGGAGAAACAAAACAGAAGAAATAAACAGAAGCGTAAAAGAAAAATATAGTTAGGCTAATTCTATAATATTTTGACTGAAAATAAAATATGTACGAAGTGGTGGTGTGTGTGTGTGTGTGTATGTGTGTGTGTGTGTGTGTGTGTGTGTGTGTGTGTGTGTGTGTGTGTGTGTGTGATATCGCGGTGATTATTTCGGTGGCGACGGAGCGTGCATGGAATAGTACAGTGTACCTTTGTACAGGTTAACTCAATGCTTGATATGTGTGCAGGAATGGACGGTGTGCTTTTGCAATGAACAGAGAATACGTAAAAATATAAAAAAATATCAACGGATTAAGTATAAAATCGGAAGCGTAAAAAGACGAAAAATATATATCAGGTGGTGGTGTATATGTGTGCGTGTGTGAACGTGTAGCGATCGTGAACAGGTTTCTATCGGTGGCGTGTGAGAGTGAGCATAGATGATCGGCTAGTTAATTTCGAACGAACGACTGGAATTCACCTCACCTGGTGACAGTTTCAACTAGTTGCTTGAACATTTAAATATTTCCATTACAGCCGCGCTCGCGCTTACATAATACATCCCGTAGCAGCACACTCGCCCGCTCTCATTCGACTGATTGAACAATCGAATATTTTCTTTAAAAATAAAATTTTTTGAAAAAAAAAATGCTGGAACGGAGCACGACTCGGAAAATTCCTTTAAATTTTGGGTTCTAAGTGTTGAGATTCAAACGTTTTTATCACTCCGGCAAAATTTTACCCCTCCCAACCTCGAAAAATTAAAATTAAAAAGTATGCTACATATATTACACACAGAGTCATATATAATACATACACATGATGATAGAAGGCGCGGGTACGGGAAAGCGAGTACACTTTCATGGCGGCTAAGGCTATGTTGAATATATGCGTGGAAACGGTGCGAGCGCATTTATAGATAACAGTATGAACTGGGAATCGGAAAAATTTGAAGAAATTTTGGGGAAACTTGGGTGAATTTTAACTATATGGATACAAATTGGGGTGAACTTTCAGCACCTGTACACTAATTGGGGTGGATTTTGTCTACCTTGATGGGAATTAGGGATCGAATTAGCGGAACTGTCCAGGAAAATTGGGGGGGGGGGGACTTGGGTTACATTTGATCGCATGGACATAAATTGGGGTAACTTTGGGCTCTAAAAAAGAAAATGGGGTTAATTTTTAGCACCCTGATGAGAATTTGGGGTGAAATTTGGACATCTGGACACAAATTGGGGTGAATTTTGAGCACCAGGGGACAAATTGGGGTGAATTTTGAGCACCGGGGGACAAATTGGGGTGAGTTTTGAGCACCGGGGGACGAATAGGGGTTGGTGACGTCAGACCCGCCAGTCCCCGCTTTTTTACACTACTGTAGCACCTTTGTGTAACTCTAGTTACACCATGCTTAACCCCTAAAAACCGGTTACAACCACTTTCTCCTAGTTTCTAGTCCCTAGTCTCAGTGCTATTTCTCTTCTCGCAGTCGTTTAGAGTTAACTCTGTTAATCAGTGATCTTAAGTGTCCTGTTCAAATTTTGCGAGTTTTCGTGTTTTGCGAATGTATCGATGGAAGTTTTAACAACTAATAAGGGTGAGCCTGCAACACATTGTAATGGATACACGCTTGTAAGGAATTTAGATGAAACAAAGATGGGCTAAGCGTTTGGCGATGTCAAAGATCAAGCAAATGCCGGGGTTTTAGAAGCAACCGATCACTTATGCGGAGCACTAGACCGATTAGAAGTTAAGAAGATATTATCATTCAGCTTGAAAATTAAGAAAAATTAATCCTCCCTACAAGATGTTAAAATCTTCAAGTATGCCCATAATATTATTTCCTCGTATGCGCCTAATTCGCCGTGCGCTTTCTTCGCGACACCGGATACCCGAGAAGTGTTGGATACAATAAGAGAAAGAGTCTAAAATAGTATGCTGACAACAAAGGTAGATAATGAACAAAACCGAAACGGATAATGGAGACAACCGAGCACAAATTAGTTTTGGAAGGTAGGTTGAAGAGATGGATGTAACGACTCTACTGGAGAAGGAAACAGCGCAAATAATATCCGAACAAAATTTTTGTTAAATATAAACGAGAAATTTCAGGCAGAATTCAAAACAAATGAATGTAGGGAAGCACCAACCCGAGTCAAGAATTACCATTAATGCGCATGCGACTAGGAACTCACTGTACAAAAATCCATGTAAACCGCACTAAGGGAACACACAACATGAATTAGGGAGCGCATGCGAAGAACGATCAAATGATAGGAAAGAATAGATAGTGGAGCGGGGGAATTGAAAATGAATAACCGAAAGAAAAGTAACTGGAAGAAAAATAAATGATATGCCATCGTAGAATGGGCGGTTCAAATCTAAAATATGAAACTCTTTTGAATGAGTTCATTTCCGGCTTAAAATTAGGCGAAAAATACCCAATAACAACCTCGGGGAGTTTCTATAAATTTCAACCCTTCCGGGGTCATGTTTTTTGAATGCGTAAAATAAGAATAGAAACAGTGTTTTTTTGGTTTTTTTTGGGGGGGGGGGGATTTTCTCGATTATCTCGAAAAATAAACCTCTAATCGACACTTATTCTTATCGAATTTGTTCCTTATTAAATTTCCTATAAGAGTAGCCTTGTGAGGAATTTCAATTGTTTTTTTAACTATCGCAAAATTAGCCTTGAAGTTTTAAAAAGGCAAAATTTTTAATTTGCAATAGCGTAAAGAATTTTTGTCGAAAATAATCCGCGAAACTTTCAGAAAAAATAGTTCTGGGGTGCTTAAAATGCATATAGAACCGTATTTCCCAAATCTAATATGGCGACCTGTAGCGGAATTCCAGTGTTGGAAATTGTATGTAGGGGGGAGTTTGTACGAAATGTAATTAATCGTCATGAACCAACTGGGAGCGGTTTCATGCATCAATATTAAACGATCTACCGAAGTTTATGCTCTTTAATTATTTTTTTTTTTAATAATAAACCTTTTATTTGCAAAAAATAAAAAAAACGCCATTGCTAGAAACCGAATTTTATATTTAACAATTCGTAGCCACGGACATTAAAATGCGCTTAAAAAACAAAAATTAAAAAAAAAAAAAAGGTTTTTCTAGCTCCAATAGGAGCCGAGATACACACTTTTTTTTTGTTTCCTATTGTTATTAGTATTTTCAATTGAAATTCACTGTGAAGTATATAAGTATCTTTTTCTCCGATTCATTTCGAGCCATTGTTTAATTGTCTATGAACGAGCACGCAAGCGAGAGTCTAACCACGCGGCTGAGAAAAAAATAGCGGGAAAAGACTGTTAGTGACATTATTCTTTGCCTGCCTTTGCTAGCGCGCTCACCACTTGCTGACGCTTTTAGTTGCAAAATTGAATTTATCGGCTTAGAATAGAACTACAATATTGTTTTTTTTTTTTAATTCGTATTTTTTCATCAACTTTTTGATTATATAAACGAAATTTACAAAAATTGAAAACCGACTTTTATGCATTCGATTTTCTTCTTGACCACACAGTATACTATTGAGAAAGTTATATGCGTGCGGCTTTTGTGGCTTCACTTATGAGTGGTTCAAGATGTAAAATTTATCACAATAGTAAACAACACTTTTAGTGACAGTGTAATTTAGGAATATGGCGTGAGGCAGCATACTGGGTCCCATATTATTCTTAATCTATACTAACGATTTATGCAATTTAAACATGTCAGGAAAAATTTATAGCTATGCTGATGACACTGTTCTCATTGTGAGTTCCCGCTATGCAAACATACTTCAAACATTAGTACAGAAAGACGTTAACATGATACACAACTGGATGTCATTGAACGGTATAGGATTAAACGTTAATAAAACAAAATACTTAGTATACCGTTTCCTCCAGCAACATAGATGGGACCAACTAAAAATAAAGTAGAATGATGAGGTACTAATAGAAAAAGAGCATATGAAATAAAATATTTAGGGATCTACCTATACTGTAAAGGGGCACCCATTTGTCATATTTATCAGTAAAACTTGGAAAACTGAACTACCTATTCTACTACTTAGAACAATACTTCAATCCCAGACAGCTTAGGACTTCATATTTAGCACTATACCAGCCAACATTAGCGTATAGCATTATCCATTGGGGAGGTTCAGCTAGTTACCACTTATCACCAATAAACTATTTACAAAAGTCAATATTTAAAACGTTAAATTTGGGAAAGCAGCACAATTATTATATAAACAACTTTCTAAACGTTAGAGACCTGTACTGTGTACAACTACTGCTATATATATATATATATATATTAAAAATTAAGGACAAATTTGGAATAACAGTTTGTGATGGAAACACAAGGTCATCCCTAAAAGAGAAATCATACATACTACGTTATAATAAATATCACGACACAGGCCATATATGCTCAAAGATATATAACTCACTACCGGAACCCTTAAAATCTAGTCTAAGAAATTATAAATATAAGCGCAAAATATTACGTGATTACTTGACAAATAATAGCATACAGGTATGATATGTATGAAAGAAAACTACATTGCTCGGCTTTGGCTCTCATTGCAAAGTTACCTTAAAAATTTAGGCAAAATGGTACAAAATGGAATGTAATAAAAATTACAATAAACAGAAACTGGGTTAATTATACCATTTATGTAATCCAAAACCTTTCACAAACTAGAGGAAAAAATCAAAACCCAACAGTAAGCAGATGATTAAATATTACATAGATACATTTTTATTTAATTATCATGTAACGTAACACTAATTTATTTTAAATCATTTTAAGATATTATATTATTAATCTCAATTCATAACATCTAGCTTAATAGTCTAAGATAGAAATATTAATATGTTAAAACTATAAACTTATTTTACAACATAATACTACTACCTAGTGAACTTATCTCACTTATTTAACATTAACGATAGATTTAACTTTACCTATAGCTTTATTATATAGCTTTATTCATAAGCCTTCGTCAATATATTCTGTAACGGAGTTCCTATATAGAGCCCAAGGGGTAGGGGAATAAGTGTGTTTAGATTAGATATCAATATACATTTTTACAATTAAAAATCAAATAGGTAATAATATCCGTATCTGATTAATTATTAAGAAAGCACTGTAAACATGGGCTAAATAAAACATTAACATAAAATAAATCTCCGGGCTAATAATACAAAAACTTATTAATTTTGCATAACACATATTTAGCACATGTACTTTTAATTATACCACTGTTACTCGCGCAACCATGCGCATAAACCGCATAAACCTAATAAATTGTAATAATCTTGTAAATTTTAGAAATTGTAAATTGTAAATATATATGTGATATATATATATATATATGTATATATGTGATGATGTGATATTCGTGTATCATCTTTTTGACTTTTCATTTTGTCTTTGAAACTTTAAAATATGACATGGTTGTCAATTGTTAAATAAGAGTAATATGCTGGTAAATTTTATTTTGCAACTAAAAGCGTTAACCGGAAGCGAGCGCGCTAGCAACGGCAGGTAGGATGACGTCACTTTCAGCCTTTTCCCTTCACTTTTTCACTGAGAGTCCCGTTGCGCGCTCGTTCATAGACAAATAATGGACCGAAATGAATCGGAGAAAAAGATACTCAAAGCTTATTCGCATCGCAGTGAGTTTCAATTGAAAATGTCGACAACAATAGGAAACAAAAAAAAAATGTGTATCTCAGCTCATTTTAGAATGAGTTTTTTTCCCTAAAATGTTTGTTTTTTTAAGGGTATTTAAATGTACTTATTTGTAAATTTCTAAATATAAAATTCGCAAAGATAAGGCCCCTGGTAGTACTTTTTTTGTTTCTTTGCAAATAAAATGTTTATTGTCAAAAAAAAAAAATAGCATAAATTTTGGTAGATCGTTTAATATTGATGCATCAGATATTCTCAGTTGGTTCATTTTCATTTTGTAAAAATGCCCCTTGCCATATTGGATTTAGGAAATGTGACTTCATATACATTTTAAGCACGCCAGGAATATTCTTTCTGAAAGTTTCGTGGATTATTAAATTCTTCACGCTATTGCAAATTAAAAATTTTGCTTTTTTTAAACTTCAGGGCTAATTTTGCAATAGTTAAAAAAAAATTTGAAATTTCTTATAATTCTATTCTTATAGGAAATTTAGTAAGGAACAAATTCGATAAGAATAAGTGTCAATTAAAGGTTTATTTTTCGAGATAGTCGAGAAAATCGCCTCCGCAAAAAAAAAACCCCCAAAAAAACGCTTTTCTCTTCTTATTTTACACAATAAAAAAACATGTTCCCGGGAGGGTTGAAATTTATAGAAACTCCGCTGGAAGTTGTTATTGGGTATTTTTCACCTAATTTTAAGCCGGAAATTAACTCGTTCAAAAGTTTTTCATATTCCGAGTCTAACTTGCCCGGACTGGTCCCTCTAACTCGGTTCTAAAGATATTGAAAATTATGAGGCCGGAAAATCATCGAACCAGCAGATCTATTTGAAACGTCGCTAAAATGCGGACACATCCAAGAAAAATAAGAATTTCTCTTTGGTTTGCAACTCGAGAAAGCGGTTGTAAATGTTAACGGTAAGAAAATTAGTTTCTACGAGAATGAGAAAGTTCGGAAATGTTAGGGGAAAAAATGCGAAACACCTATAGAGCGACACTAAGGTAGAAAGGTGTGAAATGTGAACTATGAGTAAAAAAATACCTCAAAAATTAAAGACGATCAGCGAATACTTTTAGAAGATGCGAAATCCAAGCGGGAGGAGAATAGACGAGGATCCGGAGTTCTGCAAGAATTGTCCGAAGAAAAGAGGATTTTATAGCAACCGGACTGACTGGAGGTAAGAATTTTAGATTGCCAACCGTTGGAGAGAACAACTTGTATAATGAGGATCTAAGCTAAAGAAGAAAATATAACATTTTCGACAAAAAAAAAAAAAACCAACTATTATCGAAAAATACACCGGGGTAATATACGCCGTTTATTGTTTGATGACAAATTCTGCGTACTCGGATAAACCCCGAATCGAGAATTGCGGCGTCGTTTCATCTTCAAGAGTAGTAGGAAGATGAACATTATGAGAGGTGTAAGAAATCGGAATTCTCCTTAGATCTATTAGGTTTAGTTCATTGTGAACCTTAACTTCACAATCTATGATACTCTATCAAGGATATATGGGACTTACTTTACTTTACTTTATGAAATTCCAATATACAAGAAGCCAGTGTGTGTATGGTGTTTTCGAATGAACATCTGATAGTATAACGTTAGGGTCACCGGATTCGATAACATTTTGCGGATCGGTGTTACGTAGAATATTAGAATGCAACTTTTTGATTTACACTGGGAGTTTTTAAGTTTCTAGGAGTCCGTACATATCGGATACTGCAGTCTTTTTGTGAATAAATATGAATCAAGTTTTCGAATTACGTTAATTTACCTTGTAACTAATTTATTCAAAGCCGCAAGAAATATTTTAAACATCGTATATTGTTTAAGTGTCAAGCGGTTGCTTATCAAGTGCAACATAAAATCGCAGAGCGAAGCGAATTCTTAACAAATAATACAAACGATTTTCTGCTCTACACATTGTTCGGTTGTCCATTCTAAGTACACGTTTATTTAATGGCGAAATAAATAAATTAAAATTAAATTAGGAAAAAAAAAAACGAAACGAAGGGGATGATGATGTTGAACAGTGGATTAGACATTTATTAAAGAAAGCGGACCTGGACATAGTCTGTCTTTCTAAAGAAGACGTTTAAAACAACATTGTTATTTAAATGAACTGGTGGCGGTTGCGTCATTTTTCAAATTCGGTTTTAGTTGTATTTTCAGTTTTTTGTGTAAAATACGTTTTAGAAGTTTTTTAGGCGAATTCAAAGTTTTTTTCCGCCGTTAACAACTGCGGTTCTATATTCTTTGGCTTTGTTCTCAATTATTGTCGTAGTAATAAATCGAAATGAAATTTTAAATTGCCTGTAATATAAACAAAATACGTGTTTGCAAATTTGAAATGTAAAATTAGAAAAATACAACAAGCTAAAGGATAAAAATTGTAATAAAATTTTGAAAAACCGCAATTGGAATTTTTTCGAAATCATTATGCGTTCGTACTTTAATCTCGTCGAAATGGCAGAAATGTAATACATTAAACATTTCTTTACTTTTATAAGTTTACGTTAATTTTTTATTTAGGCATAATTCGATTTTTTTTGTTTTTTTCCCGTTAAAAACAAGAAAACGATTGTTTAGAATAGCGGCACTTTGTACATGTTTTTGAATTTTTATCGGTGTCTTTTTAATTTTTTTCGTATTCAGTTATGGAATATTATGGATTCCTTGAAAATTACAAATATATCATATGTATATATACGTATAGATTCAAATAAATTTCACATTATAAATTAGAATTATACTGCATCGTCATTAATTTTAATATACACGCGTATGTGTGATATTTATTGTAAATTTTATACGCTATAATTTTATTTTTTATAATTCAACTTCATTGTTATATTGGAAAAGCGATTTTTTTGAAAAATTACCGAAGTAATATAATTATTATTTTTTTTTTTTTTTTTGTGCGCGCCAGCGGCATTGACCCAACAACGAGAAAACTAAGCTAATAAACTAAATAACTAAGCGGTCCGAAATGGACGTAACAAAGGACAGCAGTGCGGACACCACAGAAGATGAAGGAAAGGAGAGAATAAAGGAAGAGTTATAGGGAGTAGTAGAGAGCCCTAATGACAGGAGCTGACTGTATAAAAGGGAGCGTTCGTTACGAAGAGCAGCACACTCAAAGAAAATGTGATTAGCATCACATGTACGAGGAGGATCACAATCGTGGAGAGAACAATCAGGAGAAGGCGATAGAGCAAATCGAAAGCGCGAGGAAGGGAGGAGAGAATGATTGATCCGGAGACGAATTAGGGAGACAATAGAAGAGCGACGACTGAGAGGAATAGAATGGAACCGAGACAGGGAACGAGGAATTGGCTGAATGAAACGGTAATGAGAATGACGATTAGAAAATAGGGAGGGATAAATATCCTGCCAAAGTCTGGCGTGATTGGAGGTGGATAAGGAACGGATATCTGAAGAAGAGAAATGGTTGAGGAATGAATCAAGGCGACCAGCAGAACGAGCCAAAGAATCGGCTGCATCGTTGCCATCAATTCCGGAATGATTGGGAACCCACAAAAAATCAATGAGAATAGAATGGGATGACTGCAAAGTGGAGGTAAGAGAACGAATTGAGAGAATAATATTATCAGAGGAATGTGAAGAAGGAGAAGATATGGCTTGAAGGACTCCCTTAGAGTCCGAAATAATGAGGAATTGGGAAAGATCGCTTAAAGAGGAAATATAAGAGATAGCCTGAAGGATGGCGATCGACTCGGCAGAAAAAATAGAGCAGAAGGAAGGAAGCCGGAAGGACTCAGAATGTCGAAGCGACGGAGCAGTAAACGCACCACCCACGCTGTCCTCGCTCTTGGAACCATCAGTAAAGATCAATACATGAGCAGGAAAAGAGGAATTCAACAAATGAAGAAATTCATTGTTGGCTGCACCGTGAGAGGAGGAATTGGCTCGAAGTGGAAGAGAGGAAAATTTGATAGGCTACCATAGGCTATTGAAGTCATGAAAGAAGTACAGGAGAGTGTTGTAGGAAAGGACAACAGGAGAAAAATTAGAAAGACGGGTAGCAATGAGCGACAGGATTGGGATTTTATGAGGAGAAAAACGCCAGCAGTTTTTGATATATAGATAAGAGGAAATAAGTTTGGACGAGAAGAAGGGAAGCCGTTTTATTCAGAAGCCTGAGAACGGCGAATAAACAGTGGTTGGGCAACCGACTCTGATAGAACTGTGGGAATGGGGGAGGATTTCAAGACTCCAATGCACAAACGGAGGCAAGAGTTCTGGATCGCGTCAAGTTTAGTAAGGAGAGACTTGGGGGAATTACCGTAGATAAAGGAACAATAGTCGAGTTTGGACCGGATGATGGCTTTGAAAAGAATTAGAAGGATAAACGGATCGCCTCCCCATCTGAGGGGAGAGAGAGATTTAAGGAGATTAAGTCTTTTAAGACAGGATTTATAGAGAAAATTAATGTGCTCATGGAATGTGAGGCGGCTATTTAAAAAAAATAGGCCAAGATAGCATATGGAATTGACAACGGGGATAGGAATACCAGATACAGTGATGCGAGTTAGAGCTCGGTTACAGGGTCGGAGAGAAAAAATGATACAAGACGACTTAGTAGGAGAAAGAGAGAGAGGTGAAGACGAGAAAGGGAATTATTAAAAATAAACAGGGAATTATTTAACTCATCAATAGCGACGGACAGATTATCACAGGTGGAATAGACCGAAATGTCGTCAGCGAAGAGGAGGGAGGAAGAATAAATAGGAATAGAAGCGATATCAAAAGAATAGATATTAAAAAGTGTAGGACTCAGACAGGAACCCTGCGGGAGCCCACGATAAACGCATCTGGAGGAGGAAAGGGAGGGAGAAGAAATAAAGAGAGTTCTGTTCTGGAAGAGGTTGAGTATGAGAATGACGACGACGGGAGGGAGGTTAAGAGAAAAAAGTTTGGAACCCAAAGCGGGAAGATGCACATTATCAAAAGCAGACGAGACGTCCACAAAGGAGGCAATGGTGATTTTTTTTGTTAGGAAAGACTTATAGACATCTGAAAGGAAATAACTAATGCAGTCAACCGGCCCAAGCCCAGGACGAAAACCAAACATATTAGGAGGGAATAGATTATTTTGTGCTCCAGCCACCACACGAGGCGATTGTTGATCAAACCTTCAAAGAGTTTACGCAGGCAGAAAGCCAGGGAAATGGGACGGAAAGAACACTGATTTCTTTTAGGAATAGGAACGACAATAAAGTCGTTCCAGGATTTTTGAGTAGAGCCAGAAAGGAGAAAAGAATTAAATATATGGAGAAGGAAAAGCAGCGCAGCAGGAGAGAGATTTTTAAGAATAAGGAACGAGAAACCGTCCCGGCCAGGAGCAGACAAGGTGGATTTATTAAGAATGGATGCAAGCTCCTCGTAACGGAAAGGAGAAGACAGAAAGTGAGGCTCAGAATCTACAGGTATTACAACGTGTATGTTTCGTTATCACAGTTTTTTTTTTTTCTCTTTTTTTCAGTAAAAATGTACGAAATTAAAGTAATTTTTATTCACTTATTTAGAAGCATAAATTTTTATATTAGTCTTAAAAAACTAACCAGTTTCAAAAGTCTAACACGTGTTTTAGTTTTACAAATTTTTTCTCTGTAAAATATTATCTATATATACATAATAAATATATAATAAAAATGGATGTCCGTATATATGAGATCGATAAACTCCGACACCGTTTGAAGGAAGGAAGGAGTAGTAGATAAAAGAAATACACGCTCGAGTTTAGTGCTCAGTGACTGTGGAAATTGCGCCAAATCTCAGTGATTGGGGATGATAATAGGGCCCTGATAATTTACGACTAATGAAATTCAAAATAATTGTACCTGTTATGGTTGGTTAGTTGACACGAGAATTTCAAATAAAACTCTATTCAAAGTTAGACTAAAGAGTACCACCGTTAAGTTTGTTTTTTCTTTTAGGGATTCGTCAATATCGACATTAGACCTTGGAAAAGAAGAGGAGAAGGAGAATAATATCTTTATACCATCAGCGGACGAAAATAAATCAAGCGCTTGGATGACTGACTTAGATTAAAGAATAAATTCAGGCATTTTAAGAAATGAGATGAAAGGGAGGAATAGAAGTTTGTTCAGTGAAAAGGACGAGAGCGTTCAAATATTGTGCGATCCGTATGGTTATTGAAGGGATGCAAAGGACGACAATGCGGAGACGGCAGAAGAGAAAAACGGAAAAGCGACGAAGAGAGCAGACTGCGTCCACAGGTAGGTCGCCGAATACGGATAAAGTCAAGAAATCAGCGATAGAGTGGCTGGGAAGGTTGAATAGATACGGATAAGGTCAAGAAATCAGCGATAGAGTGGCTGGGAAGGTTGAATAGATACGGATAAAGTCAAGAAATCAGCGATAGAGTGGCTGGGAAGGTTGAATAGATACGGATAAAGTCAAGAAATCAGCGATAGAGTGGCTGGGAAGGTTGAATAGATAAGTAAAAGGAATCCGGGTCGGCGAATGAGTCGAGTAAAAGTTAAACTGTAGATGGAAACGAGCAGCTGTAGATGTCGGTGGATGGACGATAAGAAAGCGGCGGAAGTAGAAAATAATTGAGTTAGTCATTTCCTTCGATTCTGCTATACTGCTCAGCTAATATTTCGGTATTCATGGAGTATATCATATTTCAGATAATTCAATTATCAACACGCTTTCAGTCGCGCAGCCAAAGATTTCGACGGTCATTTGCGCTGAAGAATTTTAATAGCTGGATTGCGCGCGAAAATTCGGAAAAAAAAGGATCGCCATCGATATAGAACCGTGCAAAGAAATATAGAATTGCCATGGAAAATTTCTGAATTTATACAAATCATTTTATTGGCTGTTGTTATTTAAATTTCCCCCTTACAAACGGGGTCCAATCATTTCGATGAATGTCGCCGAATATATTGATGATAAAATTTTATATCTATTTCCACGAAAGTTAAACTATTCCCCATTACTCTAAATCTCAAGTCGAAACAATTTCTACGGTAGTAAACGTACACACGCGTATGCAACTGATATCGCACAAACGTCTCGAGATTACGAAATATTAAAACGGTGGGATAACATTTGAACAAGGAAAAATAGAGCTACGGAAAAAGGATGCAAAAAAAACGCGATAAGCCCGAAAATGGTTTCGGTCAAGAGTTGTAAAAAAGTGTTTTCAAACAACTCGAGAACATTTCTGAACGGGGGAAAGCAAAAAAAGAAGGAATAAAAACAAACGGTAGGAGAATATTTAATTTCGTTGTCGGTGCGCGGAATAAATTTTGCATTTGCTAGAGTGTAGAATACTGTAGTTTGCGATTTAAGTGAAAACGTAATAACGGGACAGATAAATAAAATGAATGATAACGAATAGGGCCGAAAAACAAAACTATTAGTAGCGCTAGATTATCACGTCACCTTCGATGTAGCCATCGGAAATATTTTGCAAATTGCAGCAGCGAGAGCGGTACCGCGCTTCTGGCGCGACCGGGAAGGCAGTGTGGCAGAACAATCTTTAATCCGGTCAGGAGATTAAAATGAATATAATAATTCTTTCGAAGTGCAGCCTGAGTAATTTAATTGAAAAAGCAAGGCCGCAGCAACACTATCGGAACTGACTTAACGAGCGAAAATTTATTGAACGGAGAACCGTAATAATTCACGCGGCCCGGCCTAGGCCCATATTGCGGCTAAAATCTATAAAAGATAATATCCGTCCCAATTTACCGAGTCAACTGCTTCGCCCCGCAGCTTCGGGCTAATAAAATAAATCGCGACTCTTCGTTTTATTAGCTCGGTTGCAACACTTGCCTGACAACGTAGTTTCTCTCACCTCATTAAAATAGTAGTGGCCCAAAATTTAATCGACAAACCGGCAAGTCCTAGGCCGCCGTTCGGCAGCGGTCTTCCGGCTTTACTCGGTGGCCTCTCCTCTTATTTCGGCCGAAGAGTAAATTTCGTCTTGGCAACGGAAAAATAATAAGTGAGAACGAAGTCTTGCGACGTCGCAGGAGCAATGTTGTACCCCGAGATGTTTTTCACGTCGTCGGTTGCAGTCTAACCATACTATAACGGTCATTAACAGTTTGAGTATGTTCTGCGTACACTTTATCACTTATTATTATCACCACTAGGTTGATTTACAAATATTTATTTATACATATGTATATCGCAAAAACGAGGATATGAGGGTATAGGAGTTGCACCTGTACGTTTGAAATTATGGGAAGCGAGACTCCGATGGTACGGTCACATCGTGAGAAAAACAGATAATAGCCCTGTGAGGATGTTAATGGATTATATAACTCTGGAGGAAAGCGACCACGAGGAAAACCGAGAAGACGGTGGATAGACTCTGTCAACAACGACATGGTGGAAGTCGGTGTTGGGATAGAGGACGCCGAGGACCGTAGAAAATGGAGAAGACAGTGCCACCAAACGGACCCCGCACCGGGAAATCGTTAGGAAAGAAGAAAAGTATATCGAGACGGATTCGGCATTTGTAGACCTCTACAAGTTTTAGAAAATGTTCTCTGATATTTCATTAATTCGCAATCTCTATCGCTACATCGTTTTGTCAAGGAGTACTCGGCCAAAACCAAAAATCCATGTGCACGGTCGTAAGAAGCTTCGGATAGAGACTGCGTTAGTGCGACTGAGTGGTAGTGGTCGAGAGCTACACGTGCTTGCGACGAAAGCACATCCGCGTTGTATGTCAAATGACACGGAAGATTGTAAGAATCCGGCTGAAATCAGGCAGGGCAGCTAGTGCGGTGATCTACGTAAAAATGTTGTTCGAAATAGCCTTTGTCTCGTTTATTACAACAGCTAACGGTCGTCGTTACAATATTGTCATCCTAGTAGTCATGCAGAAGGTAAACGGGGAATCGGACGGAAACAACATTCATGGCTCAGAGACCTGCGTCAATGGACTGGAATTGGAGACGCGGAGAATATTCTCCGATTGGCGGAGACCGGCGAATTATATGGACAAGTGGGATAGTGATCGCCAACGCGCTATGTAGCGTACAGCACCTGAAGAAGAAGAAGAAGAAGAAGAAGAAGCTGTTAAATTAAAAGTTTTGATTAATTCGTTATGATGTTTCACACGCGCTTTATGTATAAAAACGTAGGCGTGGGCTATGCGTAGGTTGATTAATCAATGTGGGCTTTAGAGCTGCTGTACAATATATATATATATATTTTTTTTTTTGTTTTTGGGTTCGTCTACAATGACATTGGTCCAAGAACAAAGGAAAAAGGACACGCAAGAGACTTAGATCTTTACACGATCAGAGATAGCCGACAAAAAAGAATCAAGAGCCTGGACAACAGAAGGAGAAGGAAGGGAGAGAATGAACGAAGCACTGTACGGGGTGGGACTACCAATTTGTAAAAGGGAGCAGTAAAAAGCAGTTTGATCGGTTACAAGAGACGAACACCCGAACATTATGTGATCGGGATCACAAACAAATTGGATATTGAAGGGATGCAATAGACAAAAAGAAGACGGCACAATATATAACAGCAATACACATGTAATACACGGAATACTTTACCCTGTTTTTCACATCACCATGGTACATTGTAAATAAATTTATTCTACTCAGCGTAAGCTACATTTTTATATAAGTACGTTGCATTATTTACATTGAAGTATTCTCGACACATTTTTTTTTTTTTTTTTTTTTTTTTTTTTTGAGTGCCGTGTACAGCTGCCGGGGCTATTACGACACTATGGCAATCGGAGAGTTAAATGGTTCGAAATAGGTTAGTTGTATAAAGAAACCGAATAGTGTCTGCAATGTTCAAAGGCGAGTTGGCCAAAGACGACTGCAAAGACGCTATCCGGTGCTTGGCGCGCTGGAGCGCGAAGGATGGGCACTCCAGGAGCAGGTGTTTTACTGTAGGAGAGGGGGGAAGGGAGCAAAAGGGGCATTCGAAAGGGGGCTCGCAATTAAGTAGGAGATGATCATGAGTCAGCGAAATATGACCAATGCGGAGTCTTGCCATAGCCACAAAGTGGGTTCTGGGGAGGTCAGAAGGAGGGAACCAAGGGTCAATTCCGTGTTTTATCTCTCTTAGAAAGCAAGATTGTCTAGTGAGCCAATCTTGCTTCCATTGGGATTGTACAAGAATTTTTATAGATTTTACTATGTCGATAGATAACGAAAAAACAAATATTGATAAGTCGGAAATATTATTACAAATTTTCATCTGTATAACCTATACAATAATAGCGCGCTTTGTGTATACGTACGTATGCGAATTGATGTAATATTTAAATTCGTTGTGCAACGCTTCGTAGAATAAAACCTCGATCAGTCGCTTGCTGGAACGGTAAAAACTACCTAATAATTCGTTAACTTCAGCAAAATCGTTAGAGTCCGAGAATTATTACTTTTGCCCATATTATAAGTTATTGCCTAGTGACCGCGCCTTGCTCGGATTTATTTCGAACTTTGCAAGTAAATCAGAATGTATATTCATCGAATTCACGAACATTTCAACACTCTAGTGATAGGAAAATTACCATTAGTCTATTTTTTCAATATTAAGAGTGTATTATTTTAGTTCACGTAATATTTTGAACTGGCGCGCCATATACATATATATTGTGAAAACATTTATTTCATCGCGAAAGTTCAATTTTCTATTTAAATTAGTAAAAAATCAAATCAAACTTCATTTTTTATTTGATGAATGGAAGTGTCGACACGTAATTCCTTTTTCGAACAGTGCCCTCGTCGACAAGCCTACAGATCAACCTCTGGCAGGAACTTCGTAGGAACGAATGGGGCGACTCCTGAATAGAATTCGAACTGGCTATGGTAGATGCGGCCGCCTACTGCAAAAGTGGAACATTTCCGAATCAGCGAGTTGCTGCTGTCGTAGTAATATTAAGCAAGCAATAAAATACATTGTTAGTAATCAAAAAATAGTATTACATTTCAAAATCTGCACACTCACCAGTTGCGCGGTGATTCCCTAGATTGGCTTTGCAGTTTAGCGCTCGAACTATAGTCATACGATAAAACGTGAAGTAAAAGCATTCTAAATTCACAAGTTAGAAATATAACAAAACCAAGCCCCCGGCCTGTGTATTTTTATTAGATTTAATTTTTTTTACTGAAAATTCACAAGAAGCGATTATCACAAAAATATGAAAATTTTTAATAATATTTCTAGAGTTATGAATTTTAAACTTGTTTTTATTCGTCACTAGAATGAACACTGCTCGTTTTCCCTTTACAAATACTCGTTTTGTAGAATTTTCTCATCCATAAGACCTAATCGATTTATATTAACTCTGGAAAAATCCCTGATTCGTGAATCTTATCAAAATCGTTAGAACCGTTTCCGAGAATCTAATTACGTATTTTTGACGAACCTCGCATTCAAAATCATTCGATTATTTAGGACTTCTCGGAACAATTCGGTTGTGCATACCATTGTAACAAATTTTTTCACCATGTTATTCTTCTTCTTTGCGCTCGTCTTTTTCTATCAATTTTTCCTTGTATCGAAAGGTAAAGAATGGTTGTGTTGTCCCAGATGACGCATTATAAATACTTTAACTTACGAAGTTTGATTTCCTTTGTTACTTCCCTATACATTTGTTCAGTCTGTTTAGTTCTTCCGAGTTTCGTATTTTGTCCATCCATTTTATTCTAAATGTTCTAGAGGATAGACACATTTCAAAGGCATCTAGTTTCCATTGTTAATGTCCAACTTTCAGTTCCGTATAGCAATACTGAGGATTTTTCTTCTTTTTTTTTTTTTTTCTTATTCTTTTTTATTGTTACGACCGATTGGTCTTTGACAATATTTATCATGTATCGAGGGAATAGACGTGTATGGTTACACTTCCAACGAAGTGCTTCCGGCACTATAGATTTAATAGTAAATCATACGGTTTTTGTCGTTTCAGTCTCCTGATGTCTCCTGCATGATCTAGTAATTGCACCACTTCGCTATTGCTGTGGTTTACCAATCTGTTCTCGTGCTTGCATGCGTATCTGATGATTTCCTCGACCACCGTGGCCAACTTCAAATCCCGATGTATTATATCGTTTCTATCGTATCTATACGCTGCTGTTATAGTGCGCAAAGCTATGTTTTGACAGCGTTGTATTACCGCCACGTTGGTCCTGCTGGCACAACCCCACAACTGGATGCCATATATCCAGATTGGCTTAATAACTGCTGTATATAAGAGTCGTTTGTTTTCCAAGGATAAATCCGAGTGCCTGCCTATCAGCCAATACAGCCCTCTCATCCTTTCCTTTATTTGTAGACGTTTTCGGCGAACGTGATGCCTCCAGTTTAGTCGCGTGTCCAGGTGCATTCCTGGGTATTTAACCGTATCCCTTTGTGGGATAATTCGTTGATTTAATATTAGAGAAATGTTCTCTGTTTTCCGCAATGTAAAGTTTACATGCACCGACTTTTCACTATTTATTTTAATTTTCCAACGCTTCATCCATTTGGCGACGCTGCATAAAGTTGTTTGTAGTTGATCCATTGCGGTTTTTTGTTCCTGGCTGATTGCTAGTATTGCTGTATCGTCCGCAAACGTGGCGGTCAGAGTTTGTCTGTTGACCGGGATATCAGCAGTATACAGCTGGTAAAGAACCGGCCCCAGGACGCTTCCTTGCGGAACCCCCGCTGATATGTTATTCCATTGCGTTTTTTCCTCTTCGCAGCTTACACGAAACTGTCGGTCGGTCATGTAAGATTCTAACATTTGGCACCAAGAGTATGGTAATTGCTCACGTAGTTTAATTAACAGCCCTTCTGGCCAGACCTTATCAAAAGCCTGGGCCACGTTCAGAAATACCCCACAACAGTACTTCTTCTCTTCTAATGCGTTATGTACAGCATTAGTGATGCGATGTAGCTGATCGACTGTCGAATGCTTCTTCCGAAAACCAAACTGTTGATCCGGAATGAGTCTTCCTTTTTCTATAATTAGCGTAAGACGTTTCAGAATGAACTTTTCAAATAATTTCGACATACTGGGAAGTAACGATATGGGTCGGTATGATGATACTTCATTGGCGGATTTTCCCGGTTTCAGGAACATTATTATATCTGCTCTTTTTCATTGCCTTGGGAAATATTTTTCACGTAACGAGGCATTAAACAAATACGTCAGAAGTATTAGAGCTCTTCTAGGCAACTCCTTTAGTATACGAGGGCTAATTCCGTCATGCCCTGCCGCCTTTTTGGCATTTAAATTGTTATCAATTTCCCTCGCCACTTCTAAAGGCGTGAAATGTTTTAAATTTCCGTCTATCTTTTTGAATGGGCGGCTTAAATCTAGGTCCGACGTGATTTTATTCGGCTGGAACACATTTTGTAGGTGCTTAGCAAACACTTCGGCCTTGTCTTTCATGCTACGAGCCCAGGTGTCGTTATTTTTGCGAATAGGCGCTACTTGTTCACTTGGCCTCTTCATAAGTTTTGTGGCTTTCCACAACGAATAATCTGTTTTGTCACAGGCTGTGAGGTTACTTAGATGCGCCTGAAATGTAATATTTTTAACTTCTTTGATTTTTCCATTCAGTGTTTTACCAATACGGTTCCATATTGTCTTGTCCGCTGGATTGCGAGTCTTCTGCCACTGCTTCCTAGCTTTCCTTTTTTGAGACACAAGGTCCTTAATTTCAACAGGATAAGTTACCGTTTGATGTTCAGTAGATTCGTCAAGAGGTGTTGCAGCTGTAGCAGCACAGATAATATTGTTGGTTAGTTTTCCTATTGCTTCTTCTATGTCCTCTGCTGATTTTAGTTTAATAGACAGATCAGTTGTATTTTCTAATGTGGTTCTAAATACTTCCCAATCTGTTCTTTTGCTGGTAAGGAACTTCTTCCTCTTTTTTAATATGACGTTTTTACTTAACGTGAGTAACACGGGCGTGTGGTCTGACGATAATTCTATGAGTTCCTCAATGTTCATGTAGTTACAAGATACTCCTCTGACAATGAAGAAGTCAAGCAGGTCTGGTGTTTTTGCTAAATCAGCAGGCCAATACGTTGACTTTCCCGTGGAAACCGGATCTGCTTTAGCTGTTATCATAGCTTTCAGCAGCGCGCGACCTCTGGGAGTAATTAGCCTTGAGCCCCAGTACGTATGTTTCGCATTGTAGTCTCCACCTATAATAAACCGATTCCCTAATGTTCGAAAATAATTTGCTGAACATGACGTCATCTACTTTGGACCCAGGTGGACAGTATATAGCTGTTATTGTGATATCATTATTTCCATCATTAAGTCGGATGCTTGTTGCTTGCAGTTGTTTTTCCTGAAATTTTTCTAACTCATAATGTTTAATTGTATTTTTGATTATTACGGCCGTCCCGCCTTGAGCTTTATTGCTTGGGTGTTCAGTAGAATAGATATGATAACCTTGCATTTTAATGTGCATCCATGGTGTAAGATGCGTTTCCGCGACAAGTGCAATATCTATTTTCTTGCTATGAAGTAAATATTCCAATTCATTTTTGCGTTGAACCATCCCGTTCGCATTCCATGTGATTATTCTTAGGGTGCTGGTCATTTTAATATTTGTTTTGCACTTTGTTAACTGACTTGACCTGGCTATTTTCCAGTCTGTCCAGTCTCACAGTAATTTTGGCCAACGGTTGGCTGACACTTGCCAACGTTTTCATTATGTCCAACAGGGCTGAGCTTCCCCTATCTATCGTCCTGACTTTTTTCACTTGCCGTAGCTTGCGAATATGTTTTGCCTTTTTCCACCGCAGTAGTTACTTTCTGTTGTTGTATCCTTTGAACTGCTGTAATTTTTTTTGGAAACGCCTTTTCTAAAGCTTTTTTATAGGCTACACATCCTTTCCAGTTCGCTGTATGCCCTTCGCCACAGTTTGCGCATTGAGACTTGTCTACTTTTGCTCTTTGGCATCTCTCTGTATTGTGATTTTCTCCACATTTCACACAGACAGCTATTCGGAAACAATAGTTCCTAGTATGCCCGAAGGCTTGACAATTTTTGCACTGCGGTAATTCTCTTTTTTTGCGCGGGGGCTCAACCTTTATTACTTGGTGGCATAATAATTTTAAATCATATATCGCTTTATTATTATCTTTTGGTTTGAGATCAATAAAGAAAAGCGGTAATTTTACGTAGACCCATTCATTGCTTTGGTCATTACTTTTCTTTCTGATTTGGATATTTGTGATTTTCATCACTTCGTGCCCAAGCTCCTGCAATTGCTGTTTAATCATTTCTGTGTCTGATTCGTGATGTATTCCCCGAATCACAACACGGAATGGTTTTTCGCTTTTTAATTGATGACGATAAAAATTAATTTTATTTTCACTTAATATATTTATGGTTTTGCGAAATTGTTGTTCATCATTTGTTAGGATTTGTATTCCATCATTTGAGGAAGTTTTAAATTTTTGTTCCGCACCTGCTGGTTCATCGTGCGTTAAACATGCTTTTAGTTTATTAAATTCTTTAACATCATTGATTGTTATCGGGGGTGGTTTACAAATCATTTCTGTATTTTTGGAGGCTTTTTCTGCACTTAGAGCTACTTTATCATTAGATGGGGTCTTCTCATTCGTTTTTGAATCGGAATTTACCTGCTTCGGTTTTTTTCTTAATTTTTCGTTTTCCTTCGATAATTTTTTCACCTCAACTAAAAGTGAAGCACGTTCGTTATTACATTCATTATAGGTAGTATTAATGATAGAAAATTGTTTTTCAACGGCAGATAATATAGCCTTCGTTAATTTTGGTATATTTTCTTTCGTTTCTTTTTTATTTTGAGCCGAGATAATAGAGCTAGCTTGTCAATTTCTTTAATAAAGTCTTTTATTTCGTTAACAATCGATTCGACTTGTAGTGTCGTCATAATTGATAATATATTTTAGTTTCGTATCTGGCTACACTGCCGAATAAATTCGACAGCGTATTGCTGTCGGAAATACTTCGAGAGAGAATATCTCTTATCAGTATTCGATTTATAGATAAGACAGTTATGTAAACGACCGTTTTGTTCCGAATTATGATAATTGCAATTAAAATACCTGTTCGCCTTTCTAACACATTTCGCTAAGCGACAACTATCCACAAGTATGCATCAGACCATCGTGATCCCCGTGAAAAACTAGGTAACTTACATATAAATTTCAACTTTAATCGTTCACTAACTCTTAAGGATTGAACAGCAAAGTAAGAGCACGCAACCATAAACCGCCCGAACACGAACAATTTCTATAATACTGAGGATATGTAGCATTTCGCTAACCTAATTTTTATTTCTACTTTTATATTTTTATTACATAATATCGGTTTTTTAATTTAAAAAATGCCTTCCAAACTTTTTCAATTCTTGCTTCTTTGCCGATATCCCATTGTTCGTTTTTATTACTTGTTAGATATTTAAAACATTTGTGAAATTTCCTCTACTTAGGAGAAAGTTCGCCACGACTATCAGACAAATCCGGTATTAATTTAAATTACTGAAAGAGATAAAATTTTTAATCAACTTGTACTATTTGTATTCTAAGAAAACTCGATGTAATTTAATATTTTTTTCCTTTATCAAAAACTAATTTCGACTATAGTTCCTATAAATCAGTTAAAGAAAATGACGTTTTCGCCATCTCAGCCTCCATCACCATCATTTTATGTAACTTATAAAAAAGTAGACTTAAAAATTGCGAAAAAAATTTCGGAGTATATCCCTCACGAAGGGTTCACTCTACTTGATTTACGTCGCATACGAGTAACGGTCAAGATATAGAAGCCTAAATGATGAAGACAAAGGCAACAAAAGAAATCTCTTAAAAGGCAGTAAAAGGGCGAATAACGTAGAAAAATTTAAATAAATCTACAGAGTTGAGGAAAATGGATAGACTAGAAGCGAGAAAGGGCTAGCTGGAAATAAGTTATGACGCTAGTAGAACTGATCTAATTTACATGTAGCTTTCTTAAATTTGTAACCACGTCATCCGGTCAGCTTTTAGGATATGAATCATAAACGCCATGTTGAAAGTGGGCTGAGCAGAAGCAAATTTTCTGGAAACAAAGACGATAACTTCGTCCTGAAAAGTATATTTTTCTTTTTTCTTTTTCTTCCTTGGTACCGACTCCCGTTTTTTGGCTAGCTCGTATATCTTTATTTCTTTTCACGCATAAGAACTGTTTAATCAAGTACCACCATAATATATGGGTTACCTGCTCTGATTGAATTGGGAATATCAAGACCGGTCACGCAACCTTACAGGTGCAAAACGAACACGAATGAAATGAGTCAGCGATGCATATAGAAAAAGAACATTATATATGTCCATCCACACAGCAATCTGTATGCGCCTGTTTCATGTAATTTCACAAAGATATGTGTGATTTGTTAATAATTACAAGAATTGTCCGGGGCAATAAGGTCAAAATGTAAGCATTTCACCGCAAATGCTAAAGAATCTGAATTTGTTTAGGCATCTAACAGAGAAGTAAAAAGTTATTTATATACTTGTGCATATATGTATAATATAACTCGACCATTTTGGCCTCGCAAGGGGCTGTGCCCCAAGACTCCTCTTGCTTTCATTTCTGTTTCTTTCTCTTTCATACTTTGTATAAAATGATCAAAATTTACAACGTACTTCTTATTGGCATCAATACAAAAAAATTACATAATCACAAAAATCCCATCCTAACATTTAACTTTCATTATATAAAATTAAGACATTTTTTCGTTACATTTTTCGATACATATTTCGTTATATCGAATTGTGACATTTTTTAAATAACAATCACAAAAATTCTATAAAATTTAACTAACGTTACATAAAATTGGGACATTTTTTCTAATGAGGGATAGCCTAAGAATTACGTTTTAATTCATATATATATATATATATATATATATATATATATATATATATATATATATATATATATATATATATATATATATATATATATATATATATATATATATATATATATATATATACTTCACAATCCCCGGCACCCTGTCAATTTTATATTCAAATTTTTTTTTGTTGCCGCGGCGGGTTTGTTTTGTTTTTTTTTTTTTTTTTTTTTTTGTATACGAGGGTTAATGTACTTTTACTGTTTTTGCGAAGAAATTGTTATAAACATTTACTTTCACCAATATCGAATTGTTCATCACATTTGTCACAAATACAAAAGCGTATATGAAATCTTCATGAATAATTGCTTTGCAGATAGAGATAATCAAATGTATCAAAAGGACCAGCAACAAATATGACTTACAAACAAAAATTATATTGATAGATCGCAAAAAGGGACTCTGAATAATACCAATCTCCTGATGGATTTAAAAAAAGTAAATCATTGATTATGATGTTAATGGGCTCTCTTCAATTGAGAAAAAAGAATTCATCTTGGAAATACCGCCATGATGCGACTGAAAAATTTAACTTGATACAAGAAGCGGTCGCTCAACTTGGAGAAGAGTGTAAGAACTTTGATTATTACGATTTTCTTATACGCGACAGAAATTTAGACTGTCAAGATAATCGATAATGCGCAATGACATTTTTGAGGTGTAGATATGGTGCCAAAAGAAGATGAAATCTATCTATATGTGAAAAAATGGAAGCGTGTGCAAGTCATAAGGCGAGAAGAACAAGCGTTACAGGCTATGGAAATGCGCATGTTAAGAAGGTCAACGAGCATCCGTCTATCCGACCGGGGATCAAAAATGAATAAACTCCGGAAGAAACGTTTAAGTTATTACGGGCACGTACTACGGGCTCAGGAAACCGGAAATGGTTCGCTGTTATCAGTAGCGCATACATTCCAAGTTCCAGATAGGAGACTGGTAGGTGTAGGGAAAGGCGAACAGCGGACCTCAATGACGCCGGTATTAATTCAGGCCCAGTGATAAATCAAAGTAGCTGAAAATGGTCTATTTACGCGGCAGACCCCGCACCAATGAGAAATTACCATCGGAGAAAAGTGTGCACAATAAATGCTGATGGCAAAAATTTGGAGAATGCAAAATTGCTGCGAAAGGCGCCGAGTGTCAGGGTTGAAGAGGCTGTGTTAGATTAAAAGTCAGATTTGTATCGGTCGTGAAAGGGTCATTATAGTTTAGAATAGAAACGTTGGAGAGCACTCACGGGTCATAATAAATAACGATCAGAATTGATTGAAAACTAAACATAATGATATTAAATTCGAAGTATTGAACTAATTTAAATATTTTATCATTTTTATAATCATTATTCGGTTATTTTTATTCACGAAATTAGTGGTAAATGTATCAAGTTTTGTATAAACGGGGAACACGGTATTTTAAATTAGATCACGAATTTGCTTTAATTTTGAATGAAGCTGAATGCGTTAACTTTTCACCTTTCTGTTTCGCGCAAGGTTGAAAATAAATCAAACTACCGTAATATAAACTAATTTTTATAATACAAAATTTTGTAATACACATTGAAAGTGTTGACTTTAATTCATAGATGTGTCCTATTTTTATGTTTCGATTTAATTAACGAATTATTCTATATAATTATGCATAATTTGTTCTGGTGTTTATATATGTACATAATTTGAGCGGATATGAAGTGCATCCATTTATCAGGTATCTAGCACATGACAAGCAGGACATGGAGGTAATACCAAAAGCGCAAATGTCATCTTCAAAGCGTGTTTCAGAAAATGAAAATACAATTCATTGATTCATTCCATTTCATACCGTCGCACATTGAGAAGTTGGCTAATTATTTTTTTGCTAGTTTATTTCATCATACAACCAACAGCATCGAATAGCTTGATTTTCTTTCTTTATTTCGCAGAAAGAGTATTTTCCCATATTCATATGTATCATCAAGGGGGAAAATTGAAGGAAACAAATTTGCTTGAAAACAGTCATTTCTACAATTCACTAACAAAATCAGACATTAGCAAAGAAGATTACTCATATATTATAAATGCGAGGAGATTTTAAACGCTTGGTGAGCATAGCGATGTTTACCTCAGAATAGATGTATTACTTCTGTCTGACATTTCTGACAACTTTAAGGCGAGTGCCACAAAATTTACAAATTTGATTTTGCACGAAGTTTTACCGCTCTTGAATTAGCCTTTCAAGCAAAAGTTGGCAAAGGTCCGATTAGAGCTTTTAACCGAATAATGCGTCGATATGTAAAACGTCATAGGAAGGCAAAAAGTGATTGCATCAATAGCATTAATAATGTCACTGCTAGTGATGATAACAGTGTCAGGACTAGTGATGATGGTGGTATTAATGGCACAGATAATTCGTTTATAGCATATTTGGATATGAATAATTTAAATGGATGTATCATGGGGAGAGAGGTACCTGATGATGGTTTCATTGGTTATGTGTTTGAAGTGGATTTGGAATATCCTTCAAATCTACATTTATTATCACTCAGTGATTTACATCTATGCCCAGAAGTTAAAACTACTAAAAATGTAATACATTAGTTAATACATTAGAAAATAAATGTAACTGCATCATTCATTATAAAAATCTTAAACAAGCAGTTGCATTAGGATTAACATCGCAGCATGTTCATCAAATCATTTGATTCAATCAGTCGATGTGGTTGTGGCCATACACTGACTTGAATATACTGCAGCAGAAACAGGTCTCTAATAAATTTGAGGATTATTAGAACTCATGAATAATATTAAAATTGATGGAAAGTGTCAGACATAAAATTAAAATGTAGCTTATCACCAATAAAGTAAAGAGTAGCTTTAAGGACAGGACTATATTATTTAGTGAAAGGCTATTTTTGCTTTCAATTCATTATTTGAGTCCAACACTAAATTTAATAAGCCACTCTATGTTGAAATGGCTATTTTAAATGTAAGCAAATTGAAAAAGATTGATTTTCATTGCAACGTAATGTGTAAGATGATAAGGAGATTTATCTTTTATATTGCGCTACTGATTCACTTATTTATGAGCTCTGAAAATAACTGATTTCTTATAAAAATATTAAAGATAATGCACGGTATTTTGATATGAGTGATTATCTGAGGAATCTTTCGTAAATAAGAAGAAGCTTTTGGGGTATTTAAAGATGAGATGAATGAAACTGCAATTAGTGAGTTTGTTGGACTATGTCCAAAAATGTATTCAATAAGTATTGCAGATAGTAGAAAATTTAGAAAATATATAGCGGTGTAAAATTATTCATAGTTAAGAAAGTGCTTTTTATAGACTATCATAATTGTGTAATATGTGTGGTAAACTAAGTGATAATTATAAGATATTTTTCAACATGCAAATTAAGCGCAAACTGTACACTCTATAACAAACTAAAATAGTATTAAGTGGTAAAGATGACGAAAGATTAATATGTAGTAATAATATTGATGTAGTAGTCTGTGGAAACTCCATTTGTAATGAATTCCATAAAAAAAAAGTTTGATGTTGTGTTTAAATGAGCTAAAAGCGAGTATATTAAATAAGGATAGTCCTATTTTGCGCGATTATATAAAAATAATTATTATTATCGAGTATAGTGCTTTAACGTATATTTTTTATTGTATTAACAATTGTGTTTATTTTTTTAACGTATTAAACTTTTTTTTTATTTTTTTTTTTTTTAATTTTTTTTTTTTTTAAACGTATTTCCAAACAACTACGAAGGCCAGATCGTTGTTCTTGTTGAGAGCCTGGAAGACAAGAATATTGCCTATCTCCAACCCATGTCTTTGGCCAGAATGTTTTGTAGAAAAATTAATGGTCTCTCCTCCATTTCTAGGTCAGGAAAAAACTTGGTAAAATTAATTTTCACGTCTGTTATCGAAGCCAACAATTTCATCCTTTCGGAAGAATTACACAAAGAATTAAAAATTCGATCATTCATCCCGCAATCTCTGCTATTTCGACTTGGTGTAGTCCGTGACGTTCCGTCCAATATTTCTGTTGACGAACTATTGTCCAATTGTTCATCGGAGGTACCCATCTCTAGTATTCGTAGGTTGCAGAAAAGGTCCCTCGATAAAGATAATTCCTTTACTCCTATTCCCGTAATAGAAGTTAAGTTTCAGGGCTCCTTCCTTCCTTCCCACATCTGCTTCTATGATTCTTATCGTGTTAAGGTTGAGCCTTTGATCCGTAGACCCAAATTGTGCCGCAATTGCCTTCGCTTTGGGCACTTCAGCGCTTCTTGTCGTAGCAAAACCATTTGTTCTTTGTGTGCGGGTGGTCATTCATCTTCGGAATGCACCGTTACGCAACAAAGTGGGCCTTCTTCCTATCTTTGCGTCCATTGTGGAGAGAATCATTCCGCTTTGGACCCCAACTGTCAAGTCTTTAAAGAACAAGTCAAAATTCAAAAAATAATTAGCTTGCAAAATGTCTCATATTCCGAGGCAAAAAATATCTGCCAAGCCAAGTTAGTGTCTCCAGCCTTTTCTTTTGCCGAAATTTCAAATTCTTCAAACTTCCCCGCTTTGGCGAATTCCTCTCCTGCCATCCCTAAGAGGAAACGTCAGAAAGGCTCCAGCAGTTCGTCTTACTCCTATATCAGGCTTCCTACGCAAAGGCACTTTTCCAACTCTGCGTCTCCTAATCCCTTGAACAAATATTATTCAAGTTTAACGCTCAATGCTGGCACTAAAGGTTATCGTTATAGTGCTCCGAAGGTCTCCAATCCCCCTACAGTATCTCCCTCTGTTCTCGTCAACAATGTAAAGGCTCCAGCAGCCAATAATGTTTCCTTCAATGACTCCGCCCCTCCTCCTCCTTTCAACCCTATAGCTGCTACACTACGAACCGCCCTTGGCAGACTGGACATTCCCAATTTAGAAGATAAATTAGAGGCTTTATGTCAGATTTTACAATCATAGATATTGAAGCAGAAGTACTTCCACTTCTTCCAGTCCATTATACGGTTTGCTCCTCCTTTTGTCTTTCTGTTTCTATTTTTATCCTCTTAAATGATGCTATTGATTTCTTCATTCACCTCAGTCTCAACGCAATTTTTCATAGTGCGCTTCATCGGTTGCCGCTTTCTCGGCTGTTCACACATAATAAGTTATATTTTTTACCCTACGTCTTTCTTGTCAACTTTTTTCTAGCGTTCCTTCGGTGTTGCTTGCCTCCTTTAACTAGGTTGGTTGATAGCATACCAGGACCCATTTGCAAGGATTTATTTGAGCGATGGGAGCTTTCTATTTTTATTTCCTTTTGTAATTTTCTCTTAGCGTTCCTTGGGTGTTGCTTGCCTCCTTTAACTAGGTTGGTTGATAGCATACCAGGACCCATTCGCAAGGATTTATTTGAGCGATGGAAGCTTCTTGTTCCTTTTCTAAAATTTTACACAGCGTTCCTTTGGTGTTGCTTGCCTCTTTTAATTAAGTTGGTTGATAGCATACAAGGTCCCAGACGCAATGATTGCTTTGAGCGATGGGTGCTGTTATATTATGCCTACTGGCATGTCTATTGTAATATTCTTCTGCGACACCGGCCTCATTATAATTTACTCGAGCGGTGGATCTTTTCACCTTTGCCTACACTTCCCATAAATCTTTCCTCAGTTGCATTATTGTGTGGCGAACACCTTCTCCCTTTTCTCATTTCCTATTGTCCCAATCTTCCTTTACTACTGCTTCAGCCTTCTAAGTTTTTTCTTCTCTTCTTACTCTCCTCTCTTCAATCTTCCATTTTATTCCCCAAGTTGATGGCCAATAACTTGGTTCCCTACAATGTTTCCGAAACTTAAAATCCTTCAGTGGAACTGCCGAAGCCTTAGGGCTAACAAACCCTCTCTTGAGAGGCTGTTAGATCAACATAATATTAATATTGCTTTGCTTTCTGAAACATGGCTAAAAAGCTCATCTGACCTTCATTTCAAGGGCTTCTCCCTTATTAGTTCTAACCGCGTGGACGGTTATGGAGGCGCAGCTATCCTAATTAGAAATGACATCGTATTTCTTACTCATAACAACTTCCAACCGTCCTTTCCTCCCAACCCTCCTTTCCCCAATCTAGTTCACGTTTCAATTCCTAATGATTCTGGTAACCCACTTAACATCATCTCCGCTTATTTCCCTCCTAATTTTGATTTACGCGATTTTCCGTTTCCTACTTTCATTAACTCTCTTTCGACTCCCTTTATTATAGGCGGAGACTGGAATGCTCACTCACCTTTCTGGGGTTGCACTAACTATAATAATAATGGTGCAATCCTAGAAAATTTCATTCTTCAAAATGATCTATTTCTCCTTAATGACGGTACACCCACCTGTGTTAGCAACCCTCTAGCTCCTAGTTCCATTGATCTATCTTTTACATCTCCCAATCTTGGTTTTAGCTGCTCATGGAACACTTTGGATGGAACTTTTGGAAGCGACCATGTTCCCATCATCATTTCCTTAAATCAGTTTTCTCATTCTACTCTGAATAATCCTACTCAATCTCATAGATGGGTTCTCTCTAAGATAGACTGGCCCATCTTTCGTTCCTACGTTGACTCTTCACTGTCTCTAATTCCTTCGCATTTAAATCCATCTTCTCAATACGACCTTTTTATGGAATCTATTTCCAACGCCTTAACTCTTTCTTCTCCTCCTGCTCAGCTTCCTACACATAAAAGGTCCAAATTTGTTTCCTCTGTGTGGTGGAACCAAGAGTGCAAAGTTGCCTTTGATCGAAGTTTATCCACCTTTAGAACATTCCGTTCCTGTCCTAATCTCTCCAATTTTCTCGCTCACAAAAGTGCCAATGCCAAAGCTAGGTATACTCTTAAAACGGCAAAAAAGAACTCGTGGAGAAATTTCTGCTCCGCTTTCTCCCGTTCCACTCCTCTCACTCACATTTGGAAAATGGCGAAGACTTTCAAATCTTCTTCAGCTCAACATCTTTCAAATCATATCCTGTCTCCGGACAAATTAATTCCATTTATGAATTCCTTAGCTCCTTGTTACGTTCCTAGCTTCCAAGAATCCTGTCGCATCCCGGTTCCCCTCACCTCCTCTCATTTCCTACTCACTCCTTTTACCTACACTGAATTGGAAGCTGCCTTACGTAATTCTTCTAATTCTTCTCCTGGTAAAGACGGAATTCCCTTTCTCGTACTAAAAAGTCTCTCTGATTCCGCTCTTCGTTTCCTCTTAAATTTATTCAGTTCATTTCTCTCGTCTGGTTCTACTCCATCTGTTTGGAATATTTTCATTGTTGTCCCGATCCCAAAACCTAACTCCTCCTCTCTTCGACCAATCTCACTTGCTCCCTGTGCCAGAAAGCTGTTTGAAAGTATAATTAATGGACGGCTAATTTGGTGGCTTGAGCACAATAAAGTATTGCCAAATAATATGTTTGGATTTTGCCCTGGACGCGGCCCTCCCGATTGTATCAGTACTTTCTTGTCAGATGTGTATTTATCTTTTATCAACAAAAAATTCCTCATTGCTTCCTTCGTCGATGTCTCTGCTGCCTTCGATAATGTCCACCTTCCCACCCTATTCGATTCCATGCTCTCCTTGAATATTCCACCCTTCTTCTCTGCTCTTGTCATTAGCCTTTTCCAATCTAGGACTATCTTTCTCTCTTCTCCGCTCGAACCTATTTCTAGACTGGTCTTTCGTGGACTACCGCAGGGCTCTTGTCTAAGTCCAACCCTTTTTAACATTTACCTTATAAAAACTGCTTCTCTGTCAACAATCTCCTCTTCCCTTTTTTTTGCTGACGACATCCTCATTTACTCCACCCATCGTAGTATCTCCACCGCTAATTCCCAGCTGCAACATTACTTAACGATTTTGGAAAGCGCTTTATCTAATATTCATCTGTCTATCTCTCCAACGAAATCCTCTGCTGTTATCTTTACTCTTCGTCCTTTTGACCCCTACTTAGTTAGTCTTTCTTTAAATAGTAATCCGATCCCCCTGGCTAACCATTTCCGTTACTTAGGAGTATTTTTGGATAGCCGTCTTTCGTTCCACAAGCATATTAACTATATATACGTGTCATCACTAAAAAGGCTCAACCTTATTAAGTCCCTTTCACATACGAACTGGGGAGGTGATCCGTGCATTTTGCTCATGTTCTACAAATCCTGTATCCGTTCTATTCTAGATTATTGCTGTTTTATTTATGATAACTCTTCCAGGTCTTTGCTCTCCAAGCTCGATCGCGTCCAAAATACTTGCCTCCGCCTCTGTCTTGGAGCTCAGAAATCTTCTCCTATCCCTGCTATTCAAGCGGAAACCCACATTCCTCCACTCTTTATTCGGCGTTCCTATTTGGGCTACCGCTTCCTTATTAAACGTCTTCCTATTTCCTCTTCCTCACTTATTCCTTCTTATTCCCTCATTCTACAGGATTGGCGATTTAGTGCCAATAAAACACCAATTCTGTCTCTTATTTCTACTCGACTCCTTCAATTTTTACCATACATTCACACTTGCGATAAGCTCCCATATTTTTCTTTTAACTTTTCCTTCTTTCTTCATCCAATTAATTGCTTTTACTCTTCTGCTCCCCCTACAGCCGTTCTGCATCACGCCGTTAGATCGGAATTTTTACATACCTTAAACTCCCACTATTCTAACCACGTTACAATCTACACGGACGGTTCCAAGAGCCCAAGTGGAGTTGGTGCAGCCTTTCTTTGTCCTTCATTAAATCACTCTGAGTCCTTTAAACTTCCTTCCTTCTGTTCGACTTTCTGTGCCGAGTCTATTGCTATTCTCCATGCACTTTTCTTCATCAGATCTTCAAAGGTCTCTCGTAATTTCCTTATTCTATCAGACTCTCAAAGCGTGCTACAGGCTGTTGCATCTCCTCTGCCTCCCCACTCTACTGATTATGTAATCCTTTTTATACGTTCCTTGATCCATGACCTCTTTCTTTTTTGTGCAATCGAGGTTAATTTCCTTTGGATCCCTAGCCATTCTGGAATAGAAGGAAATGAGTCAGTTGACTTATTAGCTCGGCGAGCTTCTTCTTCCGGCAGGTTCCTTACTACTTTTCCATCCGTCAATATTAATCTTCTGTCCTCTGCAGCGCACAACCAATTATGGTTTAACTCCTACTACTCCTCATTCTCAAACCCGGATTCCTTTTACTTGTCCATCCAGCCTTCTCTTCCTTTCTGTTCCTGGTTTCTTGACTTCCCTTTTATGCGTCGCTCCAGCATCTCGGCAATATGCCGCCTCCGCTTTGGGCACAGCTGGCTTCCCTCGTCGCTTTTCCGATTCTCTCTCGCGGCATCTCCGTATTGTCCTTTACATCCTCTTAACAGTCAACATGTATGTGATACTGATCACATAATGTTCGAATGTTCATCACTTTCATCTGAACAATCTTCTTTTTACTCCTCTCTCTTATCAAACAATGTTCCTACTCCCTATTGTGCTGCATTTATTCTTTCCCTTCCTTCTCCTTCTGTCATTCAGGCGCTTGATACATTCTTGTTGAATGTTTCACGCCTCATAAAAATCTGATTTTTTCTCTATTCCCATTTCTTGGGCTAATGTCCTCGCTGACGAACCCATATTAAAAAAAAAAAAACGTATTAAACTTATGAATTTTAAAATGGTTTTTTATAAACCTGGTCAGGGTTTTTTTTTTTTTTTTTTAGGTGATATTATTTCTGATTAAAATGACGTGTTTGTAATAAAAAATTCAGTGTTTTATTTTTCTACTCTTTTACATATTCGTTCATTGTATATTTGAGAACATACACTTTTATTATATGTACTTACAATACAAAACACAGTTCAGTACCCCATTATAATTGAATAAAATATACAATAAAATAACAGTAAAACACAATTTAAAAATTCTAATTTATTGGAATGTTAAATGACAGAGCCAATAATGATGATTATTAAGAAAAATTTTAATACGAACAGATTTACACTGGCTCTAGCGATTTGATTTTTCATTTTTGTATTCATTTTTTATTTAAATAGGAAAAAAAGGATAACCGTTTCTAAAACTTTTTTACTGATAACACTAAAGATCGCCAATAGCTACTAAACAAAAAAAAAAAAAAGAAGAAAATCGGTTAATAAACAGAGAAGCAAATGGTACACTGAACTGTTTCGTCTTTGCCTATTTATATATAGAAGATTCTTTCTGCCATTTATATGGTAATTTAAAAATGACAGTTAGCTCTTCCCTTTCTACCTTTTCGATTACTCCGTTTAAAGTCATTTTTGAAATTTCGTCATCCCCCTTAAAATTTGAATTAGCGCCCATTTTCTCCGTTGCCGAGTAAATTCTCAACGCAACATACGGTTACTGAAATTTATCGGAATAATCGGAATAGCCGGGGGGGAGGGGTAATATTTATAATCGCGAGGTCCATTCCGGTACATTTTTACGGTTAATCTTTTGACCAGGAGACCATTTCAGATTGGACTAGACGTTGAGGCTGTGTCGTTCAGAATGGAAAAAGAGGAGAGCTATCAATCAGTGCCTAATCGGTCGAAGTAACTTTGTTTCGCTCTGAAAATATTCGTAAATTTTTAAGGAACCGTACCGAGTCAGCCGGCAGACGCAATCGCCATTATCTCAGTCGCCACCGCGGATCGTAATAGAAAAGCGGAAGAATTTATTCGATACTATCGCGTTCCGGTAATTAAATTATCGAAAA
This sequence comes from Icerya purchasi, assembly GCA_039619475.1. Classification (NCBI taxonomy): domain Eukaryota; kingdom Metazoa; phylum Arthropoda; class Insecta; order Hemiptera; family Monophlebidae; genus Icerya; species Icerya purchasi. The sequence continues at coordinate 96,992,530 of CM077115.1, forward strand.
TTTCTCGACATATTCGTGAAATTTGTGTACAGAAGAAACGCCGAGGCAGCAAGAGATAATGTGCGGCACGCCCTTTACGGTTTCCTGCCAAAACTACCTAAAAGAAAAAGAGCGAAAAGTTTAATAGTAATAACGGGAATAATAAAGTTTGGGTGCGCGCAACGTAAGAAAGAGAGTGAAAGAGCGACTCCGTTGGACTGATTCCAGAACGTATTTACGATTCTGGCAAGGAACGGCTAGCGACGAATGGAATCGCCGAGCAGAATGCGCAAGCCACGCCGCTGGTTACATTTGAAGCGGCGAGCGGCCAGACCGGGACCCAGAAAAAACATTCTGGTCTCGCAGTTTGCTAAAAGTTATATTTATGCCGGATACGTGAGCTTTTAAAATAATCCTCTCTGTATAATACTTAGAAGAAAACCAGCTTGCATCCCGATCGTCCCTTTCAGTGGTCCACCGCCGCCACGAAAGCTCCAATTTCTGGAAAATAAAAACCAGGCCGCCAATGCTCATCTCCCGGAAATATTTATCCATCCGAAATTGTTTGTCGGCTTTCGAATTTTTTCAGGTTCTTCCTATTTCAAAAAGAAAAAAAAATAAATAAAAAAAACAAACAAAAAAAAGCAGTCGGAAAATCGTGTCTTACCGCAAAGCTGATATATCGAAATCATCGTGAAGGAGTTTTCTGAAACCGGCTACATTGCGGTTAGTAGAATGAAAAATCCATTATAAGTCTCCTCGCAGTAATGGAATTTCTAGGGAGCTAAACTCTAAAAACCAATGGCTAATTGAAGAGGATACGACACAAGAGATTAGTGAAAAAACGGAAAAGATAAAAGAAACACCGTGTGCGGATTTCGAATTTAGAAGAAGTCGATGGCCGATGAGGTCTATACTGGGAAATGATATCTCTGCAATCAAGGTTGATACATAGATAACCCGCGTGTGTAGGTTGAAATGCGCGGGTGCGACATCAATTCCACTCTGACTACTAACTTTAGTGGTTTTTAGATGTTTTTGATTTTTAATATTACCATGACGTACCGTTGTTATTTTTTGTTCGCTTTGTGCAGTTAAAAAATATTAAACGTACCTTGTACGGTAACAAATCCTAAAATATTCATGTTTTTTTCAGAACGAGCAGACTTAAACTTTATTAATTACTAATTGGCGCGAAATAATTTGTTATTTATTGGCAAGATAATAAAAACGGTATCTACGGCCGTTCGAAATTTATAACTAACTACATCATCCCCAACCACTTGCTCCTTTGAAGCCTGCGATGTGATCCGAAGCATTCGACTGAATGACAGTTGTTCGGTGCTGAAATACATATACCGAGTATTTTTCTGTTTGGAAGATTATTTTTCTGCAGAGCTTACATCACTGAAAGTCCTGTTGGTATCTGATTCATCCGCGGCGCTATCAGCAATCTCTAATCCTTTCACCAAACACCCCTTAGCAATTGGAACTCAGCAGGTATTATGTTTCAAGTGCTCTATTTTCTTTCTATGTGCGCCCAGTCGTGCTGGGATTCAATTGAACGCGTCTATACATCCGCCCGAACAGCATTATACTGCCACTTTCGCCTAATAATAGCTCTCCTCCAACTTACCTATCAAAACATCATTTTTAAGAATCTCACGTTCTCGTGGAAAGCCCATTGGATCGTATGCCAGATTTTCTTAATGGGAAGAAAAACGATTAGAGGAGATAAAAAAAAAAAACAAAAAAAAAAACGGAACGTAGAATAGCCATCAACTTGGTCGTAAATATGGAACAGAAAGCAGGAAGACAAAACGATTTAAGTTATAATCTGGAAGAATAAAAGAAGCACCAGCACCAGCACCAGCAGTCCTTTTAGAACCATCCGTGTAAATGGTAAGATAAGAGGAAAATAGGGAGTGAATAGTGCTGTAGAATTCCAGTTTAATTACGGCTGGTCCATTGAGCGTGCTATTTCAAATCGCTCAAGATGACTGCTGTACAACGCATCTAACACGAAAAGAAAATATAAAAAAAGAAAAGGCGGAACAGGGAGTGTCTTACGCATCTGTTGCACAACCTGTTATTCAAATACATGGACCTGTTCAACACAGTGAACAAACAACTGCTCCTAAACGGCAAACATAAAATCCGAAATTAACAACTAAGCAGCAAGCACAAAAACCAAAATCAACCATCGAGCTTTAGTACAAGTTGTTAATCCTTTGGTAAACATTCGTCCAGCAAATTAGCAACATTTCTGAGAGGCTTAGTAAACTGGAAATATCGTAGCAGGTTTCACTGCATTCAACGAATAACAAAAATACTCGCGAACAAAGAAATAAAAGTACTTCGAATTATAATATAGAATGCTAATTTAAGGACGGTCTTAAGGAGCTCGAGATTTTTTAAAATCAAAACAAAATCGATATCGCACTAATCTCAGAAACACATTTTACTACAAAAAACTGCTCTAAAATACATGGGTACATGATTTATCGTACTACTCCTCATCCTGACGGAAGAGGGCATGGTGGGTCATCAGTGATTATAACGCAGAATGTAAGCCACTACCCGGAGGTTGCATATTTTTCTCTTAGGCGTAATTTGAAATTTAAACAACATATGCAGTTTTTAAATCACCTTAGCAAACGTTGCATATTATTGGAGGCGATTTTATTGCAAAAAGTGAGGCATGGAGATCATATCGCCCAAATAAAAGAAACTTCTCCACATATTAAAGGAAAAGAATTGCTCAAAGCTCCACAAGGATTGCAATATAGTACATCTGGTCAACCGCCATATTGGCCAGCGGATTAAAAAACCAGATCTGATTGACTTTTTTATCACGAGGGGCATATCTAGTAATTATATAGATGCCGAAAGTTATAAGGATCTTACCTCGGATCATACACACCTGTTTTGCTCACTATCAACATATCGGTAATACGAAAGGAAAGTAAATATACACTGATACTAACAAATATACTAATTAGGACAGTTTCATGACAAGCTAGACCACCGTATCAATCTGCAGGTTCGATTAAAAACTACTATTGAACTGGAAGTAATTGAAGTGATCAGAGAAGCCGTTAAAATCGCGACTCCACTTTCTAAAGCAAACGCAAAACAATCTTCAAAAAATCTCTCCGTTCTTTCGTAGTGGTTTTTTTTATTTTTTTCCCCAAACTTTACACGCGAAAGCGCACCATCCGTTCCCGCGCAACCAATTACCACGAACGCCGCTGCAGAAACAGTATTAACACGCGCACACGCCTTGCCACGCCGCCAATGTTGATCACAAACTACCGCCACCGTGTTGATTTTTAAAAATTTGGAGCATAAGTAAAACAATTTTTAATTAGCCTAAAACAGCAGCTCAGACCCGGAAACTAACTTTGGCCCGCTCGCTCCGCACGGTTCAAATTTAATAATTTTTCTAGAGTTTGCTGGTAGCTCTTACTTATTCCTCCTAGCCCTCCCTACGCAGCGACTTTTCAAATTACGAACGTAAATCCCCGTGTATATTGTATTTTTCCACTTCCGAAAATTTTTTCGATCTTTGGTAACTTTTTTTCGAGTTTACCGTAACCGCAGCCATCGTGAAAGTGCCCATCTGTGCGAATGTGCACTGTTTGTATACAAGCGCGTTACTGCACGCTGTCATTAGTCGCGTGCAAAGGTCATTACATTAATACCAGAACTTACGAATGTGTAAACAAATGTGCCTTTTAATTTTATTAATCGCTGTTTTCTCCTTCTTTTTTTTTTTTTTTTTTTTATTTAAAAAATTATTCAATGGACTATTTAATTAACTGATTAAATATCAAAGTGGTAATATAAAATTTTGAATTTTCCACAAGTGAGACTGGGTATAAATTCTCGGAGACTGCTGAATAACAAACAAATTTTAATACTTGGAATCCATTTTGTTTTTTTTTTTTGTTTTTTTTGGGGTTTGTCTATGAGGACATTGGTCTAGGAAAGAAGAGAAAAGGACACAAGAGATTCAGATCTTTACACGATCAGAGATAGTCGACAAAAAAAAAAGAATCAAGAGTTTAGACAACAGAAGGAGAAGGAACGGAGAGAATGAACGAAGCACCTTATGGAGTGGAAATACCAATTTGTAAAAGGGAGGAATAGAAAGGAGCTTGATCGGTTGCAAGAGACGAACAGCCGAACATTATGTGATCGGGATCACAAACAAATTAGATATTGAAGGGATGCAATGGGCAATAACGGGAGACGGACAAGATAGTAACGGAAAAGCGAGGAAGGAAGCAAACTATGCCCAAAGCGTAGATGGCAAATCGCAGGAGATGTTGGAGCGATGCATGGAAGGAAAGTCAAGAAACCAGGGGAAGCGAGGATTTTACATTTCTATTTTTTTTTTTTTTTTTACCTTTCGTGCATATTATTTTTTTATCATTTAATTTATTGTTTCCCCGTTCGCTCAGTACTCTGCCCCGTGAAAAGCGTGTTCGATTCTCTAACCCTTATGAGTGTGTATTATGAAGTACATTTTTTTAAAAATTATTTCTCATCATCGATCAATACATTTTTGTTTTTTCTTATTTTTCCATGCATGCCAAAAAGTCATCGGAACCGTTACATCTACGAAAATCCACACCATGTGCCTCCCGTAATTTATCGTGAACTTTCAAAATCAGTCTAAGTATACTGTCCAGCTACCAAAATTAATATGCCATCTTCCTTTCTCTCCTCATACCGCAGGTCTCTAAAATCCAAAATTAAGTAATTCCAAATTAATTCAAGTATACCATATTCCGATAGCAAAAGATTAATGTTAACTCTTCTTCCCGCTCTTTTTACCTACCGCACGTGATATTTTTCTAACTTCATTACTTCCGTAGAATCATGCAATCGTAATATGATTTAAGTATTTGGGAATTACTTAAGATAAATTACATTTTAATTACCTTTACTGGGTACAACTATCGAAAAGTTCTACACACCTCTCTAACTTCAGCCTAACATCCGTGCGATTAAATATAAGGGTATTTGAATTTTTTTTGCTGGCATTTACATCGAATTCAATTATGTTTAACAAAATCATGGCTAAACAAAGGAAACATCTACTTAGTGTGCAATACTTTTATGTAGAATTGTGTCAACTTACGTAGCTCCAGTTATTACTAAGATTCTGTTTCTTTATTAAATATATATATATATATTACAAATTTAAAAAATATAAAATATAGCCGACATATTTTGCAGTTACATACACTACATAAATCATGGAAATAATAAATAAAGTTAAAAGTAACATAAACGATATCACATGTGTGCCACTCTTATAAACTATTAGCCCCGCAACGTATTGTACTGATAGATTTAAAGATAATTTAATTAATAATAATTTTATCATAAATAATAACCCGCTATTTAAAATTAACAATCATAACATATTTTCTTCTTTTTCTTCAGCATTTTCCTGCTGGAGCAGGGTCTGCTTTTTTTTTCTTTTTCTTTTTTTAGTAGTTGCGACAAGTGAATAAACCAACCGGCCTGTCGGCCCGGGCCTGACGTTGGTATAGGCAATTGTTATATGCAATATGATTGTGTACACACGCGAGAAGACTACATTCGGAACTGATTAGTAATCGTTTGATTTACATCGACATATACAAGTGCAGTCCTCCCATGTGGATCTGCTGTGTACTGACCTAGCGCGCATATGATATGTCGAACGTGGTGGTTTGCCATTGCCTTCCACGTGACTATTAGTAGAGTATTTTATTTATTTATTTAATTCTTGTAATAAGTTCGTCGTCGCTCGGGATCAAACCCGTGACCTCCATATCGGAAGTCAAGCGCTCTAGCAACTAGGCTATCGCGACGACTTAACAATCATAACATATCGATATATTGAATAGTTTATAAGAATGTCATACATGATATTGTTTATTTTACTTTTAAATTTATTTATTATTGCCATGATGATGATGGAGTATGTAACTCCGAAACACGTCGGCTATATTTTATATTTTTTAAATTGCAATTTTCTGTAATACGTGTTTTTTTATATATATATATTTAATAAAGTGACATAAACCGATTAAGATATGAACATTTATAACTCAAATTTTAAGTACACGTAAGTTGCATCAACTTCACATTTGTTAGCATGACTGCAGATTCTTTATACCCCAAAAATTTTTTTTTTAGGAACATATATGTTCAGATAAATAGACTCAACACATGTCAGAAAAGCAGCTCTGGTAAAAGAAAAAGTGCATATTAAGCAGATTGTTTGTTGAAATTGAAGCGACTGTGAATAGTAATGCAGGTCACTAGGCTAATTAGTTCTGGTCATATTGCAGATCACATATTAACAAAGAAGAACATTGCTAGAACAGCCAGCATAGAAGAGATTAGCAAAATCGTCTCACCTAGTTACTTATTCTGGCAGTGTGTCTCACTAGAAGTGTACAGGCAAGAAGAAGAATAAAACCTGAATAGGAATTACTATTGCGGCTATTTTGGTTGAATGAATGTTAAACATTTTGCAAAATCTACATGTAAAAACATATTCATTTTACACTTTTTTCGTTGGTTATACATTGATGCATCTTTTAAATTACATAAATACATCGGATACTTCAAACAGAGGTGAAATATATGTATAAAAACTATATGCTTGAGTAAAAACTGACAACAAAGATTGGTATGTAACTGAGATTAGATATTTAAGCCATACTTGGAGACATATTCATCCAAACAACCATAAGAAGCACAGCAATATTAGGTTAGCATACTATTAACAGTAGTCAGTTACAGGTGTAACAAAGCACATTTTTAAAATCATACACACATAAATGAAGGTTTTAGTAAAGGTTAGAAAAACGTTAAAATCGGATAGTCAGCAACAGAACATACAAGTTAAGAAACATTTGCAAACATGCAAAAGTAAATAAGTGGTCATGAAGATAAACGTTTGGTGGTTGTTGAGCTATTTTTTGCTTTAAAACACTGAAGATATATGTATAGAAAACAGAAAGGATTGTAGTTGATGTAAAACATGGCATTATAGTGTTGAACTTTTACTCAAGCTTCAGTAGTAAAAAAGGGCCATAGCAATGTTATGTGTTTATTTAAATTTATAGTTCCTTAAATAATTGTCCCTGCGTTAAAACCTTAATGAAATGGGTATGCAACCCATACACTAAATTCTGTCCCAAAATGAACGTTTTTATCCTACTGCTGGACCTGGATGTAACTTGTGAGTAGCATTGTGTTTTCAGCAAATGGGGCTTGAGTGAAGAGCCGGTTAACAATGTTAATGGGCAAAATTTCAAGGAAGGTTTGAAAATTAAATAATTTTGATTTAATTTCAAAAATGATTTATTTAAAAGCACTTCGTCGCTCTGCTGGAAATAGTATTCTTTTTTCGTTTTTTAATTCAATACAACACTTTCTTTTCTGCGGACAAATTTTTAATTTCGGTTTGCTGAACACAACAAAGAACTTTATCGATTTTTCAGAATTTCTTTTGAACTTTTTCTCGGTGAAATAATGAAAGTTAAAAGATATTTAAATTAAATGTTATCGGAAGAAATAAAAATTAAAACGGAAAAAACGAAGACGTTCTGGCTCGTGGGCAAATACTGAAGCGCGCTAAATGGAACAAAGTTATTTTGTGTTTGCCGGCAGTGCGCGCATTTTTTACTAGTTGAAGATAATCCAAGCGAATTTCAAAAAGAAAACATTGAATTAAAAAGAGACGGCTGTAAAATTTTGCGTTGAAAAATGTCCTGTAAAAGTCGCCATTTGGTCCGCAGTTTAAGGAGGAAAACGATGGAATAAAATAAAAATGACAAAAAAAGAGAGTTATTCCATTCGCTTTTTCAACCGTGCAAAATTAAAACAACGCCCCCCAGCGCCATCGATTAAACACAATAACAATATGCAGTCACGGTGGTCGAATGGTAATATTGTGCAGAGAGATCTTGAAACAAGCTTCTGAAAAGATTATATATTAGTGTACTTAAGCAGTAACGAATAAAATTCGAGCGAATAATAAAAACCTAAGTTTACATTAGAGAAAGATATATATATATATATCATATATATATAGAGAGAGAAATCAAAAAAGAAAAATCGATCTAAATTTCGAATATTTGTTATTATTAATTTTTAAGCCACTTTATATCATAGTTTCCAAGGTCTCAAACAAATTAATTGCCCCCTAAAATACTGAAAAACAGCGGATGTAACTTCACTGTTACGCCTAGAATGTAATTTTTAATACTTTTTTGTTCAAATTTATTTAATTTCGTCTATCATCGGTACTAATCCAGCCGTAACTGCCTAATCAACTACTCTGAAATACAAGTGGAGGAACTTTATAAACATCACTGATCAAAAGTAACACTTAAATGTGTTACACGACTACTAATTTATGTTCTATTCACAAAAATCCTCCCGGATCCCCACGATTTCACTGATTTTACAAAATGAATAATGCGTTTATTTATTTATTTATTTTTTATTATTTAACTTAGAAAATTTTAAGTTTGAAAACAAGTACACGTATAGTCCAATCGGGGTACCCGGGTACCCATATATATAAAAACTATAGAATTCACGTAGTATTTCACAAAATTATAATATTTTTATGCAAATAAAAAATAAATAAGTGTTAATAAATAAGTTATAATAAATAATGTTGACCTTTAATTATTTATTTATTAAATACAGCCGATATAGTATTAATAATAGTTAGATCTTACAATTTCATTATCACAAAACAAAAAAAAAACATTCAGATTTTTACTTTCCAAAAAAATAATGAAAATTATAATTTCTATCAGTCTATTTCAATGATTCAATCTGAATTTACTCGCTGCATTACATTTAGTGATCGTCAGCGCATACTCGTTGCAGATTGGCTTTTTCCATTCAATGCAACCGTTCCTTGTCTTCTTTCGAATATGACACGATCCAACTACATACAACTTCCCTGCCTGTAGTATCTCTCGTGGTCAGAAGTGTAATCTGGACAACAACCGACTTGTCGAAATAGCTGTCGATTGCCAGTTGCGATGAATGATGACGCATAATCTGCTGATTAAAAGATGGTTCTTCAATCATTGGCATAGTTCTTCTGCAAGCTTTCGCAAGAAAAGTCTGTGTTGACTGGTTTTCTTCGTAATCATTTTATTATTTTCATAATAGACGATGTAAGCAGCAAGACCGGCAATGTCAAGGTTGTTGTAAAAGAAAGTTAGTGATCACCACCACCTTTGTGTTTGCCGTTGCGTAGTGTACCCCGAGAGCATATTCTGTCAACTGCGGCTTTGGTTTCATTATAAAGTGTCATGGTTTTCGATTCGCTTCATCAGAGGTTACAGCGTCAAAGTGCATCGTGCTAAGTAAAATTACGGCTTTGTTTTTCTTTGGCATTATTATTCTTTTATTTCTGAATTGCGAATAAAGACATATTAATTATATAGCCTGAGGAAACATTACGAGTTATCGATTATTTTTTTTTTTAATAGAGTCTTATAAACTTTATAGTTGGAATAATATTTTGTATATTTACATACATTAAAGCTAATACGAACACGATTTCAATTGTATTTCATAGAGGCTGTTTTTGAATTTATTGCGCTTCTGCTCACGCTTTGATGATGAACCTTTTGCCCGAGTGTAAACAGTTGACTACATAGTTACCGTATTATTGGAGGATGAAAAGGACTTTATGGCGATGAAATAATTCGCCACAATATATCTGGCTTTTGAGGCTTAATGAAGAAGACATCCCGATTTAGATATAAAATCGATCATAAAATTCTCTATTTTAATGATTTATTTTACGACGAAGCACCCGGTAGAAATTATGCAAAATTGAGATTAATAAGTAACGTTCCGTAACAATTACTTCAAGTTATAAAATACATCTAAGGTGTGGCATGCCACTAAGACACTAAGCTCGTTATAATTTAATCTTACAATTTAATTTTACGATATAACTAGTTGAAATTGGTTTGAAAAAAAAAAAAAATACAAAAAAACACACAAAAAAACAGTGTTTTAATTAAAAGGAAAAAAAACGGCATATAAAAATTTATCAGAATACAAGTGTGAGTTGAAGCCTTCAACGGTCGGATTATATTTTCTCTTTCTCCAACAGTGGCTTTTTTTTCTTTTTTTTTGGTCTCTTTAATATCATCTTCCTTCTTATGCCACCGAGTTTCTCTTATCTGTTAATTGCTTTTAATTTATCAGTACTTTACTTCTTACATTTTCGCCCCTAGTTTCTATCTAAAACAGTTTTCTTCAATGACGCGGTTGTTTCATTAATCGTGTTTTTTTCTTTCGAAAGTAGCGATTCCGTTTTGGCTGAACATTTTATTCTGTATTTTCACGGCTTCCTAATTTCGTTTAATAATTCTATTGTTTACATTTTTGGGCATTATCGCTAATGTCGTCAGCTCTTACTGTCCATATCAGATCAAATTGAAGTCTAATCAACTGTTTTCATTGATTATGCCTAGTCCGTTCCTGTTCATTGCATGCTGGTAAAAGCGGCAGAACTACCTATAAATTTACGTCTACAATAAATATTACGGGCAAGCTGTTCACTAAAATCGAAGGAGATTTCATCCGGTTATGAAATTAACTCAAAAATTACATATTATTACGAGGCGTAGAAAATTTCGACTAAATAAAAACTCGATTCCAAGAGTAAATAGTTTTCAAGCGTTTTCACAATTAAAGACTCTATCAAACCCTATATTGTGAACAGTTAAGACTTCACAATCCCCGTCAACGCCCTGTCAAGGGTATGCGCCTTACATTATCTTTTTTAGATTTCTTCAGCTTCAATTGTATTAAAAAGGGCTATAGATTCCACTAAATATTGATATGAAAAAAGAGACGAAATCCAAATAAGCAATAAGAGCTAAATAAAATATCTCAATTCAAAGATTATGAAATAATATACACTAATGTGTCACTAGAGATATAGCGTTTCATTATGCGAACAAAAGTGTATCTCTAAAGTTTATCGCCATACACCGGCTCCTCTGATGTGACAAAGTTGTTCGTAATTCGTCGGCAGGGAAAAAAATAAAAAATTATTAATTCCTACAGGCTCTCAAGAAGTACTAATGAAGTTCTCGACGGAGGCTACTTTTGGAATGTATACAATGTAAAAATTAAAATTAGAAAACCAATTGCGCCCTTTGTTGAGCTTGTCAACAGTGGACGATTACTCAACAACAAAAGTAAAATTTATCCAAGGAAAGAAGACTTGAGGCACGGAACTGCAAAGGAGAAGAGCACATAGAAACCGATAGAAATATGCCAAGAAAAAGTACATTCAAAGATAACAAAAAAAAAAAAAAAATATGTGTATTATTATTACCGTTATATTGCTATACAGGTATTATGTTATATTAAAGTATATATGCTTGCGATATATTTTGTATAAAACATTGTAACAAGCTTTTAAAATAGTAAAGATTATAAGAAGAATATGTTTTTATTTTTATTTTACATGTTGTACATATTCTTACAGAGCACATCCTACATTGTGGCCATAGCTGCAACAGCAAAGCTTACAATGTTAACACAACTAGTGAAGAGAGAATTACCTTCAAACATTGTTACTGTGACGTCAGCACCCACAACGCTAACCGGGAAGAATATAAAAAAAATCACCGTCCAGCAATATAGCCCATAATTGCGACAGCAATTAGTCCGCAATGCCGACGGGAAAAAAGAAGGAAGAATTCCTCTCATCTAACATCATGACTATATACGCAGAGTCCAAAATGTTAACAGGGGAAAAGGACGGAACTGGGTTATGCAGCTACGTATCTGCAACGTATCACAAAACGGTGTTTTGAATGTAAAAAGGACTATGGACAACTGGGAGAGTAAAAAATTTGAAGTATTGCAAAAAAGAGAAATTAAAGAACACTATCTTAATATGGCGGAGTAGGGAAGAAATAAATTTTGTCTAAAATTGGAATAATTACTGGGGAATAGAATAAAGGATGCGCACTGCTCAACTGAAAGAACAGAACACCCCGCGGTCATGCTCAAGTGAATATGCATGTAGTGAATTAACGAGATCTTTATTTTCAGAACAGAGAGAAATGCAGAAAATTAAACTGGGAAAAATATATACCTTTAATGTGAAAAATAACTTGTCAAGCGGAATGAAGACAAATATTAGTCAACAGATGTATCCTTTCAACTTATTCCTTCCTACATTTCTATCGCCAGAAACTGGCGCTTTGCTCCTAATAAAATTCCCATCTTATAGTCCTCATCTCTCGTCCCCATATAATTTCCATTAATAATAATAATAATAATAATAATAATAATAATAATAATAATCTCCCTTACTTTTCCTTTAATTATTTTGATCTCTCACACCCTCTCAAAGTATATTTTCTTTCTAATTCCTCTATATTTCTGTCCCAGTTGGTTATTAAACAGGAATTTCACACTATTATTAACTTTCCCTTATTCCTTCTCGTGTACTCATCATTAATGGCATTAAAGGGCTTAGTGGTGTCGAGGCTTCCATTATTCTCGCCGTTTTTAATTTTTTTCCGAATAATCCTTTCGTCTTCCGCCTTTCTCTTCTATTTTCACAAGTAAATTAATGACTATCCTATTTACGATTATTTATATTTCCTCCAATTGTAACTTCTCCCGCTGTCTGATAATATCTGACTCCATGAGTGCCCTTCAATCAGTTTACCTCTTCCCCCTCCCATGTCCGACTTTATCATTCGTCGTATACGATTACTCGCAATCTTTCCCCTCGTTAATACTTTAATATGCTGTGGGTTCCTGGACATAGAGGCATCGAGAGTAACGAAATGGCGGATGCTTTAGTTTAGGTTGCTGCTCGTTCCCGCTTTTACTTTAAAAACATCTCACATACTAATCGATTATCCTTAAGTAAGAAATTTCAGTTTAAATTTTGGTCGAATATGTGTAACCTTCCTTCTTCACCAATGATCGCTCCTTCTACCTCTCAATTCAACCTAACCTTCCTGCGCCAATCCTTAATTCTCAGAATTCCCTTCTCTTTCACGTTCTGTTATTGTCCCTATTATTCGCCCACGCTTCAATCACATTTTGATGCCCTCTTCCCGCTATCCTCTTTGCTTTCCTCTCCTTATTGTGTCCTCTACATCCAAATGAGGCAGTTGTCTGAGATGATAATTACATTTTCTTTGGGTGTTATGCTCTTTCCGCGGAACGCTCTTCGCTCTTTATTTACTCTTCTTAAAATTAAGGCTTCCCGCTACCTATTGTGCTTCCTATATCCTGTTCTTTCTTTCTCGGTCTGTTATTCTTGCCATTGGTTCCTTTATTTCAGCTACTTCCGATCAAATTAAGTTTTAATTAGTTAACTCTTCCTTCCGTCGTTTCTGGATGAGGTCCCTGGTTGACGAGCCCCGAAAAAAGAAAACGCAACAGCAAACTACAGGGAAGTTAAGTAAAGATTTCAAATTTGAGTATAAATTACATTTCCGGTAGCAAATATTAAAAATTCCGTTTCAGAATTTTTTATTTCTCTGTAATGATAATTGAAAACACTACCTTTTTTTTAACTCTCCGCAATGGGTAAGCTGGGCTTCTTGTATTTTGATGATTTCGGCGATGCAAGAAGAGAAGTAACGAAACGTGGTATATTTACTTACACCAGAAATTAATAAAACGTTATCTGGAGTTTATTATTTACCGTAGTAATCATTTTATTTAAAATTTTATAAAAATTATTATTTTTTTTTTTATGCGTTCCGAATGCATTTTTATACCCCCCTGGTAGCGTTTTAAAACCTCATATTTTGTGAAGGAGGAGAGGTGAGAAAACTCAGCCATACCTTAAAACCTTCCTTAGAACAATACGAATACACATTGAAAATTGCAGCATGAACCGTCCAGCGGTTCAGGAATGCACGCGGGACAAAGAAACATTAATTTTTATATATGTAATATATAGAGATATAATTTTTTTTTAATATATCTACTAATTTTAAAAATAAAAAGTCGAAAATAATTTTTTTTAAATTTTATTCGCTCATTTTTCACATTTTTATTTTAAAATTTTTGGTACGCGCTTTGCTAAACTACAGACTTTTAACTGAATGCGTGGTTATTTTTATCTGTTCATCTGGAACTCACGTCACTTTTATAATATCTCGCATACTTTACAAATTTACGCGAGTTACTCTAGCACTTCGTATGCGTACAAAGCGAACAATAGAAACAAACAGCGCTAGCCATTAAGAGGTGTACACATTAAGCCCCTACCCTCCATCTGTGATAGCAAAGATAATAAGCTCTAGCTGTTTTCCCTCGACTAACCTAATTTTCTCCCGTTTCTCCGTTGGCTAAATTCAATTTTGGTCCGCCTATTGCCGATAATTGTACCATGATAAGCAAATTACATGTATAGAAGTTAAATGAAACAGGAGGGAATCTAGAGCGACGAACAACTGTGTCCGTCAGAATCGCTATTTTTGAATTAGCTCTTAATATGATGGCCTAGACTGTCGGTCGGATCGTTAAAATGCGAAACTCTTCAAATGCCCCCCAGGTCTAATTCTAGAAAACACCAGAAGCGGTTGGAGAAAGAAAAACGAATCCTTCATCGTCTACTCTTTAATTAGTTTCTCTTATACATTCCACAGCGGAAAAATTTAAATTTTGTATTATTTCCTAACATTTTAACCTGGGTACACGATTTTCACTGATGTAAGTAAAGTAAAGTTTGACAGGGTGTCAGTGATTGTGAAATTAATGATCACAATGTACCACCAAGCTCAAATAAAAAGAAAATCTCTCGTTTTTCAGTCGATTAAATTTGGTAGAATTTGTTCGAGAATCGTGTTTCGGGCCCCAAAAATTTAATCATAAGTCATATTAATAACAAATGAATTAGTTAAATACGCTTTCGTTGGGGTTTTTTTTTCATTTGGCTTTTGAAATCTTTTTAAAAAGAAAAGCCGCTATGTCAATTATGATTTTTCAGCTGGGTTCCTTCATTTCTGTGTTCTATTTAATTATGATTGAGATATTTTCATATTACATATATACATATATTTAATAATAGTTGATATATTTTCTATATTGTATACTAAATTTTAGTTTTATTTTTCATTACAAAGCCTACGAAATTTATTATTTTATAAAAATCCTGTTTATTAAGATCACTGAAAGATTTAAAAATAATTTGCTTCTTTTCTCTTTCTTCTAGAAATTTTGTACATTTATGAACTACATGGAAGGAATCATCAACCTCTTTGTTATAATCCTGACATATTTCTGTGTCTATATGATTTTAAAACGTTCTAAATAAGAGAAATAGTTTCCATGACCAGTTAAATATTGCGTAAAATGAAAGTTAGTTTCAAAATGTTTCATTGCTAACTTCTTTAGACGAAATTATTTTATACGTTATTCTACCGGTTAATGATTGATCATACCTTATCTGTCAAAGTTGGGCACTGTCTAATTTTAGCTTTTTTAATTTCTTCTATTAACCTTTTTTGTTATCGTGTGTTGTTAGTTTTTTTTTCTCGCTTTAGATTTTTAATGTTAATTTGTAAGTTGCAATTTTAAATCAATTGGCTTTTAAAGCCTTCTATTACGTTGGCTGAAACATAAGAAATTGTTCTATATCCAGATGTTACCGGTATTAAAATTTTCCTTTGTAGACTTAATCATTTATTTTTATCAGCTTTCTTTAGTACCGGATAATAGACCGTAGAGTAATATTCTGTTATTGACCCAACAATAGGTTTATATAAGTTTATTCTTTCTTTATATTTTAATCCGCAAACATATTAGAATACAACGTTGTTCTGGTGTAATATTTTTTGATTTTATCTATAATGTATTCTACGTGTTTACAAAAATTTAAGTTACTATCTATTATTACACCGAGATATTTCATTTCCTTTAGAATTACAATTTTACAATTATTTACTTCTAATTTTTTTTCCCGAATGTTCTTTGATAATTAATTTGTCATGTTTCTTACTTATTAATAGAGCTTGTGTTTTTTAGTAGTGTTAAATTTAAATCCTAGTTCATTTATATTTTGATTAATTAGTCTTATTATATTATTGATTTTAAGTACTTTTTCTGTTTTATTAAATCCAACAACTAACATTATATCTCATCTGCATAACTAATTATATTTTGAAATATTGTCCAGCTGAATTTTATGGACAGTACTCATAGCAATATTAAAGAGTATCGGGCTTAGAGTACTGATCTTTGTGGGTCTCCAGCACTCAGTTTCCTTTTATATATTAATTCATTTTCTTGATTAAATAATCCTATTTTTCCGTCTGTAAGATAGTTTAATATAATTTTTTGTACTGAAGGTGAAAAACCTTTATTTGTTTTAATATTTCCAGTGTTTTATCAATTTTAATTCTATCAAAGGCTCCGCGGTTACATAAAAACTGATTGAAAGAATGTGTCCGGCTGAATTTTTGAATGTTGAAATATCATTGTATAATTTTTTAACAGCCATTTCAGTTGAAAGAAAGAAAGAAAGAAGTTTATTGCAAAAAACAATCGAGGAACAACATGAAAAAAAAATAATATTAAAACTTATAATTGCGTACCGCCAACTATAGCTTACCGCACGATTTGAAGTTGAAATGAAAAAGCAATGCATAGACATGATAAATTACAGCTTAAATTGTAACAACAGGTAAAAAAGCAATTAAAAAAAACCTCTGCATCACGGACGAGAAAAGAAAAGAAGAAAAATAAATAAATAAATAAATGAATAAATAAATAAATAAAAATAATACATGTCAAAATAATATTTACAATTGTGATAAGTAAAGAAACTTAAACGCTATAACAATATAACTAATACTACAGTGTATATTGTGTTTAAGCCTTCTGTGCTTGTATCTGGTGTACATGAACTCGAGTTGCGTAGAATCATAATTACCAATTGCAGAGATTAACTCATTTTCATGCTGTAAACACTTCTCGCAGAATTTACCTGTTAAATCTAATACGTAATCTCTAATAAAGGTCAGATGCATATTTACAATTTTAGAGTATCTAGGGACATTTAATGCACATCTTAAACCAGATCGGTTTTGCAATAACTGCAGCTTACTATAACTAGCATTAGAAACTGAACTGCACACTGGACATGAGTAGCAAACTATTATAGGACACGAATTAATGTTTTGTATAGAATTAGTTTGTTATTAATGCTAAGAAACGACTTTCGATTGAATAATGGATGATATGTATGATGGTACAAATTCTTTTATTAGCTTTTATGAACACACCTGATTTATATGCTCCGAGTAGTTCAACCTTTTGTCTAGTATAACTCCAAGATAGCGCACGTGATTCGACCAGCTAATTATTTCGGAATTAATTTTTATTTCCGCGGGCGAGTGAAAAATACGGCTTCAGTTTTACTCGGGTTTATGTCTATTTGCCATTTTTTAAAATAACGCAAACGCAATTAAGTCCCGCTTGCAGCTTGTTTGCAATTGCATTTGGTATATAAGAACTACTGCAGTAAAGTGCCGTATCATCGGCGTACAGCGCGGCCTGCACCTCCCTCAACTCGGGAAAATCAGATAGAAATAACGTAAATAAAAAAGGACCTAAGATACTTCCCTGCGGGACCCCAGCTAAACACGTTTTAGTGCACGACCTAGCTTCATTAACAATTACATAGAATAATCTGTTACTCAAGTAACTATGAAGGAGATTAATAATATGAGGAGGGAATTTGTATAGAATCATTTTATAAATAATCCCCTTGTGCCATGTTGTATCAAATGCTTTTGCAACATCTAATAGGACCATACCTGTATGTTTATTGCAGTTGTAATTATGCGAAATATATTCCGTAATTCTCGCCACCTGATGAGTGGTTGAGTAACCAGGACGAAAACCGAACTGAACGTTAGGAATCAAGTGATGTCTGCTGGAATGCATTTTAAGTCGAGATAATATAGATTTTTCTGCTATCTTACTGAGATTATTTAATAGGCTAATAGGGCGAATATTTGACGTTTGCGAAGTGTCTTTCCCGGGCTTAGGGAGAGTAATGATGCAATTTTTCAACTGTTAGGGAAATATCCAAATCTAAGCATAGCATTTATTAAGTTAGTAAGTTCAACAATGGCTTTACAGGGGAGTTTTTTAATGACAATAGCAGGAATATTATCAATTCCAGAAGTGTTTTTAGGTTTCAAGTCTTTAATATTGTCTCGTATCTCTTTGGGAGTAACTAAATATTATCGGCCGAATGATTCTGAGTCAGAAAGTTTTTAACAGTGGAATTGACTTTTATTTGTTTGATACTTCGACGTAAGTTTGCAATTTCGGGTGTGAGTCGCGAAGTATTCTGCCGCTAGTAACTCAGCTTTCGCGGAATCGCTATACACGTAGTTATCTAGGCATGCGTCATACAAAGGAGGAAGAAACGCGTGCTGCTTAGTATAAAGTTTGCAGATTTCCCCAGAGGCGAGATTGTCTTTTACTGTTAGATTTGACAGCATGCGATTAAAATTATCATTTTTATTTTTACGTAGAAGAAACCTGACAAGATTATTAATATAATTCAAGCCAATTTTTAAATACCGTGAACGGCTAGTAAAACGAAGCTTAACGTATAATCTTCTAATATAATTCTTGAGAAGCGCAAGCATATAAGTAGGCAAACTATTATGTAACCTATTGGTCCGGTATCTTTGGAGTAAAGTTTTCAGCGGCAGTAATGATTAAGTTCGTGAAAGTGTTCAGATGCTTATCGATATCAGTCACGCTGCAAATACGCTCGTTTAATATAATATTTTCTGAAATAAATTTTCTAAATTCGTCCCAATTTGCGTTTTGAAAGTCAGGAATGTAATTATCTACAGCATGCAATTTATTACTCACTATGACACAACAGATATGGGATTATGGTCAGAAGACAGACAACTTAATGATATGGGAGGTGTAATCGCAACATTTTTCGTCAGCACGATATCTATGACACTGTTTATTTCAGTTGACTTATTAATATAACCAAATTGATTTATACGTAACACATCTTTTCCATTAACTTCTAGGTCTAGAAAAATTTTTATAATTTTTTCAAGTACTTTACCTAAAGCTGGAAGTAGTGTTATTGGAAGCGGTATGACTTAGGGGATTCGTAGGCTTTTTACCCGGTTTGTTTAATATTTTAACATTTCCTTGTTTCCAGCAATTCTGAAAGTACCACAAACCTAAATATTTTTGCAAAATTGTTTTTAATATACTTTTATCTGCTTTATGAATAATTTTAATCATTTTATTTGAAAATTGGTCACATCCGTTAGCCTTTTTATTATTTAAATTTTTGATTATTTTAGTTAAATTATCACCGTGAACTATGAATTTTTTCTCTGCATTTATAATTATTGAAATTATTGCGTTCTGTGGGAATAATTCATCAAAAATTAATTTATGCTTTTCTATTTTTCATCATAAATAATTTTGTCATTTATTTCGAAGGCCGGGATAACAGTTTTTTTGAAAGTTTTTCTACGCAGATTTTATATCGCCTCTCCCAAAACTTGAGAATTCTCAACTAGTTCTTGCCAATTTTTAAATTTTGAATTATTTAGTTCTATTTTATATGTTTTTTTTAAATTTTTTTAAAATTTTTAACCTTAGTAAATGAGCTTTATTGTTATTCCTATTCTTTATTTTATTGTAACCTTCGTTGTAGTTTTTTTTTTATGTAAAGTTTTAGAAAATTCAAGATTTGGATTCCAAAAAGTTTTATTATAAATTTTTGTTTTACTTTGAAATTTATAAATTACTGTTTTAAGTTTTAATTATATTAGTAACTTTTATGTCCTTATTTTTTTTTTATTAGCTTTATGAATTTCTTCTAGTTCATTAGAAATTTTATTATAAATGTTTTTAAAAATTCATCCTCGAAAACATCATAGTTAATAGTTAAAATATGAGTTTCTCTCTTTTTTTTTTTAAATTTTATTAATTCCTAATTTAAACTCAATAGTAAAGTGTGATATTATCGTTGAGGGTTGTATTTTAATGTTTTGAACATTGTCGCTAACTGTTTCACGAGTTATTATTAAATCAATGGGGCACTTGCTCTATTAACTAAAAGTTTTAATATTGTAAGGATTACAAACCCGCAAATCATTGGCAAAGAGAAAATCCTCAAATTTTTCTGTTCTTCTTTGGTTGTAAAATATATTTTTTAGATTTTCATACAGCGTCGATCTTGCGTTAAAATTACCGATTAAAATTGGTTTCAAATGTCTAAATTGGGCTATTAAATTTGTCCAGTATGTATCATTATCTTTTCATTTGGTGTAAAAAATACGCTGAAATTATAATGTAATTTTCAACTTTTGACGCTATTATGTTTTCAGTATTTTTTAATTGAATTAAATTAATGTTTTTATTATATGCAATAGCCATCTTCTTATTCCGCGCTATTGCATCGTATTCAGAATTGATTCCATATAATTTACAGGAATTATTATTCAGTCATTTTTATTTTCTGATAAAATTTTCTGCTGTTGAACTTTTGTTCTCCTTACATTAAGTAATACTATCCTTAATTTTTCATTCATTATAACAATAACAGTAAACTAAAACTGAAACTAAAACTGAAACTAAAATTGAAACTAAAACTTTCTACGAGAATAAATAGGAAATTTATGTATTACGTAATATTAAGTTTGACAATAAATTAAATGATACATAGTTAAAGGTCATCTTTTTTTAAGTTTCTCAATCATTTTCAAATAAGGTGAACAAGTTCTGGCAAAGGTACTATGTTCAACCTGGTTACACATTATAGTGTTGTAATGTGCAGCATAATGAATTGCATTATGTAAAAAAAAAATAATAAAAAATTGTGTGCTGTTATGGGGCCCTAGTTAGGAATGAAGTTCCTTACGCTTTTTCTTGTTCTATTATCATTATTAAACATTAACATTATGAACTTTATTTTAGTTAATTATCTAGGACTTACAATTTCTCTTTAAGATTAAGTTTTTAATACTTATTGAATAGATTGAGTTGTAGTTGTAAGTAAAGAAACGAACTAACTCAATGAGTGTATTATCACGCATGGAACATGAGCATTTGACATGTTGAGAAATGTGTGTTTTAGGCCTTTTATACTGTTTTCGTCAATTTTTGCTATTTTCCACCATTTTCTTGTGCTTTTAGCACATTTCACATTGTTTTCCTCAATTTTTCATCATCTTTGTCAAGTTTGTACTAACAACCAGTAAGTACAATTTAAAAGTAGCACATCTGCTGTTTAATTGTCAGCAGTTCTCTTGTATAAATCCTATGATTTCTTGGATGCTGTATATTTTGCTATCGAGGTTGTAGAGGGCGATCGAAGGTGTCTGGGACACAACCGAACGGCTAGGCGTGGGGTTCAAGGTCAAAGTGACGAAATAAGCGCAAGGGCATTGGTGACGTTATAGGATGGCTTGGTTGTATTTTATTAAAAATTGCGTTTATTCGTCACTTTTTGCTATTTCGCACCATTTTCTTGTGTTTTTAGCACTTTTCACACGATTTTCCTCAATTTTTCACCATCTTTGAAGTTCGTACTAATTCGGCTCTCTCAACCAGTATGATGACGTCATAGGATACGAATCATTTCTACCTACTTTCGGGTATGATGTAGCCGAACTATGGGGGTTTTTATCAATGACGTGTGGAAATTTAAAAGGTAAAATATACTTGATAAAATAAAAAAAAATTCGAGTAAAACATTTTCTACGGTAAATATTTAAAATAAAATGACTATTACGGTAATATGGAATTATAATTAATTGTTTTCTATTATTTTTTACGGAGAAATAAAGAATCCAGCGTTACGTGACGTGACGATACGTGACGATTTTGCCATTTAGGTAGCTCGCGTTAAAGAACTTCGTTTCAACAATAATAATAATAATAATAATAATAATTTATTTATTTAAAGTCGCTCGGCTGCTAAGGCGGCCATTTGCGACGCCGAGAAGTCACATCTTATGAGTATAGATTAATAAATGAAAAGAACAAAAAAGAGAAGTTACATCTTATAAGTATAGATTAATAAATAAAAAGAACAAAAAAGAAATCAAAATAAACAATAGAAAGAGAAAAAAGAAAGAAAGGAAAAGAAAGGAGGTAAACGCTACTGAATAATAAACTATATAACAAAGGAAAAAGTCGGGTGAGCTTTAAAAATTTGAAGATGTTTCCGCAGGCCTTTTCATTGTCCGCCAGAATTTCGACAAGACCAGCGTCCTCCTTGAAGCAGGCGGCTCTCTCTTGCCGAAATGTGCGGCACGAGGTGAGGAGATGTTCCACCGTAACCGGCACTCCACAAATTTCACATGTCGGTTGCGGTAGTTTTTAAAACAGGTAGCTATGTGTGTGGAGGCAGTGGCCTATGCGCAGGCGAGCTAGTGTTGTTTCCTCATGTCGGTCCTGTCTGCGAGAGGTGCACCATCGCCGAACTTGACTTTGAACAGTTTCCGAGAAGAGCGACAGTTTTGTTCCCATTCTTGTTGCCAGACGGAGTATACATGTTTTTTGTAATTTGGACTTCAGATGTTGGCTGTTTTTCTTATTCCGGCTTCTAAATTTTGTTAATTGCTCTTTCAACGGAGGGGCTTCAGCCATATGTTGATGAGCTGTCGTCGTCCATTAAAGACTGCTAACAGCATTCCGGCACTCGATCCCCAGGGGCTTTGGACTTTTTGGATTTTTTTTTCATACAGCTGTATATAATTCGGGGCAAACGTTTTTTGATGCGAGGCGTTAGATGGATTTAAGGTCAGATTAAAGAAATATTTCAACGCAAGAAATAGCCTTCTGTGTTTGTGGCAGGACATTAGTTTCTGCATGAAGGCTGTCAATTGGACTGCCGTGTAATGCGCCTGAGATTAATCTTATGAAATGCTTATGCTAGTATTTTCTTATATATGTTACCCTTTGTGTTCATAATGTTGTCAATCATCAACATCAGTTTTAAAATCATAAATTGTATTTTTATTTCTTAATGATAATGACCACGACCTAATTTACCCTGATTGGAAATAAAATATTCCCTAAAAATCGATAAAATTAATTATAAAACAGCTTCTCTTTTAATGTGTTCTTTTCTTAGCATTTTTACATATCGAATTTTCATATATCTAAAAGAAGGTTTTTAATATTTCACAAATAAGAAGGGTATGCGTGCATTTTTATAATACGCAATTAGATATAAACATTATGATTTCTGCACCTCGCTAAATTTCATGTTTGTCAGTCGGATGCAGCGACTGAAGTACGTAACGCGTATGTTAGCCAACAAAAAAAAAAAAAAGAAAAAAAAATGTTCCAGAGATATCCCTAAATAACTAAAATTAGTTTCTAGCACGTACCTTTGAGTTAATTGCTGTATCTGCTTATAGATTTTTCAAACAATCGCTTCTTTCTTATAAATTATTCCCCATGTCTGTAATATATATATACATATACATACATATATATATATATATATATATATATATATATATATATATATATATATATATAACACATAACATACTACATATTGGACACAGGGGTTTTTGAAACGTAATATATGTGTATGATTATTTTTGATTTTCTGTAAAAACAGTTCATTATATAATTGCGTGTCATATGTAGTACGAAATAATAATTCAGTTCTTCCGAATTATTTCGCTGATAATATAACATTGCGTGCTAGTAATGTTACATTTAAATTCAGTGTTACAACGTTGCCGCCGATTGATAACAACATTATATAATAAATGAAGATAAAATGTCGTGAAGGTTTAGTAATTAATAACAAGGGAAATTTTTTGTCTCTTTCCCGTTTGAAAGAATGACGCTTTCAAAAAATGTCGGTCTTTATAATAGAAGGAGTGTTAGTTTGCGAATTTTATATTTTCGAAAATTATTTCTTTGCCTTTTATGTTGATAATTTTACGATACACAATGCGTTTGTATAATGCAATTTTCGACTGTACTTTCGTAGAAATTTTCTGATAATAAAGAAATTTACGAAAAAACAAAAAATTAAAATTTTGCTTAGATAGAAGAGTATTTCTGCACGTGAGTAGAGAGAAATTTTTGTAGAACCTATTTATTTATTTTATTTTTTATTTTTTATTTGCACTAGCGGCAAGGTGTGTTTTGAATTTGAAACGTTTATATAATAATATTATTAAATTTCCGAAATATTTCGTATTATTTCTAGAAAATTGGCATTTGAGATTTCAAAAGTCGTGCTGGATTACATATCTCGATAGTGTAGCTCCGAGATATTTCCTAGACAATAAATCGTTTCTGTTTCGTATCGTTTTGTATGTCTCGAGATTGGATTATCTTTACTGAGAAGTTCGCGATTTATTAACTTCACCTCTTACTAAACGTGGTTTATAATAATCGGAAATGCGTTTTCCTTTTTCAGTTCTCGCTTGGAAAGAGCAACTGGAGAATAAGCGCCATAATTTAGAGCGATAGATGAGAGAATTTATTAAGATACATCTGCACTTCCGAGTTGTTTGCCTTATTTCCGATATTATTTTGTACTGATAGGCGAACTGAAGACAAAATTCAAAGGCGCCCTGGAAATGCCACGCTTTTATTGCTCGCAATCAACTGAAAGGATTAATTTTTCGATAAAATCGGCCAGACACGGTGTTTTTCCGGAGAACTTTACAACCCCGGAGAGAAGACGCGGCTATAAGAGCTGCATGAATGACGGTATTAGAGAAAGGCAGAATTATAGATGACGATCGAGTCGACTTATCGGTAAAACCACCGGTAAAAGAACGAACTGATGCTTGTTAACTGTGCAGAAAATTAATTCATGGCCGGGGATATCTCGTCGTCAGAATGGTGTCGGTGGTATAAATTATAATCATGGATGATCTCGTTGAAAGAGATTAATATAAGGTTTTTGCAAAGACTTTCGGGCGTTTTGTAGTATAAATATTAAATACCCGAAAGCGTCTAGACACAGTGCAAGCGATATCTCAAGCACGTGCGCCAAGATATTTGCAAAAAGTTTGATGACTAGATGATAGCGTGCCCATAGTCTTGTTTTAAAGCGCTTATAATGGTTTTTAGTATTAATATCCTGTAATTATATTTTTGTTTTTCTCTGGATTTTTTTTTTTTTTTTTATTTTCTTTTTTACATTGAATTAATATTTTAACTACCAAACTGCCTTGGCTACTTTAAGGGGACCACGTAACAGTCTTCAAAGTGTTACATGATTTTTTGCCCAATATTTCGGCTAACGACATGAAAGTGCTCGGACAGATTGCCATAAAACTATGGCATTCAATTAAAATACGCTGTACTGGCAGATATTTTAATTCTACACAGTATGGGCACGTGTTAGGGGCAGTTATCCTTTGCAGTATGTGTGTCCATGGCTTTTAGCTATATGCTCTCACTATGTATTCGACACGCGGGCTATTAATCGGCGGTAACTTTGATCATCGGCTTTATTTGGCTTAAGAACGTAGTCCTGGATATCTATTCTTTGCTTCACTGCTTAGTTATTCTTTCTCGTAGAAACGTGTTTAGCGTTGTTGGGTCTTGAGATTTATGCGAGGCATCGAGGATAAGATAGCAGAGCGAACGCCTAGATTCACACGCTTATTCCCTGGGATCTGAGTGCGCACTATGTACAGGAACCCACATTAACTTGACTTGGTAGTCCTTCTAGTCTAGCAATAACAGAGTCCCTTGAATTTTTTGCGCGATTGATTCTCCTGCGTTATTCTTTCGTGAACTTTGCATGGTGCTCAGAGAATCTGTAATAACCAGTATCCTTTTCCGTTGAGCTTTAAGAACAGAGTGGCAAACATTTCTGCATCCGGTGTGCCGAACAAGCATCATTTAATCGGACCCTCACTAGTACATCACCAATTTCGTAAGCGCACGCTGCCGGGGACAATTTACCCGTACACCAGCTTTAGATCCGTCTGTATACCCCTTCGTGAAATCTTCATAACTATTAATCACCTCAATCGTCTTTTGTTTAAAATCTTCTTGAGGTGTTTGTGAGTTTCCTAATAGTGATATATTTGTCTTGTTGAGTTTGATTATTAAGTAAAAATATGTATTTCTGTCTATGTAAAAATTAAATTTCAAGTACGCGGGGAAACAAATATTGAAGTTGGAAAAATATTTATGACCAGTGCTGTATATAAACTGTTTTCTACACACAAACACACGCATGCAATTTTAGAACGGTAGAAGATTATGTTATAATTGTTTTATTTTAATTTTAAATTTTTTTCCATAATTTTTTATCAATTCATATATACATATATACATATATATACATATATATATATATATATATATATATATATATATATATGTACAGTTTGTGATGGCACAAATAATCAATTTAAGATCAACCAAATGAGTTTAAAAATTAAAAATACGCATTTTTAAATTGTTTTATAAACGCTTATTGAAGTTACGCCTACGTAAAATATAAAACTTAATACAATTTTTAACAGTATTTATTTAGTTTAATTTTAAACCGATTATGAACTACGTAAGTAAACTAAGACAAGTCCCATATATTCTTGATAAGGTATCATGGATTGTAGAATTAAGCTTTTAATAATGTACTTAAGGGTTCCTATTGGCGATCTGATGAGAATATTGAGGCCAGTTCCTTTCTACTTTTGGATTATCTCCCTTTACTTTCCCAGATTTCTCTGGTATAACCAATATTCAATTTCGGATTAGGTAAATATTGATTTGAGAATCAGTTAGAATCAAGATAATATCGAGTGATGTTACCCATTAGTCTATATTATCTTGATTCAGTTCTGCTTATGATTACACAGCACTTTCATGCAAGACCCGAATGTATTTTGGCGGTGTCCAAAATGCGACATCCAACGTTCCACTCTGTGTTAACTGTTTTAAACCGCGTTACATGCTCTATATCATTTTTCAAGATTTATCATCATGGAACGCTTCGAAGCACTTAACAGAGTTAAATGTTGGACGGCGCATTTTAGGCATTAACAGAATACATTTTGTATGAAGGCGCCCCAGTTACACAAGACTTGTTGTGACAAGGTCGACTCGAGCTAGGAAGGTATTTCTGACTATAATGATTCGCTTGGCATCTGTTTATGGTATATATCTCTTGGAGAGGTTAAGACAGAGAACTAGGGTTTGCTGCGACCGTTAAAGAAGTAGGAAAATAGTATTCGATACATTTTACTATGGCCATCGAGTGTTAATTGTTGGAAGCTGTTACGGATTACGATGTTTTTGCTGTAATACTTAAGGTCTATGAAAGAAAGTTTAAAAGCTGAATCTGCTGTTTGACTAGACGCTTACTTAGCTAGTGAATTGGCCATGTCATTGCTCCCAATGCCCTGCTAGGATCCAGACTATTTCATTAGCGCTTAGACTTGACTGGTTGAAATTAAATATTGGCTTTTTAATTTCTCAAATGTACGGGGATTGATTTTAATATCAAGTTTGTACTGTCAATCGATGAAATACTTTTATTGAACTCTTATTTATTTTTGTAACTATTTCAAGATAAAAATTTTACTAAAGATTTAGTTTAGCGGTAAAGTGGTTTACTCTAGGTTTTTTCTTGAAATTTGGACGTGGTTTATCACTATCGTCATAGCTTCGCCACGTAGTAAACTCAAGAGTTAGAAAGTATTTTATTTTCTACATCATTTCCGACATATTACTCTAACATGATTGGTTTTGGATTATTAAGTAATCTACATATATACAACTCATCCGTAAAACTAACAAAGTCAGCCCTAATTTTATATCTAATTTCGGAGTATTGCTCGGTTCTTCTATACACAGTAATGCAGCGCGTTCTAAGCAGTAGGACCCGAGTGAGAAATTTAATTCTAGTGTCCCTATCAGTAAAAAAGAATTTATAATCGTTTCGTTAATTCGGTACTGTTTAAGAATTCCGATAACTTTTCAAGCACTGCAAAATTATCAAAAACATTTTTAACTTCAAAAAAGGATCGCCGTTATAATTTCACTAGGTACGTATATAAGCGTTTGCTGGCTAAATCTAGTGACCTACGCCGAAACTAAATTTATTCCTACAAAGTACGTATCTTCAGTACGGATTTTAGGCGACACTTCTTCGGTAATAATTTTTTCGAATACTTTACCGATGCAAACAGTGTCCGTAGGTCCTTAATCACTTTCGACTACGATTACTTTTAAATATTAGTCCACTGTTAGACTTCTTGAGCAAACAATTTTTCCTCGCTATCCTGACTATCTTGTCAGCCCAAGTTAATCATCTTTTTTTTTTTTTTTTTTTTTTTTTTGTTTAAATAATTTGCGGGTCCCACAAGGCACTAGTCCGTCTGTGGGTTCCCAACATAATTATATTATTTATTTGTTTAATATAACATCAACTTATGTGCTACTTTATGTTACAATATAGAAATTGTTAGCTTATATCTTACTATATTACAAAATCCACACTCTCATTATTTATCATATTATATGTTACAATTATACCACCATCTGAATTGTTACTTCTTATTATAATGTCTTAATATATTAACTTATATATATATATACAATGATACAATATAATTTTTATAAAACTTATCCAATCACGTTCATTTCAACTAGATCATCTCTTTCAACCTCTTTCATTTTTTTCTCCCTTTTGACCATCTTCCTGCATCCCATTCTAGATTTGTTATTCTTATTTCTCCTTCTTTCTTTTGCGTCCGTTTCGCCAAGGATAACTGTTCGCTCAGGAATCATTAACTCAAAACTTTCCTCAGTTCGAATTTTATTCCATCTTTTCTTTATGCTGCATAGTTATCTCATTATGGAAGGAAGCCTACAAACTGGTCGTCAACCCAGTTCGTGCAGGTACTTCTCCCGATTATTTTTTATTACTGACGGTACCGCTAATGGTGCGGTACCTTCAATTTTGCCTGTATCCAACTTCGAACACGTCTTCTCTCTTCTACTTATTTCTCCACTGTCATCTTCTCCTTTAAGTTGGAAGATCGTCTACAAGCGATCTCCTTTCATGTATTACACCCTTCCTATTACCCTTGCCTTAAATTCTTTTATTTCAGTTTCAGCTCTGTCTTCTCTCGCTGCTTTTTCTCATTCTTTTAATTCCTCTTCTTCTCCTTTTAAATAGAATGCCGCGGTCTTGCGCCATAAACATTCGTCAATGGAATTGCCGCAGCTTACGAGCTAATAAACTAAGTGTAGAATGTCTATTAGACTTCTATAATATCCATGTAGCGCTGTTATCTGAAACTTAGTTTAAATCCTCCTCGTTTCTTGATTTCAAATGTTATTCTCTAGTTCGATCTGATCGTATGGATGGGTATGGTGGTGTTGCAATTTTAATTAGACACGATCTATCCTATCTCACCCACAATATCCCATTTCTTCCTCCGCCCCTTCCTAACCACCCTAACATGATTCATATTTCTCTTGAAAATCTTCTCCCGAATCCTATACATATTGCTTGCGTGTACATCCCCACCAACTCCAGCCTCTCTAGTCTTCCTTTGCCCTCATTCCTTTCATCCCTATCTGATCCATTTATTATTGGTGGAGACTGGAACGCGCACTCCCCTATGTGGGGCTGTGCAGGGCACAATCCTAACGGTGTGACTCTGGAAAATCTCATTCTAAACCATAATATTTTTCTCCACAACGATCATTCTCCTACTTTCTTCAAACATCCATCTTCTTCTAGTACAATCGACCTCTCGTTTTCATCTCTGAATCTTGGTCTTGTAAGCTCCTGGAGAACTCTCGACGGCACTTTTGGTAGTGATCATGTCCCCATTCTCCTAACTCTCAACAACGCTCTTCCTTCTAGACCTTTCAGGCCCTTGCATGCTCCTCACTGGCTTCTCTCCAAAACAGATTGGAATAAATTCCGATCTTTGGTGGATTCCTCACTCCCCCTTATTCTGGAGTTTCCCGACCCGTCATCCCAATACAACTTCTTCATTCAATCTCTATATTCTGCTCTTTCCGCTTCCTCCCCTCCTTCTTCCTCTTATGCCTCCTCTCTTTGGTGGAATGAAGAGTGTAAAGTTGCCTTCCAACGAAGCACCGCTACCTTCAGCCTTTCGCTCTTGTTCCTCAATATCCAACTTTTTAGCTCACAAAGAAGCTAACGCAAAAGCTCGGTACATTTCAAAATCTGCCAAGAGGAACTCTTGGAAATCATTTTGTTCATCTTTCTGTAGAGATACGCCTCTCTGCATAGTTATCTCATTATGGAAGGAAGCCTACAAACTGGTCGTCAACCCAGTTCGTGCAGGTACTTCTCCCGATTATTTTTTATTACTGACGGTACCGCTAATGGTGCGGTACCTTCAATTTTGCCTGTATCCAACTTCGAACACGTCTTCTCTCTTCTACTTATTTCTCCACTGTCATCTTCTCCTTTAAGTTGGAAGATCGTCTACAAGCGATCTCCTTTCATGTATTACACCCTTCCTATTACCCTTGCCTTAAATTCTTTTATTTCAGTTTCAGCTCTGTCTTCTCTCGCTGCTTTTTCTCATTCTTTTAATTCCTCTTCTTCTCCTTTTAAATAGAATGCCGCGGTCTTGCGCCATAAACATTCGTCAATGGAATTGCCGCAGCTTACGAGCTAATAAACTAAGTGTAGAATGTCTATTAGACTTCTATAATATCCATGTAGCGCTGTTATCTGAAACTTAGTTTAAATCCTCCTCGTTTCTTGATTTCAAATGTTATTCTCTAGTTCGATCTGATCGTATGGATGGGTATGGTGGTGTTGCAATTTTAATTAGACACGATCTATCCTATCTCACCCACAATATCCCATTTCTTCCTCCGCCCCTTCCTAACCACCCTAACATGATTCATATTTCTCTTGAAAATCTTCTCCCGAATCCTATACATATTGCTTGCGTGTACATCCCCTCTAAGATATGGAAAATGGCCAAAGCGTTCAGATCTCCTCTTTCTCAGCGTCCCCACTTCTCCCATCCTTCTTTGCCTAAACTTCACTCTTTCTTGGACTCTATTGCTCCTCCGTATGTCCCTAATTTCGAGGAATCCGACATTCCCTCACTCCCAAATTCCTCAGAATCTCATTTCCTAACATCTCCTTTCCGCTACGAGGAACTCTTGTCCGTCCTTAATAAAACCTCTCCTTCTGCTCCTGGCCTGGACGGTCTTTCTTTATCTATTCTTAAAAAACTCTCTCCTTCCTCGCTGCTCTCCCTTCTGAATATCTTCAACTCTTTCTTACTCTCTGGTTTTACTCCGGAGTCTTTGAATGACTTCATATCGTCATTCCAATTCCTAAAAAAAAACAGTGTTCCTTCTGTCCTATCTCCCTAGCCTCATGTCTGCGCAAACTCTTTGAAGGTTTAATAAATAACCGTCTCGATTGATGGCTTGAGTATAATAATCTAATTCCTTCTAATATGTTCGGTTTTCGCCCCGGGCTTAGCCCGGTAGATTACATCGGTACCTTCCTTGCAGATATCTATAAATCATTCCTATCAAAGAAATTTACTGTCGTTTCTTTTGTCGATGCTCTGCATTCGATAATGTGCATCTTCCTTCTCTGGTCTCCAAACTCCTCTCTCTTAATCCCCCTCCAGTTTTAATCACTCTTGTAACCTCTTTCAACATAGAACTCTTTCTCTATCTTCTCCTTCTCTTTCCACCTTCGGATGCGTCTATCGCAGGCTTCCCCAGGGTGCTTAGCCCCACTCTTTTTAATATTTACTCCTTCGATGTTGCTTCGCTCTCTATTCCCTCTTTCTCTCTCCTTTTTGCTGATGATATTTTAGTTTATTCCACCTCAGATAATCTGTCCTCCGCCATCAACGAGTTAAATCATTCATTGTCCCATCTTAGCAATGCTCTATGTACTCTCCACCTCTCTCTTTCTCCTTCCAAGTCTTCCTGTATAATTTTTGCTCTCCGCCCCTTTAATCGTGCTTTTATAAACATCAGCGTATCTGGTAACCTATTCCCACTGTTAATTCCAAATGTTATCTAGGTCTTTTCTTAATAGTCGCCTTACATTTCATGAACATATTAATTATATCTATAATTCCATGATCAAAAGACTTAATCTCCTCAAATCTTTATCTCCGCTCAGATGGGGTGGGGACCCGTGCATTCTATTAGTTCTATATAAATCGATTATTCGGTCCAAACTCGACTATTGTTCCTTCATTTATGGCAATGCCTCCAAGTCTCTCCTTTCGAAACTTGACGCAATTCAGAATTCCTGCCTTCGCCTATGCATTGGCGCTTTAAGATCTTCTCCTATTCCTGCAATTCTATCCGAAACTTGCACTCAACCTCTTTCCACTCATCGTTCACTCCTCGGTTATCGATTTTTAATAAAACGCCTCCCCATTTTGTCATCCAATATTATTCCTTCCTATCTTCATATCAAAAATCACTGACGCTCGGCGCCTCATAGAATTCCGATTTTATCGCATATAGCTACTCGTGTTTCCAATTTTTCTCCCTACGTTTCCTCTTATAACAGTCTCCCTTATTTTTCTCTCGATTTTAATAGCATATGGCACCCCATCAATTTCTCCTCTCTTCCAGTCCGAGCTAATTCTTCCTCTCACAATGTAGTCAACTTCGAATTCCTTCAGCTGCTGGACTCTGCTTTTCCTTCCCATGCCTTAATTTTCTCGGATGGCTCCAAGAGTGATGGGGGCGTGGGTGGCGCGTATACGTCTCCTACATTCCTGCACTCTGAGTCTTTCAGATTTCCTACTTTCTGCTCTATCTTCTCAGCCGAGTCGATCTCAATTCTTCGTGCAATCCAATTCATATCCTCTACGAGTGGGGTTCACAAATTCCTGATTGTTTCTGATTCCAAAGGCGTTCTTCAAACCATCTCCTCTCCTCCTTCTCATACTTCTGACGGTATCATCCTCTCTATTCGATCTCTTGTCTCCTCTTTGTTCTCGTTCCGCTCCATTCTCATAGACTTTCTATGGGTCCCTAGTCATTCCAATATTGAGGGCAATGACGCAGCTGACTCTTTAGCTCGCTCAGCCGCCCGCATTGGTCCTTTCCTCGACTCTGTTCCTTCCTCAGACATTCTTTCTCTATCACGCTCTAATCATTCTAGACTTTGGACTAACATGTATCCATCTTTATTCTCTAATCATTATTCATACTACTGTCTTATTCAACCGGTTCCTAGTTTCCTGCCTTGGTTTCAATCTATTCCTACCTGTCGTCGTTCCACTGTTGTTTCCTTAATTAGGCTTAGAATCAATCATTCTCTACTCCCCTCTTCTCGCTTTCGTTTTTCTTTAGCTCTTTCTCCTTTCTGCTCTCTTCACACTTCTGAGCCTTCTTGTGTTTGTGACTCAAATCACATCCTATTCGAATGTTCTACACTCTCTAACGTACGCTCCTTTCTTTACGCCCAACTTCTAGTTTTGGGTCTTCCTACTCCCTTTAAAGCTACCTATATTCTTTTTCCTTCCCATTGCCTTCAGTTATTCCTTTGCTGCTGTCCTTTGTCTTTTCCATTTCTGACCGCTTGGCTATTTAGTTATAACTCATAATTTTTCATGTTGTTGGGTCAAGGCCGCTGGCGCGCCCAGGGTAGGAAAAAAAAAAGAAAAACATAAAACTAACACACTCTCATTAGCAGCTTAAAGCAGCGAGTTTCATATCAATGGTATCAATATATATGCGGTTATTACTATTATTGCGATACCATTTTGTTTTTTTTAATATATTTATTTATTATTATTATTATTACTTTTATATTTCTATTGCTTTTTACACCATGCTATCAACCAAATTCTAACCTTGTTTTTCCATCTCTCTAGATTTTTTTCATTTCGAATTTCTTTTGGTATGTTCCCCATTAATTTAACTAATACCTCTTCCTCTACATTGTCTATTTTACTGTTAATCCTTCTAGTTCGTATATAACAAGGTTTATCGCAATTTCTAGTCCTGTACGTTCTTGTTCTAGTTGGTAATTTACTTTCGTTTTCACTATCATCCCGCTTAGTCATCACGATTACATATGCGCTTTGAGTGTTTCAGTATCTGCTCATTTTATTTGTATATCCCCTCGTTCATATCATTCTTTTTCGGATTATGTCAGTTTATTTGTAATACTAACGCATGTTCAACTTCATCCGCATCGTCTGTAATTTTTCTGCCTCGACATTTAACACTGTATCGTTTGCAAACTTCAAGTGATTCAGGTATTTTACATCTGTTATGATACTTATTGAGTTGTAATTGAATTTTCTGAATACAACCTCGGTATACTAACTCATTTTAATTGGAAAGTTTCTTAAGGTTTTTCCATCTGCATCGTTGCGGAATAGTAGATGTTTTTGGTTATTTGTATATACTTTTTACTTATTGCTCACTATGCACTAAGTTTAGTGTGGCCGAAATAATGTCTCTTTATAAAATCTATGTATGTATTCGACTACTGCATATTATCAAGTCTTCATTTGGTTTTCTATGATTTAATACAACTTTCGGACAATATTTAAAGCAGTTCAGGATCTTTTCGGTAAATCTTGTGAACTACTTTATAACACAATCTTATCAATTGCTGGCGTTTTTCGATCATTTAGCTTGATAATTACATCCATGTTAATTCGGAATTATTAATGCTATAACTACCGGAGTATTTTATATCAAACTTTTAATTTTTGTATCAATATGTCCGTTTTACTAATGAATTTCAAATAATGAGCGAAAGTTAAAACGCGGTGAAATTATTCGCTGCGTTTGTTCAAAAAAATGTCCGTTAGAATTAAGAAATATTATTGATTTGGAATATGAAAATTTTCTTCGATCTTGGAAATCAAAAACGTACAAGTTTTGATAAAAGAAATTAAATAAAAAACAAAAAAAAAGGACAAAGCTGGAAAACAAGTACATATTTTGCAAAAAGTGATATAAATAAAAATTCACTGGCATTTAATCCGTTTGTTTACCGTAGTTATATATATATAGGAATTTGGTGTTTAGGTTTAAAAAAGTTATCAGAAGTATTATGTGGAAGGGGGGAGTATGTTAATACTGACTATTAATAAACGATATTGAACACACTGTACTTTGCGTATATAAACGAGACGGCACAGATTAGATTATTCATTATTTAATAATTATTTTCGGAAATAAATTACAGTAGTTCAAATTTTTCTATAAGAATTAGACCGGATTTTTTTTTTTTTTATAACAAATAAATTCTCCATCATAAAATACTTTGGCTACAACATTAACCTAATGTCACATTATGTATAGCAGTAATCAATTTTTACGAATCATTTAAATGCCCAATGTTTATGATAATTGTTTACAGAAATTTTGCATCGATCAGACGAAAGCAAAAAAAAAGGGGTGGAAATAACTGAATACCAGACCGTGCTAATGTTCCCATCAGTGTCGCGATAATGTAACGCATCTATTATTCGTTATCTCTTCCGGTGCTATTCTATCTCTACACATCATTGTCTTTCTCACTCTTTTCCAGTACTATTTTAATTCCGCTTTTAATCTTTTTCGTTTACCCAGCCTACATCTGAACGGCTAACCCTACAATCAGTTTCAGTTTTGTCCGTGTTCCGGCTCGTTCATCGATACGGTTTGTGTGTTGAAGTCAACGGTATAATTCTGTAATTCAGATTATTTTATATTCGATTCCGAATAGTTCGATGTTTTCTTTTTCTTTTTATTTAGTTGTTTGTTTTTTTCCGCTGTTCTATCTCTGTAAAAACACTCCTCGTAAGGGGTTATGGACTATTAATCGCTATTCGTTTTTGGGATTTCGTACACACATAATGTACGGGGAATAATCCTAATAAAATGGTTCAGAAACGGGACAAAAGTATCGAATTAAAATATGCAATAACCTACGAACGGTTTACCCTTTATAAACTTCAAAATCAAATTATAAATTCCAATTAAAATTCTCTTCAAGACAATCTCTAACTTCAAACCTTACCGATTACCCTAGGTGGTGAGAAAACCTAAAAAAAAAAACAAAACAAACAAAAACGCCAAGAATATATAATAATATAGAATTTAAAATGACCTCAAAAATCACCGTCAAAAAAAATTCATAACTCACCACCAGATGGTAACTCTTCAAAAGTGAAATTCAAAATATAACAAAACAAAAACGCAAAAGTTCTTTCATAAAGCCAAAAAATTGCGGTTAAAAAATGATTTAAATCGCAAGCCAAAAACAGCAAAAAAGAATGTACACGTATGTAATAGCCCGAGTAAAAAGTTGAGGAAAACAAAACATATCTCAAATACATGCGTGAAGAATCGCTTTATGGGAAAACTATAGACGAGCATACAACTTTATATTTAGGCCCTCCGGGCGTGGGTAAGCTCGAAACTTTTGAAAAAAATATTTTCTTTTTTTTTTGTCGAGCATCCTTAACGAAACTTTTGAAGTTAACGAGAAGTTCAGTGAAAAATGTCTGCCTGTTTGCGGCGTGAAAAATCAGATTTCTCTGTTTTGAATGTAGAGTAAGTAAAGGCAAAGCTAGTGTGACGTATTCAGCGAAAAATTGAAGAACTACAGAAAGTTCATGACGAATTTCAAATACATAGGGAATTGAAGGAAATAGCTGGATTATGTAATCGGAGAAAACAAATGGCCATATTTAATTCGAACGGTAGACCGATTATTAATGAAGAAGAGTTCCGTAAAGCATGGGAAACATACGTGACTTTAGTTCATTTAAATGGGACAGTATCACTAAGGAAATTAATAAAGAAATTGTTGTCGATGACTATTTAGAAATCTTGGAAGATGAGATAAGGAAAGCAATCAGTCAAGAGTGCGTAAAGTTGCTGGCCCGGATGAGGTTGCCGCAGAACTGATAAAAACGTTCGGTGACTATGAAATTCGTACCCTCACGAATTGTCTAATAAGATTTATGCCACTGGCCATTTACCCGAGGAATGGTTAACATTAAGGTTTATAAAACAATGCCAAAAGGCTCGCATCCAAAATTATGCTCCGAATATAGACTGATTAGCTTAATAGACTGTATTTGTTGTTCTTACACATTGTTAACCTTTTTTTAATTATGATAAAAATAAACTTTAACGCTTTTATAACAATTGTATAATTTTTAAAACCCCGACGCGTTTCGAAGCAAACACTTCATTATAATTACTCCGGTGAACATGAAGTGTTTGCTTCGAAACGCGTCGGGGTTTTAAAAATTATACAATCGTTATAAAAGCGTTAAAGTTTATTTTTATCATAGCTTAATAGACCCATACGTTGAAAATGTTTCTTAAGATAAATGCAGAATAGGATAAGAATTAAATGTGAAGGAAACACAGGAAGTTTGGCTTCCAGAGCGGTCTTGGAACTTGAGAGGCGTTACTCCGTATGAACATCTTGATTTAGAGAAAATGAAGGAGTGCCAACGTCTACTGAATTCCTCTATTTCCTGGACTTTGAAAATACTTCTTTGGACTGAGTCGTTCATGAAAAATTGTTCATAGGTACTCGACACTGTTGGTCTAGGTGAAGCGGATAAACGCATGATCAAAAATCTTTACTTACAGCAAATTGGTAGTAATGTGATCAGAGAATAGCGAAATATCAGATCCAATTAATATTGAAGAAGGAGTACGGCAGGGCTGCATACAGTCTCCCATGCTGTTTAATATATACGCGAAACAAATCCTTAAAGAAGAAGCCCTCGATGGCTGAGAAGGAGGTGTTACAATCGGCGGTGAGAGTATCAATAACATTAGATAAGCAGACAACACACAGTTTTGTTGGCTGAAAGTGCAGAAGATCTGGCTATATTATCAAAAGCGGTGAGGAATGCGATAAATATGGATTAATAATGTACGTGAAGAAATTGAAGGTAATGGTTATTTCAAAAGATTCGCACCCCATAGATATAGTGTGATAAACAATGACAGATTAGAATGAGTCGATAAATCCAAATACTTCGGTACCTGGATTTATAAAGATGGAGACCCGGATGAAGAAATTTCGCATTGAACAAGCGCGTTCTGTCTTCATGAAAATGAAGAAGGTACCACCGGGAGCTTATGATGACTCGGATTTAAGATTGAAAACTCTGAAATGTTATGTCTGGTCAGTGCCGCTGCTATATTGACGTGCGAAACACTTAACAGATTAGAGAGCTTCGAGTTCCGGTGTTATATTGACGTCCGAAACACTTAAAAGATTAGAGAGCTTCGAGTTCCGGTGTTATCGGAGTTTACTTACGATTCCGTGGACTAAAAAGAAGACAAACACTGAGGTACTACAGACGATGAGTAAGGAAAAGGAGTTGCTTGATATTGTCAAACGAAAGAAAACGGAATACTTTGTTCTTGTGATGCGTGGGCTATTACACTACTACAGTTACTGATGAGAAAGGTAGAAGGAAAAATAAGAATTGGTCGGAGAAGATTATCTTAGTTGTAAAAAATACAAACACGGACAGGTTGCTGAAGAATTGTTTCGCACACCAATGGATAGGAACGCTTGTAGAGATTTAATGAAGCTTGCCATTGTGAATGAGCCTAGCATTGAGAACGGTCTTGGCACTGATGAAGAAGAAGAAGATTATATGAATATAAATATTACGCTTATCTTTAACTTAACGTACGGAATCTTCAGTGCATGAAGTGGTATGCTTGACTGAACTTGTTTTTTTAAAAAAAAATTTACTTCGTAGATTAAGCATATGTTTTTTTTTTTTTTTTTAATTATTTTAAAAACAAATCACTAACAATAATATTCATAATTAATACTTGTCAACTTAATATCATTAAAATCGAGATCACTTAACGCGTCACACACTAACAAACACTTTGTAAATTTCATTCTCGAATGTAAGACAAGAGGTGTTAGATACGTTGCATCATTGCGTAAGAAGTGAAGCCTAATTTGATACGGGTATCGCGTGCAAATAAAAATGAAACCGCCTGTAATCAAGTATATTGAGAAATCAAAAAGGTTGGTCCACGTTCAAAAGTAGACGATTTTAGATGAAAAATGCACGCTTTCCTTTGAAAACGATGTTACGATGAAAATTACTAAAAGGATACTTTTGATTTTTCTTTTCGACAGAGTTTTTGATTTTTTGGTCAGCGCACTGATTTCGGAAATTACTCTAATCTTGGGACGTCACCTACATTATAACGTAACTATCTCAGGTCGCTTGTCTACTTTTGGATATCGCGGCGCGATTAGAAATATATCCCAATTTGTTACTTGCTATGTCTTTTTTGTGTATACGCGGCTTTTTCAGTTTCGATAGTGCTCTTTGAATTGCCCTACTAAAATTTCGTTAATAGTCGCTGCTTGTTCTCGCTCTGGGTGCAAACGAAAAAAAGAAAAAGAAATGGTTGAATCGTCGTACATTTTTGCTAGCTCTTAAATTACGGAATTGAACAAGATTTATCGGTGGGACAAATCTCGCCATTTTTTTTTTTTTTGTTTGTTTTTGCTCCCAGCGATCGCGTAATATCTGCAATGTTTTTAATTTGTTTCATGGGGTGATATTAATTTCGAATAGTTCTTAAATTAAAAATTTATAATTAATAAAACTCGTACGCGTAAAATTTGCTGTAATGCTCGGGAAAATACGATTTTCTCATAATTTTGTAACACGTAAAGCGCATGTTAAAATGGTAAAATTAAAATGTTTC
This sequence comes from Icerya purchasi, assembly GCA_039619475.1. Classification (NCBI taxonomy): domain Eukaryota; kingdom Metazoa; phylum Arthropoda; class Insecta; order Hemiptera; family Monophlebidae; genus Icerya; species Icerya purchasi. The sequence goes on from CM077115.1 coordinate 97,032,283, forward strand.
ACCGGCAGTAGTAGAAATATGTACTACAACTACAAAACCCACTAAAGATTGTTTTTATTTTTTTTAAAATCGTCTAACCTATGACTATAATATTTTACAAAAAGACAACTGTATTCTACCATAAATTACCCAATTCCAGATTCTAGCTCTGAATCTGTCTTCATCTGTTTGCTGATATCGTGAAAATGCTGGCAAATGAAATCTCTAAATAGCCGATCTAAAAGTAGCGCTTAAAAAAAAAACCCGGTACATAAATGCACGTTTGTTTTTTAAAAATTGTTCGATTCTTGTAGGGAAATTTGATATTGCTGACGTCGATTTTTTGTACACTTTTAACTCTTACTTTTCCCTCCCCTCTCTCTATATATTTTGCAACCTGTATATTTTCCAGTCCTTTGACTTTTGACAACTAGCAGTTGCTATTATTTTTATTTTTTTGTACTTGACCTCGAAACGATAGGAAGAAGAGCCAAAGAATTAAAACTTAATCTGAAATGACGGAACCGATGGCAGGTAGAACAGACACCGAGGGATAAAGGACAAGATATAGCACAATGGGGAGCAGGAAGTCTTAATTTTAAGTTGATAATAAAGAAAGAGAAGAACGTTCAGCAGAAAGAGCGGAACTTTTAAGGCAAATGCAACTAGTCTCATAGGCAACCGTTCCATTAGGATGCAGCGAACAGAGGAGAGACGATAGAGCGTGAAAAAGGCAGTGAAACGATACCTAAAGCGTAAGCGAATAATAGAGCCAATAACAGAACGTGAAAGAGAAGGGAACTGAGAATCAAGGATTAGAAGGAAGATTGAGAAATAGATAGAACGATCGCTGCTGGTAAATCACTTGTTATTAGTTTTATCATTGCTCCGGTCTTTGTCGTTCCATCACTTTCGCCACGGTCACTCTATGGATTCAAGCATATTTTACTTTCTTTTCTTAGTTTTCGATTTGGTAATTATCGTTTATATTCTAAGGCTTGATCACTAGTTACTGTGCTTCTCATCTTACCCACTAACATTAGTACTTTTCATCCTAGAACTTTATTTGTCGCGTTTATTTCTAACATGGATTTCTAAAATTGTTATAGTTGATATGAGTAAAAGGCATTTCCTCCGCATCTCACTAAAATTGTGAGTAACAGAAGTTTCTCTTTTTTCAGGTGGCGGTATAAAATGTGTTGGCGGAACGAAAACAAGAAGCGCAAGGACACGAGTTAAACGCGATATAATGTAAGATGAAATATTTTGAACCTGTTAATTTTTTATTTATTTTCTTTTTCGAGCTGTTTTTGCTTTATTTTTAATTAAAGCCGAGATTACTACCCGCTCTCTGTATTTGTAAAAAATTAAAAATTGTTTCTAACCAAAAAACCGGCGATCGTATCTGTGCAATTCCAACTGAGTCGGTTGAGGACTTTTTGTGCTCCAAAAGTATAACAGATTAAAAGAACACACTTATACGCCGCTAGTTGCTAGCCGATTAAATTGCAAGAAGTACCAGAAAAAATCGAGATTATTTTTGTTTTAATTTGAAATACGGCCCTCCGTGGTAATTTGATTTAATCAACGATTTTTCAGCTATGGTTAAGTCGTTTCAACTGTTCTGGTCAATGCGTGAACCGGAGTGAGGAGATTATTTTACAGCAAGTTGTTCGCTCTAAGAAAATCGAGTAAAATATCCCGGTTATATTGTCTATAGGAAACAATGGGACACTTCAGAATGCCCCGGAGCAGAAGGAAGCCGAACATTGTTGCAACAGATGTTGAGCGAAGAAGTAGAAAGCAGTAGAACGAATATGTGGATAGAAGGGTTGTTCGTTCAAATGCGTAATTACGAGAATCTGTGACCGATTTGCGCACGATTTACAGCAGCGTATGAATGAGGTTAATGGGAGGAATAAATTAGTGGTTAAGTTTATGTTTTTCAAAAGAGTGATTTCGTGTGCCATATTCGGCCTTCGTTTGATTGTAGAAATGCGTATTCGTTTTATAGATTAGTGGAGCTTCTACATTGGTACGAACAGCGCTGACCTAGCTATTCCAGGTTGACCCCTTCACTTTCACGGATTCTGGTGTGACTTGGCACTGGCAAAAACGTTACTTGATATCTGGTATGACGGGGTTGTATTTAAATATAATTAACTTTAATTGTCAATGTATTCTTGTAACTTTATGATAGAATAGCTTTCAGGGATGCTAGGGATTCGGAACATGTATCAAGATTTTCTCTCTCCCTCTGCTGAAACTCGTATCCGAGTGAACTGGTTGTACATTCATAGCTACTGCTGAGCAAAGATGGCTGATAATTCCAATTCTGGAAAGGCAAATGCGACCACAATGATGACATTCGAAAACGTTAGGAGGACTAGAGCTGCTGACTGTTCTTTTTCTTTTTAGTGGTCCGGTAGTTAAGGAGGTTGCTTCAACTACTCTTCTCCATTTTACACGATCGCAGGCAGCGTTTTTTCCAAGCTTCTTAGTAATTTGCTTTTCTTAACAGCGCCGCAATATGGTTCTTGTAAAGCTTTTTAGGACCACCGCGTTTTCTAACTCCGTCTAATTCGCCATACAGCATTATTCGGTAATCTGGAGTTCTCTCCATTCTTGTAACATGTCCCGTCCACCTTAGTGGAGCACGTGTGATTAGTGACTCTATTCGCTCTGAGTTAAACCGATGCACGTCGTTCGTTACAAAATCATCTCATCCAATTTTCAGTAATGCTCGCAGGACCACCCATTGTTGAAACTGTTCTAGTATTTTGGCGTACAGCGTCAATGTTTCGGTTCCGTATAACAGGGACGGCAGGATAATTATAGCACGATAAACTGCTGCTTTAGTGGCGATCGACAAATCCTTATTGTAGAAAACCTTGCGCTTTAACCGACGACCAAAGGCTGAAATAGCGCACCTAATTCTATTTTGTATCTCGTCATCTATTGTTGTCCCCTTATAGTTTAGGAACGAACCGAGATAGTGAAAGGTGTTTACCTACTATAACGTTTTTTCGCGTATCTGAATGTTATTTGTAGGCGAGGTTTCGTTGCTCAGTAATTTGGTTTTGCCAATGTTTATTTCAAGGCCGAAATCTTTGTCAGTTTCATTTAATACCTCAAGCATCGCTTGTAAATTGGCTTTATTACGTGCTACAATAACACAGTCGTCAGTATATTGAAATTCGACGATTCTGAACTTTGACACCTTAGTTTTTGCTTTAAGCCTCTATCAAGATTTACTTTAACCCCCATCCATCCTATAGTTGAGGCCGACGCCTCTGGTATGGAGACGTTTATCGATGACGAACATGAAAGCTGCAATGAAGATGTTAAACAAAAGTGGAGCCAAAACACATAACCTTCTTTAACTCCCGCACAGATTTCAAACTGGTCAGAGATTTTACCGCCCCTGCCATAATTACTGTTTTATTATTTGAGAGTATAAGGCGATTATTATACGAACAATTTTATTTGGACATCCAAGTTTGATCAGAATATTGAAAAGATTCCTACGATTGACGGAGTCGAATGCTTTTGTCAGGTTTATAAATGCCATGCAGAGTTCAGTCTGTTGTTCAAAAGCCTTTTCCTGCAATTGTCCTGCTGTGCAAATCATGTTAATGCAGCTTTGGTTATTCGGGCATAATTCTATCGAAAATTGGGATGATTCGGTCGTAAATAACCTTAGCCAGCACCTCACCTATTGTGGACAGCAACGATATTCCCCAGTAGTTTGGACAATTTTCCTTTTCCTCTTTTTTATTATGAATGTTTACAATCTCATCGATAAACTGAAGTCCAGGGGTACAGAGTTTCTTGATCCCAGATCATTTCGAATATTTTTCTTAGATGTTCTGCGGTCTAGCAATTTTCAAGATCTTCTTTTAGGATACCATCGGGACCGGGTGCTTTCATATTTTGAAGCTCGTCTATTGCCTTCTTAATTTCGAATACTTCTGCCGTATAATCCATGTTGGTATATTCATCGTACGACGAAAGAAGGTCCGTTATATTTTCCATTGTTTGACGCTCATGATTTAGTAGCTCACAGTAGTATTCCCGCCATCTGTTGGTTATGCTATTTAAATTGACTAAACGATTACATTCTTCATCTTTAATTGGAGTAATGTTCTCGTAGTTTGGTCCATAGACTTTCTTGAGTGTCAAGTAAAAACTTCTTAGGTCGTTCTGATTAATAAAATTTTGGATTTGATCCGTCCACCATTCGTTTTTAAGTTGCCTAGTTGTTATTGTAACGTAGCTTTATTAGCCTCTTTGAACTTTATTCCATTTTAGACCGACTCCTTGCTCAGATATCTGCTATACACCTTGTTTTCGGCTACTATGTGAATCTCAAACTGGATATCATAAAATCAATCGTTCTTTGCATTAACTTGTTTCCCGAGCGATGGCGAGCAGCATTGGTAAATAGAACTCTTGGTGATGTTCCAAACGTCGTCAGCTGTTCTCTGTACTTCCAGGTTTATTTGGGAGATTGCCCTGTGTAATTCGTGCGTGGCTTTGCTCAGTATTATCGGGTTATGAAGATTGTTTATAGCCAATTTCCTAGCGCAACTCCTAGTTAAGGCACATACATTGTGCGCAGCCGTAGGTGAATTCGTATTTTAGAGAGCACCATGCGATGGTCTGTATAAGCTTCGGTTCCTCTCATTGATATTTTGACGTCTCGAATATCCAACTTTCTAACTATAATGTAGTCGATAAGATGCCGAGCGTGGGTGCTTCCATGTTGCGAGGTATTTATGTTTCAGATTAAAGTATGTGTTTGTTATGGCCAGGTGTCGTTTTCTGCACATAAATTAAGGAGCAATAAACCACTGTTGTTAGCTTTCCCAATTCCACACCTGCCAGATGGTGAAACAATTTCCAACACGAGCATTAAAGTCACCAAGTAGAATGATCTTATCTTCTTTAAGTATGTTACGCAGTACGCTTTGGAATTCGTAGTAAAATTTCGCTTTCTCGCTGTCCGAAGCTATCAGAAGAGGCTGCTTCGCCGCGCACGATGCTGCCGAGCGTCAGTACTACTATATGCCGACAAGCGACCAAAGTCACACGCCTCCTTGCCTGCAGAAATTCAGCTAGAGGCTTCCAGCTAACCAGGGCTGCCTCCGTCACCTGAGATGTGCACCTTGCAGTGCGAGAAATTATTGAGAAAGCAGTTCCGCAATCTCGCCGCACTTCTACTTGCTGATTGACATGTTTCGACCTCACAATATTGTTCGTTTTTTCCTTAGTTGCTCTTTCAGACTATGGCTCAGTCCGATTCCTCGCTTCATCATTTGCAGTCTCTTCTCTGATTCTTTAATAGATCACTTTTTTTTATCCTTGAATTTTTTATCTAGATATTTTTGTAAACAGTTCCATTATTGATTGTTTTAATCATAGTCTCTCCTTTTTTTCCTTTTTCTACTCTACTCCGTCCTGTATGATGCTGATCATATTTTTCATTTGAATAATCAGCTTTTCAACTACTACTAATCGTCCTTTTCTATATCTCTTTTTTAAAATCATTTAAATTTACACTCCATATAGCAATGTTTTCTGTTTTAATTTTTCATTTCCTCTTACTCCGATTACTCACGTCTGTGAATTATTTTTATTTTCCGTCTTTATGCATTTAAATTTTCCCTCTTTTCCTGTCCTTTTTGATAAACTCTTTTGAAATTTTAAAAGAAAACAACCGAAAAAAACCTACACTTTAGGACAATCAAAAATATTCAAGGTACCTTTTGTGCGATTTACCAACATTATATTCGCTAGCGCTCGCTCGGAAAAAAGGAATTTTCTACAAGGCTAACACGTCTCAATGCTAATCTCTCGGATTCGCATTTCCTTCTCGTAGAGTGCAACTCGCTGTAAAATTGTGAATTTTTCGCAGAAAGGTAAATGGTATTTTATTTTTTTCTATTTTTATTATTATTATTATTATTATTATTATTATTATTATTATTATTATTATTATTATTATTATTATTTGTATTCCTCTTCGTACTATTGTTGTTATCGAAGTAAAATAAATAAAGAGCGAAACGGAGGAAGAACCGAATCAAGGGTCAGTATTGAATTTATAAAATCAAGAGCCTTGAGCTGAAAGAAGAAAGGCAATAGCCCGGGTAATAAGCTTGTATCCCGGCAGCCTATATTAGAAATGTACACAGCCGTGGAGAAGGTGAACGAAACAATGTAATGAGCTTAAATCAGACTGAAACCTTCATCATATCGAATAGCACCCGGAGCTGTTTTATTGGTTCCTTTTCATGCAACTCTAGTACGAACTCGTTTGCGGCAGTCGACTACTAAAACTTATACTTCAATCGGTCGCCAGAAGCACCGTCCGTCCGTATGTTTCGATTTCTGCTTGTTTGAACTTCCATTTTCTTATTTACTCTTTATTTCTTTCGTGTCGGTGTAGAACTTTCCGGTTGAGAAAAGTATATTTTTTTATTTTCCGACATAAACAAAAAAAAAAAAAAACAAAAAAAGTAAAACGAGCCAAAACAGGGAGTTTTTATCTTTCTTCTTATTATTGGTGGCGTATTTTATCGAAGAAACAATTTTCGAAAAACAATTTTGACACAGCGTCGAGCCGGCAGATACACCGAATGCAAAGACAAATTCACTTGGCGAATTCGGCTGCCAAGTAATGCATATTTCTTTATTCGCATCCGATAAAAGTTAATCCGCGGTATAACGCTTACATCTGGCAAATATCGTGGCGAATATCAGAATGCCGAGAAAATTGTCGCTCGTAGAATACATTTTTAAATTAACTCGTTCCATCACATTTTTCATCCTGAAGTTTTTTTTTTTTTTTTTTTTTTTTTTGGTGTTTTCGATTGCGTTGGATTTTTCAAACAAATACAAGTGTCATCGCGGTAGATACGTACGTTATCGAGAATTTATATGTAGTGGTTTTCCTTTCTCTTGAAAAATCTTTTCATTTAATTTTTGAAACGAAAGCAAAAAGCAATGAAAGTTTTTCGATGTGCATGTTTTACACGCAGACCGGGGAATAAACAGGTCGTTATTACAAGCGATTCCTGATACTGCGAGAATGACCCTGCTAAAAAAGAGTTGATTAAACGGTTGCGCGACCTCTACTTTGTATTACTCGACTCCAGAGCTAGGAATTCGTCCAATTGGCTGATTTACCGACGTGCCGTTTCAGATTCCCCATCCGATTATTCCGGTGTGGTAATTCTTCTGCCCATCGGTTGGTCTTCAAAGGGGGGCGGCCGGGAGAACTTTTCTTCGAATTAGACACCGAATTTATTTCTTATTTTTGCAGAACAACATTAGTGGTAGTGGTAAGTAGAATGAAACGAGTTCGTACCAAAGACACGAGCGACGCGGAGATATTGTAAGAAATTCGAGAAAAAGGAATAAAATGGTAGAAAAAAAAATTATGGAAGAACAATAAATTTACGTGTCGATCATATCGATAAAAAATTAGGATTATAGATTTATATAATTTAAAAAAATTAATGAAAAATATAAATTTACATAACTAATAACAATTTATTTATTTATTTTTTTTTTTATGGTTACTCAACATTCACTTTTCTCTGGTTTTACGTATTATCTCATTATAATGAACTTTCCATCTAGACTTCCTATTTTCATCTTTTATTATTTCTAACTGATAATTCATTGTTGTGATATTATCATCTATCTACCTGCATGGTTCAGTCCTAAAATTGGTTTTCATCCATGACGATCCTTCTCCAGTATTCCCGGCTTTCCACTTTTAGAAAAGTTCAGTTTTAAATCAATTATAACTAAAACTCTCTTGTGCCATCTCCTTTTTGTCCATTGCAGCCCTCCAATATCTAATTTGTGTGTGATCCCGATCACATAATGTTCTGGTGTTCATCTCTCGTAACCGATCAAGCTGTTTGTTCTTCAATTAGTATCAAATTTAAAGCGCAAAATAATCATTAAGTCGAAAAAATCACCCGCGCGAAATTAATTTGCCCCGAAAATTAATCGGCGATTTTCGATGCTCTTCCTTCGTCCATTCTTCTTCTTCTTCTTCTTCTTCTTCGTGCAACCCGATTCGGATATATAGCTTAACCACTTTTCATGGATTCAACCATATGACGAAATGCGCCTCGATTTCTCGCAATCTGGAACAATTCTATTAATTTTGTAACTCCAGTCCATCGCTTAATATTTTGGAAATCCTTCTTCTTCCTCGTCCCATTTTCCCTTCTATCACTCCCATCATAATTGTGCGCAGAAGGTGATATGTTGAGCCTCTCATGAGAAATGTTGAAAGAAATTAATTTTGCGTTTTTTAATTATGTCCATTAATATCAGATTCCGTTTCAATCAATTGTAATAACTCCGCATCTTTAATTTTTTTCTAGTCCATGGTATCCTACAGATCCGACGATAACACCACTTTTCAAATGATGAAATACGCTTTTCCATATGTGCTTTTATTGTCCACGTCTCGCACCCATCTAAGAGTACGGAGGACCATACATAACATTTTAGCACTTTCTTCTTGATTTCCAGATTTAATTTTCTGTAGCAAAGTACATTCTTCATCTTCATAAATACATCTCGGGCTATCTCGATGCGCGTTCTTATTTCTACGTCCGGGTCATTATCCAACAACCTAGATACTTTTATTTTCCTACCCGTTCGATTTCCCTATCGTTAAGGAATAGTTTTTTATCTGTAATTAGTTATCTTGAGGTCACCATGAACCTGGTTTTCTTGATGTTTATGCTGAGCCCTTTTTTTCCACTTTCAAGAGCAACTGAATTCAGTAGACCCTACACCGCCCAAAAGATCATTTCCTCTTACCAAGGCTTGAAATGATAATTACATATATTCATTTAACGGGCCATTTCAATGAAAAATATCGAACCCAAATTAGTCGATCACGGCAATAATTTCCCGATACGGCAGTTTTCTGGCTTTCAAGGAAAAACCACGGGCCTTATAGTAAATTTCTGCATGCAAAAGAAAAATGAAAAATAAATTAACTTTAATCATCATCGCCTGAAATTTCATCGTCAGTATTACGATCAGTGACATGTTCATTTTCACTCACACTATCGTTGACACATCGCTTCCTAATTCCCCTTCATTTTTTACTTCTTCCTCCATTTTCTGTAACCACTGTAATATTTTTTCTTCTGTTCTCTTCATTGCTGTGCTGTAAGCTTTTACTATTTAGCGATTCAGTTTTCTTTCATTCCGTCGGTTGTTTCTCTGATGATGTATTTCGAAACAGAGTTAATGATGAATTCTTTTAACGTGGTTTCTACCGATAATTCGGATTATAGTTGAAATATGATACAGAGGCGTATACGTATTGCAAAAAATCTGATAACCAAAATGGTTAGTGCAGGAGATGAAGTAAAAAATAGCGTACGTATTATAAACAAGAATAATTATAGGAAATGTCTATTTACCAAGTTGTACTCAGATACTACTTTTTGAATTTTTTCACAGCTAATTAGGGAATTTTCCACCAGGTTGTGATACGTAAGTTACATATTACTGAGCGATAAAGGCTTGAAAAACTTTATGGTAAACCCCTAGTGTGACGCGTCGACGGGAGCTAAAAGGTTTATAGCGACGAAATTAAAAGAATTGCTTGTTACGGCAGTGAATATTTAGGCGCATGGGTAACTCCGGATATATTCTTAGAAAAATATTCCGACGCAACCGGATAATATATCTCCCCGATCGTGATTCTGATTTAATCTTAACTCCGAACGATGTGTTACATAATGAACAAACGTTGTCATACCTTTGGCGGGCTGTTTAATATATCTCAACTCCGAAAAGGTGTTAGCTGCGCGTATGCGCATCGTGTAGACACGTTCTCTAATAATCTGTTGAATCTATATTGTATAATGTATATTTATTAATTTACAGTTCATGAAAGATTTGCGTTGATACGCTTGTCTGTTTAATATATGCATTTTTATGTGTGGATGTTTCAGCGGTAATAAAGTAATACCTTTCGCTATATTTTGCTTATTAGCTTTTACGTGTTACCATACACATCCATGGTGGTCGTCAGCGGGGGGCAGCTTAGATCCTTGAAACTTTTTAATCAACCGGTCATGATAAATATTCATAGGCGCGTAATCATGGACAATTTGCCGGAAACCCACGAAAATTATAATTAACGATTTTATTCTTGTTTAATCAAAATATTAAGCCTTTACAACAGTTATAAATTTTATTTTCCCTATAACTCATATCCTCTTTATATCATCTTGCCATCGGCTGGTGACGCCTTTGTACACACTTATTTCTGTACACATCAAATGCTGACTGGTGTTAACGACTTGCGTTTTTACGTGTTGAAGTCAACCATCATTATGTGTGATTTTTGTAATGTGTCTATCAACTTTTTCTATTCATTGTCTATTACATTGCTTATGTTTTTTACTGTAAATGTAATTCTGCATTATGTAATGTTTAAGGAGTCGTGCGCATATTAATACATTGCATTAAATTATAAATTGGTTAATCCTTCAGGCAACAAACGTGCGCGTGTGTACACGATCATGTAAAAAAGGTGTAGAGCACTATAGTGTTTTCACCTTCGAATACTATGCTACCTTTTCATGTACAATATAGAATTCCATTGGAAACATACTACCGGCCCCCGGACATTTGTAATTTAAATGAAAATTGTGTGTTTGTTCGCATTGCGAATTTACGGTATTGATCGGCCTCTCTTGATTTTCTACGTAACGTATTTGCACAGTATAAGGATTTTTGGTACTTGTAGAATTTTATAGATGACGTGTAAAACCGATTTTTTTTTTATTAGGTAAAAGTTTTAATGGAATTACTACATACATTAGCGTTCATTCAATTACGTTCATTATTCACATTCCGCACAGCTATATCTGAATTTTATACTAGTAAGTCGGGAGTTCATTTTGAAGATAACGAGATTATGTATATTAAGAGATTTCAAGAAAGTTTGGCGTCGTGGTTTGCGTTTTCTTCAAATTTGGGTAATTTGTTCGTTAGAAAATTACCGCCTATTAAATGTTTATGGGCTAGGCCGAAAATTAAATTCGATGAAACGTTCGTTCGATGAAAGTCGAAATGGGAAAATTACATGTAGATGTTTGAAGAGAATGCGGTTTTCCGTATATACATATATATATATATATATATATTCTCTCAACTTAGTTATAAATATACCGTATAATACGCGGTTTTTGCGCAATAAATCGAACTTCTCGCTTCCCTATGGGTCAACCGCCGTCGACGAAGAAAACACTGTCCTAGAAAGACCTGCGGGGAGGGTATGCTAAATGATGACATGTGAGAAAAAATCTTTTGCATGACCTAAAATCGGACAATTTTAGAATTTTTGAAGTAAATTTTTTTGCGAAGAACGCTGAAACTTTCTCGATGAATTACATAGCGTAAGCGTAAGACTACGACAAATTAATTAAACTATGAAGAGTTACACGATGTAAAATATGCGAAACCTCTTGTACACAACCAGCACTAAAGGAAAAATAAAACAACTGAAATGTTTACGGAATGTTGCGTCAAAAAAATTCTATTGGAATGCTAGCCGAACTTTCAGTATGAAATACTTTAAATCTACTTCATTCAACAAACTTATCGCTATTGAAAATGGTGCACACTGAATAAACAAGAAACCTCGTTCAGAAATACTTGGCATTTTAAATAAAATATTCCGCATATAAAACTAATAAATACATACAGATTTTTTAAATATGTAAATAAACTCTGCCCTTTGGGGCTTGCAAAGCCTCCTTCAGCACTAAGCTTTTTTTCTAAGCCTTTTTTTTTTTTATTTTTTAGAAAAATCATTTACGTCATTCTTTTATTTTAAAAAAGTCTTAGCAATCGGGCAACATAGCATTCAACCTTTGTTATCTTATATAACATAGCGAAGCATAATCATTTGACAAAAAACTAAGGGCATTTAGCATGGGACGAAAAATATACTTCGGGTTAAGAATGACCTAGTCATTAATAAGTCCTTACCTAGTTGAAATTAGAAACGCTAGCAAAACGATACTTACTCTGTCAGAAACTGCCTTTGAGACTCGAAGAAAATTAGTAGTAAAACGGATAAATTTAACGCCTTTGAAATGTAACCAATATTTACTTAAATCGATACGTGGGAAAGTTGGCAAGGAGACTGTGTGTATTATGGATGAACTTATAAAATCGGAATTGGACGATCCACATCGTCAACGTTAGATATTCTAGGAGGAAATACACGGTTTTTTGTTGGGAAACAATAACATTCGGAATAGGTGATTTTTTAGCAACGTGACGACCGGTGATTTTAAAATATCCGATTTTCAGTTAAATTAAGGACGAAACATATTTTGACACTCGAAGTCATAATTACTGTCATGAAGGAAATTTTTTTTCATCAAGTACGCTTTTAAAAGCCCAGAAAATACACAAGTTCTACTTTGTTCTTTGCACCATTCGCATTTAAATTTCAAAGCTTGTTTTGTTATTATATTTTTTTCGTAAGATATTTCCTCTTTTTTTAAATCTATCCCTAACTCGTGAACTATCAATAGAGATAGTAGAATAAGTATAAAAATCATCGTTCAATGATGAAGTCTGATTATTCGTTAGTAAGTTAAGCCAGATTTAGTGACTTAATTCGCGAAATTTTCCAATATGCTAACTACTACCCAGTTTGTATGATTACACATAATCGCTCCTGATGTTTTGTTACAGATTTTCTAACCATATTATTCATATAATCCATACTTAAATCAGTACGTGTATAGTGGAATTTGGATTATTGTTGTTCGTCTGTACGATAAGTTAGAAACAAGTTTTGTATTTAGAATATCTTTATTCTCGCGATAACTTAGAGATTAACTGCATTACGTCTATTGGTATGGGCCTCACTAACAGCTATTTAAAAGTACTGAAAATTATCACTAGTTCGGTTATTTAGTTGACCAGTTATAAATGAATCGAAAAAAAAAAAAAGTAATTTCTTTTAATAGTCTGTCACAGGTGATGTACCAGACACGAGTGTTCCATCAAAACTTTTGCTTGCAACCGAATAAAAATACTTCCTACCCCACGATCAGAATAAAGACCAACATTTTTCCGATCTGGGTATTATTATCTTTGAATATAGAGAATATATTTATTATTTTTTATGCGATTTGTGTCCGAAGAATAGAGCTCTACCAGCGAGTTTATTGAAGTTCGTCAAAATCTCCCAGAAACGGAAAAATATCCCGGCTCAAACGGGTTAACCGAATTAACGTTTAGATTTTATTCGTGTGCCATCGGTATAATGTACCCGACGACAACACATTCGTTCAGTTCCATTAAAAATAAATTTTTTATTATTTCCAGAATTTCTGCTAAATTTTTCACACTTTTTTCTTTCTTGTCGTTTTTTTTTTCTCCTTTTTCGGAAAGCGTAAAAAACTAAAGGGACCGCAGAAAAATTAATGAATTTTGAAAATGTCGCCGGAGAAACTGACAATTCAACGCCGCTATCGACGGACCCGCGCTATTTGAATTTTTCGTCGACATCAGACAAAAATCGAAATACGCTTCGTGAAAGAATAATTTTTCATAATTTATTTAAATATACATATATGCTGTATGTGTATAGGTAAATCGCTTCTTCAAACTTTGCCAAGAGGCACAAGCCCTCTTGAACGGCTTCCCGTATTGGTTCATGTATAATGCTTATAGATGAGTTGTTTCCATTGACCATCCTTACCCTTTTTTTAAACCAGTGATAGACGATAATTACTTTTTCGAAAAAATCGTTAAACTGAAAATTAGTTAATACCCAATATTTTGCGATATTTTAAGCAGCAATAATTTCAAGTCGAGAATAAATTAGAAATCATATCTTATTTTCACGCCTATTTCGGTAGATTTGGATTAATCAATTTTGTCAACTGCCTCCCCGTAACTGAATCATTGATACCGATATGTAACCTAGCTGAAATAGTGTTCCTGAGAATAGGAAGGCATTTTTTGAGCTCAATTGTTTTCTGCCTTTTTTTTTTTTTTTGCAATAAAAACTAATTCTTTTGAGGTCTTTAGAAAGGAAAATTTAAAATGAACACTAATCAAACGTGGACGTAAAATCTGAAAAAGATTTAAATCACGATGAACTAGAAAATAAAAAGATACCAATAACGTACTTGTATGTACAGAAATATAATTAACAGATGATCTCAACAGGAACGATATTAGTAAACATAAATTTGATATATATTTCTAGATTCTGAGAAATAACTATTCTTACCAGACTCCGCATATCTCACACGAATCTTACCCACTCTTACCTTCTACAACGCATGTACTCTCCTCTCTGTCCCTTTTGCCTAACAACTCAACTCCTTATCCCCTATATTGTAACATCCTGCCAGGCACTTACAGCACTCAGAACCCAGCACAGCCTCCCCGCCTCCCTACCTCAGCTCCTATCTCAATCTTCCTCACATATACATAGTGTTTTCCGGTTCTTGCAGTCGCTTAAGCTATTAAATCTCATCTAGACTCTAGCCAGCCCCTGGGTGCATATGGCCCGTTCAATCGTATAATAATAATAATAATAATTCATCTATTTCCCCATTTAGAGAGAGGAAAACCGAAAAAGAAAAAAAAACAACATATTAACAAACCTGAATAAGCGTACTAGACTAAATTACAAGTTATTAAATTTAAAAAGTTTTATCGAATGTTATTTTTAGTTGGAATTATACTGAATTCGGTTAAGATTTCTACCACACTAACGTAGTGTATTATCGCATTATAATTATGCATTGTTTTCTATTTGCAGGTTTATATCTCTCGCAGCGTTAACGCGTTACGTTATTATAACTTATACTAAGATTTTATGATTTAGATTATATATTGCTTATCCTCCCTGTATGGGTAGAATAAAATGACGGATTTGTATCGCGTTACTTTACTTTTAATCATATTGCTTGTAAGATCGGTTTCAATTAAATATAAAACAAACAAATTTCTTAATAACAAACAGAAATAAGTATAAATTAATTTACTTTAAAATGAACTTTATTTTAGCGAAGCGTAGCTTATCATCGGCTAACAATACAGAGTACACACAATTCTGAAAACGGACTAGGTTCAATTGACCTGATTGAGTGTTGTTAGCTGATGATGGGCTATATATTCTGGAAAATGTTTCTGAAATAAGGTGATTATTTATTTTAATTCATGTAGCGCGGTATAGTCGTTGAGGTGCTCGGCTACCATAGTGGAGGTATTATAAGAGTTTTTGGCAGCTGTCTCGTTTCGGATCCAAGTCGCTGTCCCAGTGGTATAGCTAATCTGAGATTAAATATATTGGTTATACCAGGGAAATCTAGGAGAGCAAAGGCCGCCATATCGAGTAGAAAACGAACTGGCCCCAGTATTCTCTTTTGATCGATAAGGGTTAGAGTTCCGTTATGGAAAGCTGAACTTCACAATCCACAACATCACGGAATTTACTTTACTTAAATTAATTTATACTTTTGTTCGTTAATAAGGGGAATTTATTTATTTTACATTTATAAATTTTAACAAACAGGTTATAGATATATCTATATTTTCAACTTTTTTTTATAAATAATTTGAGGGTCCCACAAGGCACTTATCTGTGGGGTTCCAACATAATTATATCGTTTATTCGTACAGTATAACACATCAACTTAAATAATACATTCTATTACAACAAAAGAAAAAACAATATATTAACTTATATATTACTATAATACAAAATAATTCACAATCGTTTGAAATAATATTTTCTATTACAATATCTTAATGTCTTAATCTGTTATAGTACAATATAATTTACACTATGTACTATAACACAACTACCACTCTCCCAATAGCAACTTAAATCTGGAGATAGTAACGAGTCTCATGGCAATGTAATAAGTAGTTATTATTATGATTCTTTTTGCTATTATTTCTATTACTCTTTACACCACGCTATCAACTAAATTTTAATTTTGTATTTCCATTCTCTCCAAATTTTTTTATCTCGAATTTCCTTTAATATCTTCCGCGTTAATTTTATTGATACCTTTTCCTCTACATTGTCTATTTCACTGTTTTGTTTGTTTTTTTTTTCCCACTGTACCGGTAAACCCACAAACAGTGCTCGTGACCTCGACCATATGCTGATTACTTACACCCTAGGAATATAACGTAATTCCCAGGCATTAATCCAACCCTCCAGTGAGGGACTAGGTTCGAGTTACTGATTCTTTTTACAGACTGCCAAGATCACCATGGCTACCGATACAGTAAAGTATGGCCCATAGAACCCTGCAAAATCTATTAGTGATCATCTTAGCATATTATTGTCCAAGCATGATTATTACGATATATAATATTAAGTGTATCTAGTTAACACGATGTCCAGCAGAGCATGGCCCGTGTAACCTTGTGAATTACCATAAAGGGTGAAAATTTGTACTGGCTCGAGTACCATGGCAGCCATACGGTTCAGTATGGCCCATAGACTCCTGCTGGTATTATTTGCGCATTTAATAAATGCATTATGCTTTATCAGGGAATATCTAATTTAAGTTATCGGAAGAGCGTCACGGCACCATTTCCGACGTTTTAACCTCCGTCTAGGGTTACCCGGCAGTGTTCTAATATACATTTTGTTGATATATGGGTTGGTATTTTTACATAATTTTTCGAAGTATTTTGTATATTGCCTGATGTGAACCTCTTGGATAAACGGGATCTTTAAATCATTATGAAGAGTTGCGTTGGAGACGTATTTAGGCGCTGATGTGATAGTGCGCAGGATAATCGACTGCTTCCTTTGGATACGTGTTAGGTTACTTCTGCATGTATTCCCATACAGTTCCAAGTCGTACTTCCAAATGGGTGCGATGATGGTAAGATATATAGAGATCTTTTTAAGGTAAGACTTAGGTTAGACTTCTTTCCTAGCAGGGGGTACAACTGTCTAGCACGAGCAGCCACTTTTTGACAAAACTGCGCAACATGCACCCGCCAGGTGAGTCTTCGATCCAGGTACATCCCCAAATACCTCACAGAGTCCGATTGTTGGATCTCAACGTTATTTATTTTAACTCTGGGGTACGCCGTGAATCTGTTGCGAAAGGAGACATGTTGACACTTTCGTTCATTGAACCTAATTCTCCAGTTATCCGCCCATATCTGGATCCTATTCATATGTTGCTGAACTGCTAAGCTTGCATAAATGGGATTGGTATTAGAAGCAAGTATGGCTATGTCATCTGCAAAGGATGCCAAGATAGTCTGATTTGAGACAGGTAGATCAGCGATGTAAATTGAGTATAACACTGGTCCAAGGAGGCTACCCTGCGGAGCCGAGGCCAGAATTTTCCTCTCATCGGATTTGGTGCTATTAATTTTTACGATGAACTTACGATCCGATAAATAGGACCGAAGGAATAAGTACAAATCAGGGGTCAGTAACTGTTTGAGTTTATATAGCAGTCCCTCATGCCAGACTCGATCAAATGCCTGAGCAACATCCAAGAAAACTGCTGAGCATACTTCTTGCTTCTCCAGCACTGCGGAGATTGCGTCCACTAATCTGTGGCACTGCTGTATCGTAGAGTGCTCCGCTCTAAACCCAAACTGATGATGAGGAATTACGTTTTTGGCTTTTAGTATGGGATTAATTCTTTTTAGGATTAGCTTTTCTAGTACCTTGGAAATCGAACTAAGAAGACTAATTGGTCTGTAGGAGGACAAGGACTCCCGGGGTTTATTTGGTTTTGGGACCATTAGAACCAACGACCTTTTCCAGCATTTGGGAAAATAACCTACTCTCAAAATGGCGTTAAATATGTAACACAACAATATTGTAGCTTTCCTTGGTAAGTTAGATAATATTTTACCATTTATATTATCTAGGCCCGGTGCTTTATTTTGCGGCGCGATTTTTAGACAATTGTAGACCTCCTTTGGGGAGAAGGGATTGGTAGGAAGATGGAGCTGCAACGGTTGTTCTAGACATTGCTTGACATGTTTAGTATGGGTTTAATTATTACTGCTGCGAGGAGTGAAAATCGTCTCTAAATGACTCGCAAACGCGTTTACTTTCTGGTCTTCAGTCCTAGCCCAGCTTCCATCTGCCAATTTAATGTTATACTGTTCTTGTTGTCGATAAAGTATTTTCTTGGTCGCTAGCCATAATGAATTGTCATTAGTACTTAAAGAATCCAAGTGTATTGCTTGAGAACATTGTTTTTGTACTTCTTTATCTCCTCTTTTAATTTACACTGAAGCTGATTATACGTAGCTTTTAGCGATGGGTAACGATTCGATTGCCACCTCCTTCTTGCTGCCCGCGTTGATTTAATCAGCTTTCTCATTTTTGCAGGAACAAAGTTGTTTGTGTTCTGTTTATGATCTTTGTATGTAGTGGACCTACAGCATGCAGTTTGTATCATTTCCGTTAGGTTGTTAACCGCAAATTCGATGTCATCCTCACTCTTAAGTCTAACATTCAAGCTAATATTATTTTCGATAAGCGTTGCGAAATACGTCCAGTCGGTTGATTGACTATATAATCTGTATGGTCTCTGTTTGGTAATAGGATTAATATCTAGAGAAGCTAGGACCGGTATGTGATCCGAAGAGAGATCGTTCATGGTATTACATAGCTTGTAAAACTTGTGTAGTCCACGGCAGATGTAAAAGTCCAATATATCCGGTACTATTTCACTGTTAATGCTTCTAGATCGTACACGTAGCAAAATTTAATCGTTATTTCTAGTGCTGTACGTTCTTGTTCTAGTTGTTAACTGCCTATCTTCGAGTTTAGCACTCAGTAGTTTGCTGTAATAATAAAACATTTTTGCTGACATTTCGTTATGTTTGTTCCATCAAGTGATGAATGCGTTTTGACTCTTGTTGTGTAATCCTAGTTATAAACATTTTTTTTGCAATTTGTTAATTTTCCTCATTCCAATTAGTTTTTGGCTCGCCCCGAATTCCGATTCCGTATTTAATTCTAGACATTATTACTGCTTCGAAATATAATAACCTTAAGCTTTTGTCTGTCATGTGACATCTTGTAAAGCCTGTAGTATTTATTGGTCTCGAAAAGTAATATTTCAAGAGTTGAAGGTATTTCTCCAGCTGTTATTAGTTACGGACTGCTCAATAAGTTTCTCTAGGCCATTATCCTTTCGGGCATTTTCATCCGGAAAAGCTATGTGCGGTATTTTTCGAATTTTAAAGTAGATTTTCAAGAAAGTATGATCGCGTAAAGTTCAGCGAGAAATGCAGAATAAATGTTCAAATCGGGATAGAAGAGCAAAAGTTTTCATATATTCATTGAAATAATCGGAAAGGTAAAGTAAAGTAAAGTAAGTCCTATACTTTTGACAGGGCATCGGATGGATTGTGAAGTTAACGTTCACAATATACCAAGCCCATTGAGGTCAGTTCCCTGGTAGTTCTCTGTTAAATATCTAGAGAACGGATTTTCATTATTAATTAGAAGTTGAGTAATTTTGCATGTTTAGGTTACCGCCATGCTAATACTGGCTGCGGACTTTTCGTTGGAATTACGGTGGCCGGTGTAATTCTATATTTTTCTGTTTACCTGATCGGCGAAACGTGTAAACAAAATTCTACGAATATATATCCTAGGGAATTTCGTAACAGCGCATTTATATTAAGCGTTTTGCGCAATCTGCACAGAACAGATGGCTCGTTATAAGGTGAGATTTTTTCCGTACTCGGGGCAGCGTCAGTGAATCACTGCAAATCGCATAGCGGCTATTTATCCTTTGAAAGTTTAGCAGATGAGCTTTGTTGAAATTTCGAGAAAACGCGATTGAAAGTGTTCGTGCACCCCCCTGCCCCCCTACTTTAACCGTCGTAAATTGCAATCCATCTGGATTGCAACTAACAAGCTGAGTACACGAAAGCGCTGGCGACGAGGTAAGTTTCTTCAAAAACTTTTCCAGATCGTGGTCAAAATTATATAGTAGCGGAAACATTTCTATTCTTCGCTATTATTAATGGACATTGAACTCACATCAATCGAAATCAGATTTTCTCCATCGGTCTACACAATCTCGATATTACGAAGGCGAATTAATTTCCTCAAGTCAGTTCATGCAAGTTTCAAACTTTTACCCGTAAGAAAAGATTAATACATGTAATTACGAACAGGCGTAATTAACGAAGAACATGAAAAAAAAAAAAAACCAAACAAGAAATTAGTTATCGATGATGGACCCTATTCGAAATTGTCCGAAACGTCAGGTAGTGTTTTTTTTTTAATAGTGACGTGATTTTCACTGAAAATTTTGATTTTAATTAATAAAAAAAACCTTATCAGAAAAATTGCAAGATTAAAGAAAATTTACCAAACTTATAGTTCGCTTAGTGGTTACGAATTGTGAAATAAAATTGAAATTGTTCTACATACGACGAGATTGATCAGTTATCCTGTAAACTTATATCCCGGGGACATTGCCGGTAACGTATACATGTAATATAGTAGGTAGTTTCTGTCGTTGTACGGACGAAAAAAATAGGCTCTTTTTGACGATGAAAGAATTTTTAGAATCGCTTCGATTGTCTCTGAGTGGGACGACAGTAGATGAAAAATTTTTTTCTTCTTTTTAAACTAGTACAGATTGTACGAGTTTGGAAATGTGTCTATTGACGTAGACGTAATTCTTATCGTGTACTTTAAGAATTTCCGATTTTCATAATGAGCACTACTTCTAATGAAACTGTAAAATGTCCTATACTAGTACTAATATTCCGTATCCATAGAGAACATACAACTATAAGGAAAAGAAGAAAATATATTTTATAGGTTTTATTAAATATTTATAACGTAACACATCTCTTAATCTTAAAATACAATCATCAGCACTATAAAAACTTACTCGGATCAATAATTGCAAAATTAACTTGAAAAAATATTTGGAAAGAACGCGGAATCTAAGAAAAAAGAAGTTTTGCAATTTAACATAAAGATATACTAAATGGGAATGATAAAGGTAACCTAAAAATCTAAAAATATACATCTCAAGGAAAGACAGAGAAAAGACTAAATTATTACAGGGATATGGGTGGACGATTTTATTGGAAATGGAGATAAATTAATTAATTCGAGCTCCGGATAATATATTTAATATGATCAGTTTTACGCGTAGACGTTAATTATAATTTACAGCACGAAAACAAGTCAATTATGTTTAATCGTTTAAATAAATCCAATGTACGTACGATGTATGTAGTAACATAAATGTAACATAAATAAATACCTCAATAACAAATAAAAATAAGTATAATTTCTTTTACCTTATTAAAGTTAAATTATTTTATACCTATTTTTACTTGCTGTTCGGATATTTATTTTTATAAGTGTTAACGAACAGACGTGTACGTATATGAATGAGAAATTTTCTAAGATGAACGTGAGACGGCAATATTATTTCGATTTATAATTACAGCCCTCGTTATTTATTGAATAGTGACTAAAGTAAAGTGAGTTCCATACCCTTGACAGGGCGTTGAGAGATTGTAAAATGTTCGAAAGAACAATAATATTTTTAATACGTATTTATAATATAATAAACAACAAATAGTCTGTGAAAAAAAATTTTACCAAAATGTGCGAGAGTGTTAAAAACTAAGATAAACACTTTCTACGAGAATGTGATTATAGTTATGATGTATAGTTGTTATAACAGAAAATCATGGCTAGAAGAAGGCATTCATGGATGAAGAACACTTTTCAATTTAGATTATATTTAGGAAAGGTAGCGATGGAAACTGCGAGATAGAAATAAGACGAAGAATAGGCCTGGCAAAGAATGCGCTAGGTAAACTTACAAAAATATGGAAAGATCATCACATAACATGTCAAGTGAAAAAAACGCTGATGCAAACGCTGATACACTCAATATTCCGGTATGGTTCAGAATCTTGGAAAATAACGGCGGCTTCACGTCGGAAAATCGAAGCCTTTGAGATGACCTGCTATAGGCGCATGCTAAGAATATCCTGGATAGAACACAGAACCAACCAGTCAATTCTAAAACAGCTACATATTACACCGACGCAACGACTATTGCCCACGATAATAAGCCAGAGTCTAGGGTTCTTTGGGCACATAATGAGAAGGAATGGTTTGGAACGAAATATTATACAAGGAAAAATGAAAGGAAAAAGGAGTCGGGGACGGCCACCGATGAGGTTCCTAGATCATCTCACAGCTGCTACAAAAATGCCGCTGTCGGAACTAATAAAATCAAGCAGCAACAGAGAAGAATGGGGACAGGTGGTCGCTCGATCCACTGGTTTATGATGATTGGTCACGACGTCCGCAAACGGACAATACGACTGAAGAGAGAGAGAGAGAGAGAGAGAGATTAGGAACAAAGCTTAGTTAAATAATTACACGTGGAAAGAATAACGAATCCGTGAGAATGTATGAATTGAAGTTGCCGCAAATTATCAAAATAGAATTATTTTACATAGGACTATATATTATTTGCGACCTAAAATGGATGGATCTTATTTATTAGTCTGTCCATAATATATTAACTGACACGGATATTACTTTCCAAACGAGTATTTTTATTAATTGCTGTAGATTTTAATTTGCCGATTTCGGACATTATTTGAAACTGTGCAAAAATTATGTATATCCTTGAGATCGATATCTCTTATTTATAAACATCTAACTCGGAACGATAATATCGCTAATTTCTTGGGTAAAACTTTCATTCGGTGATTAGCATGATTTATACTATTAATAATGTTAAAGTACGTTTAGCCGGTCTGCTAAGGTAAGTTTCAGCCTTTCTTTTCACATAGAATTTAATATTTTCTATCGCGCACAGAAATTTAAATCAATGCGCTCGATCTACAACAGCTGTAACGGAAACATTCAGTTGATCCTCTTAAGATTACGAACTGAGCACCTTTATTTGCTTGCACTGGGTTCGTATCTTATGCATATAGTAATATAAAAGGTGGTACCAAAATCCATAATTAAACAACTCCTTAACAATATAAACAAAAAATAATTAACGAGTGTCCATCACGCAAATACATTAATGAATATATCTTATGGGCGGCTCCGGCTTTCCTTCATATTCTTTCACTCAACATGGGAATTATCTAGGTTGTTTCGTTAAACCGTCATTAACGTTATATCTTACGGGCAACAGCCAGTGTGAAAGCTGACGTGTTTATGATTTTTATTGTACGGAAAGTGATTCTTTACAAAACGAACGCGGTATTTACATTTACATCATTGGCAGTATTTAATATTAACATTATTTGTGTATCATTGATGAGAGTTAAATTTTTTGGCAACATTTACAACATCGACACATTGCAGGTATGCGTTGTTATTCGAAAAGAGAAGACAATGCGTACTGAAGTAAGAAATATAGTGGCGCGTTTCGTCGGCGTATCCTGAAAAAACGACGTCAATGCACATAAAATCGCGTGATGTGGAAATGGATGATTCGTTATTTAGTTCGAATCCGAATTCTGCGCCGATAAATTCTATGAATACCGTGCGACTCTCGTTCATCCAAGTTAAGATCACCACCGAGAACTGGGGAATCCGCGTTAAACTGATTGACGTCTGTGCTGCGGGGTAGAAGAGGCGCATAGCCTGAGGAAACTTGTGGCCGACGAATTCGCGATCCATGAAACGGCCTCGATCATGGAAGTAAGGACTAACCATCGCCAATCTTGGTTAGTACACAGATGAGAAGGCGACATCAGCTTTCCCCGCATCACTTGCACGAGTGTGTAGTAATGTAGCGGCTGCCAGATAATTTCGCAGCAGACCTTTTACTTGATCGTTCGTAAATCGATGTGTCTGGCAAACAGGCGGTAGTTGACGGAGGTTGCCGATAAACGCCGTGCCCATACCCGCGAAGGGGCGCCCATGATCATGCATAATGTATCGAAGTCGATAATTTATCTGTCCGAGGTGAGCGAATCCGATCATAGTGCACTCGTTGACGACAATGATGTGCGAAACACGTTCAGTGCTTCCACTTGGAGGAAGAGGCCCGTCATCTTTTGCGAGTTGCTGATACGAAAGACAGCGTGTACAGAGGATCATCGATATACGTGTATGTATAAATAATACTTTTTTTTTTTTTTTTTTTTGCGTTTCCATGGTAACATTTTATGGTAAAATTTCGTGGCACAGACAAATTTTTGGAATGACCGCCAATTATCATATAATTTAAAAATAAAATAGAAGTACTTGTAAAGGTTTTAATTAAATCCGCATAGCGCTCTCGTATGTGAAAACAATCGAGAAATCTATATCCAATTGTGCAAAACATTTCTGTTCGTACATAAGCTGCACAAACAAAAAAACAACTAAGTAAGCAACATTCTGTGTACTAATGTGATACATGCGGTCAGTGTTATAAATATTCCATGATTTTCGACAAGCGTCGGAATGTGTAATTAAACATTATTTTTTTAAAAAAAGTGTAATTTACGTGAATTGTATTTTTTAAGAGGAGTACTGCGATAGGGTGGTGGGAACACAACGAGTTAATGTAATTCTGAATGGGAATTTGGGTGAGCGTTGCGGGTAATTTCGAAGAACGATATTTCCGTATAAAGGACAAGTGCAAACTGGAGTCGTTTGATATCTGGTGTTGGCCACCAATGCTAAGAATAAGACGGACCCCGATAGGATATCGAACAGTGAAGTACTAAGCAGAGTCCAAGAAAAACGAGAGAAATATTAAAGACAATAGAGAGAGAGAAGAAATGCTGCAATGCGCCATATTATACGACACTTAACATGGGTCACAAACCTAATTGAAGGTAAAGTAGAAGGGAAAATAGAAAAAGGAAGACCTCGCATTCGGTTCATCAAAGGAAGAAAGTCTTATCGAAGCGCGCGAATATCCTACATTGAAGAGAAGACGATAACGATTATGATCTGCGTTGACGAGATTATTTCCACGTGCATCGTTCAATAGCGGGCAGCTGAAAAAAACTGATAAAAAATTGCTCGAAAAAAGAAAAAAGATTACAGTTAGAACTATTATTAATTGGTTAGAAATCGAACGGTAGTTCCGTTTTTAACATCGTCAAATTTCAATTTTTTTTCCTGGCAGGATATCAAGAGATACAAACGTCATAACGTCGTAGCAGTAACAGTCTAACCAAAAATAGATAAGGGCACGTTGAATTTAAAAAACGGAACGGGAAATTATTTTTATTGTCGTCGTTCGTTCGTCAATTAAAATTCATTGTCCAAATCGGCTCGTCGGCTTCTTCAGAAGAAAGCCGCTTAGCGTAGAACGCCCGGGAAAATTTGTTGCCACCGATAAATTTCTTTATAGTAAGGTGTGTACGAAAATAATAAAAATATTAGTTTACGCGGGGGCACTGGGGACTGCTGCTAAATAACTGCGAAGAATTATGGAGGGGA
Source organism: Icerya purchasi (assembly GCA_039619475.1). NCBI lineage: Eukaryota > Metazoa > Arthropoda > Insecta > Hemiptera > Monophlebidae > Icerya > Icerya purchasi. Next base: position 97,057,769 of record CM077115.1, read on the forward strand.
ACTCAGTCTTCGGGTCGCGAGACGGAAAATTGCTCTGATTAAAATTTGCGCTGTTTTTTTTGGAAACAATTTTACCGGCCAAATGAGATTTTGTACGAGTAAATTTTACGCTTCTACTAATACTAACTAGTACTATTACGAATACTAATACTAACTAGTACTCTACTACTATTATCGTTACGGGTGGTGTCAGGAAAAGCTTGTAAGAGCGTATTGAACGTGCTATACGAAGATTAACTGAATAGAAGAGAGGACTCTGAGATAATGCGGATGATGTTTATTATAACAAAAACTAGAAGAAGAAAAAAGAGGGGGCGAAAGAAATAGGAAAAAACGACCCCCGTCCCCAACGGAGACATTTTTTCACGAGATGGGCTTTAATATTTGGTATATTACGCGATAATACGAATTTACAGGCTACGAAATATCATTCGGCGGCATTAGCGTGCACTTGAAGATGGTTAAGCTAACTTTAGGGAAGTGTACAGCGTGTAAATTGACTAAAAAATGACGTCTTCAGCCTACGATAAGAAAAATTTAATTCCTTTCTCCATCTAACGAGGTAAAATTTATACTCCCAGAAAACGGTCATTGCTGCAGGATACCGTGTTCTTTTAGATATACTGCGACAATCTATTTCCCGCCACCATTTTTTTTTTTCGTTTTTTTTTCTTTTTCTTTTTTGTTTTATATAAATCTCGATTATTTATCTTTTTTTGTTACCCACAACTAATTACGACAACCAGAAATAAGCTGAAATATAACAATCGGTGCTAAAATAGGACAAAGAAATTCCCCACTTTTTAGTATATAACAAAAAAAAAAAACAAAAAAAACCCAGTATTTCCTTTGAACATATCACGCGGATGAACGTGTTCTATTTAGATAGCGTTCGCTAACCGCAACAGTTCATCATTAAAAAGCGGTACGCGACCCTTCGGTAAATACAATCGGATAATATGCAAATCTTCTGCACACAGGCCAATAGCCTGACAAATTTCGCAAACCCACTTTAGCAGCAAATGCGCTCGCGGTATTTATTTAGACTTGTGCCGAAGTCTTTACAGCGATACAAGTTTTTCAGCTAACGATGGTTCGGAAAGGAAAAAATTTTACACTTCCTCTAGAACACTTGTTGTCTCACATGAACCTGTAGCTTGCCGATTTATTCCAGATGCCTTTCATTCTTGCTAAATAAATGCATACTGTTCCGTACGCACCCGCTTCAGCACAATATTGTAACTGTCCGAAATAAACGAGGATAAGAGAAAATCTAAAAAAAAAAAAGAAAAAGAATTTTTTCTTTTTCTTTCCTACCCTGGGCGCGCTAGCGGCCTTGACTAACAACATGAAAAATTAAGAGTTATAACTAAATAGCCAAGCGGTCAGAAATGGAAAAGACAAAGGACAGCGGCAATGGAATAACTGAAGGCAATGGGAAGGAAAAAGAATATAAGTAGCGTTAAAGGGAGTAGGAAGACCCAAAACTAGAAGTTGGGCGTAAAGAAAGGAGCGTTCGTTAGAGAGTGTAGAACATTCGAATAGGATGTGATTTGAGTCACAAACACAAGAAGGCTCAGAAGCGTGAAGAGAGCAGAAAGGAGAAAGAGCTAAAGAAAAACGAAATCGAGAAGAGGGGAGTAGAGAATGATTGATTCTAAGCCTAATTAAGGAAACAACAGTGGAACGACGACAGGTAGGAATAGATTGAAACCAAGGCAGGAAACTAGGAACCGGTTGAATAAGACAGTAGTATGAATAATGATTAGAGAATAAAGATGGATACATGTCAGACCAAAGTCTAGAATGATTAGAGCGTGATAGAGAAAGAATGTCTGAGGAAGGAATAGGAAAGGACCAATGCGGGCGGCTGAGCGAGCTAAAAAGTCAGCTGCGTCATTGCCCTCAATATTGGAATGACTAGCATAGAAAGTCTATGAGAATGGAGCGGAACGAGAACAAAGAGGAGACAAGAGATCGAATAGAGAGGATGATACCGTCAGAAGTATGAGAAGGAGGAGAGGAGATGGTTTGAAGAACGCCTTTGGAATCAGAAACAATCAGGAATTTGTGAACCCCACTCGTAGAGGATATGAATTGAATGGCACGAAGAATTGAGATCGACTCGGCCTCAGCCAAAAGGAAGAAAACGCTACTGGGGTCTGCGAATGAGAAGTGGTAATAACGGCTAAAGGAAAAAGCAAAACCGGTTTTTGCTTTTCATTCCACTTGAAATTTTTCCTAAAAAATTACTTTGTGTACGGGTTTTAAGTTGTAGTTAATGAATTAATTCTTTGGGCATTCTGTTTTTTTCCCCTTAATTCCTTCGTTTGATCTCTCGACTTTATTTAAAAAAAAACAAAAAACAGTCCTTTTAGATGTTCTCATATCGATCTGTCCAATCTGATTTAAAAGCAAAAGCGGTTTTTGCTTTTCATCCATTTGAAGTTTTTCCTAAAAAATTAAGTTTCAATTTTCTGTACGGGTTTCATTATCATCATCAATCATTGAATCCTTTGGTTCATTGTCTCCATTCACTCCTATATTCCATACTACTGCTTTTAATCGGCTATACGTTGTGCATTTCATATCTTTTATTATTTGAGATACATGGCTCTGTTTCTCGGTCTTCCTCTCTGTCGTCGGGCTTTTCTTGTTTTTCCCTCTATAATTTTCGATAATATTCCATCATTTTATATGACCGATCATTATGGTTCTACGCTTCTTGATGGTGTTCAATAAGCTGCGAGTTTCCGTCACTCGGTTAAGGACATTTTCATTTTTAACTTTTTCGGTCCATTTTGATTTTTAACATTTTCCTCCAGAACCACATTTTTGCCCCTTCCAGCTTTTTCTTTTCGCTTTCGTTTGTCACCCAGGTTTCACACCCGTACAACATTACACTCCATATGTACAACTTAAACAGTCTCTTTTTTTTAGGTTCATATCCATACTTTTGCTGGTTAACAACGCGTATTTTTGCATAAAAGCGCTTTTTGCTAGACTGATCCTTCGCTTTACTTCCCCTGTGCTTTTTCCATTCTCTGTTATCAGATAAGTGGTAGTTAATGATTTAATTCTTTTTTCTTAATTGATCTCTCGACTTTATTAAAAAAAAAAAAAAAATCAATCCTTTTAGCCGTTTTTATATCTCTATCTATAAAATCTAATATCTTCTTCAAATCTTGATCCTCAAATTCTGCTCACTCATGTTCACTCTTATCGTTCTGATTTTGCTATTTCGGTGGTTTCCTCACAACTCAATGAAGCAGCCATTGATGATGCTTTTCAGGCTTCTCTTTTTCTTTTTGCTCCAACTTGTTGGAATCTTTTAATGTTTCCCACTGCGCTTACTATCAACTATTTATTCATAATTTCAGCTATTTCTCCTCCCATACTGTCTGCTTTTGTTTCTCTAAACTTTCAAAAAGCGGCTTTTGTTTTTTTTGTTCGAGATAATCATTTTATTCAATATTTTTCAGCCGTTTCCGGAACTGATCGACATTATCAATAAACACACACACACACACACACACAAACACACGTGTGATTAGTTTACTGTTTCAGAACCTGATCGAATCTGAATTTCTTTTCTTTTTCTTCCTAATTCCTTTTTTTTTTTTTTCTTTACGTACCAGTGTGCATGAGTTATATTCGTAAATTTCTAAACCACCTACCGTATAGGTAGCTGATTTTAGTTGACTGTATTTCCTTTGGGTAGAACTGTTTTATTCGAATCCCGATGCTGCTCTTTGTAACTTTCTAAAGTTTCACTCGCGCTGGATTAATGTGTCCATAGTGTAGACACGCCTAAAAATAAAAAATAAAAGTAATTTTAAAAAAAATTGTTTTGTCTAATTGGTTAAATTGTCGTTCGGGTAGTCTCTCTGATACCGCCGCTGCTAGTTGAACCCGAGTTTATCGCAATTTCGCGATTTTACAGTCTTGCGCTCTAGACATTCGTTGGTCCGTTATTTATTTATTTTTTTTTTGTTTGATCTTTCGCCGAGTGGTTCCCGAGGGAATAAATTTAATAACTGCATTCGCATCAATCGCGTCTGGAACAGGGACCGGAAAGAAGTGTGAATCCGCATCAATATACCGGGGTATACATAGTTGGAAGTGGCTTTCTTCAGACGTCGAATACGAGTCGCGTTCCCGGAACAAAAGCTACAAGTTCAGAAATAATGTAAAGTGTTTCCCATAATTGTAACAAGAAAGCCACGAGAGAGGTGCTGATATGTAACCTTTGTAAAGACAAAAGGGAGGGAAAATCGTATTGCGCAAACAAAACTCGTGCACACTAGGCCAATAAAGAATTCCCTATCGAAATATCGGTATTTTATACAATAAATAAACGTTCCCACTCATTAGTTACTCGAAATAGCTGAAAACCTTGTAGCGTGCCGAATGGAGCATTCGCAAGTTCAGGCTACATAATTCGCCTTCACCTGCTCCCTAAAATTCGATTTGCATTTTTATTTCCGAATAAACACTAAATCCGTTAAACCATCGTCCTTAATAGAAACGAAAGTTTCCCAAGTCAAAACAAATTCAGATTTGTGTGCGAGGTAAAAACGATGCGGATGTATTTAAAAAATAATTAGAATTTATCAATTTCGCTGTTTATATCGGTCCGATTCGCGACATTTTTTTTTTTTTTTTTTTTGCTGGGTTATATCTAACACGTCTAAAAAGCAATGGCAAATCCTTTGGTACTTCTATTCTCGCGGCGAAGTATCAAAGCAAATTGAAAGAGAAGAAGTCTGCTACCACTTTTCTAGTAAAAAGAAATGGTTTTTAGCTTATCGGTAGAAGTATGAAATTTGAGCAGACCAAAAAAAAAAAAAAAAAAAATTAGAGATAGTTCAATTTCCATTTGATGATTTGATACTAAGAACGCATTAAGAAGCCAACACTTACATAGAACAGTGTAATCGGTCAGCCGGATCAAACGTTTAACTAAAACCAAGTACTTCTCTACTCTGACCGAGTGACCCGTTATACACTGCGTATTTTTCGCTGCGAAATTGTACCGATGCTGCTGCTATTTTATCACAGCGAAGTGACATTCGCAGACCTCATTTATAAATACGTTGCAAGAAAGTCTGTCGACTGTAACGAAAAGCGGTACACAGACGCAGCACGGCATTGAACCTGTGAAATTAAATGAAGTAGTGTATAAATGCGTATTCACTTTTAAATCGATTCTTTTTAATGTGCTAGTAATTATTTTCTAAATAATATATTTCAATTTTTGTTCTATATACTACGAGACGAAGGCGCTGTATATACACGTATATTAATCAGTATTTAAAAGTTATATTACTTCATAATCCTTTTTATTAATTAATTAATTAATTAATTTTCGAATTAATTTTGCGTTATTCCTTTTTGATGTTTACGCAAATTATTTTGTAACAGATTTCGTAATTTCCTTTATCAAAATTTAAATATCCACTTTCTTTTACGCAAATTTAATTTTTTAATTTTTGAAATTTCACAAAAAAAAAAAATTAACTTCTTAATTAGAGTTGTTTGTGTAGTGGCGTATGAAATCCATTTCAACATTTTGCGGTCTTGAAAGACAAGGAGAAATATCAGGATTTGCCGCCGCTGTCAATTTGGAATGTTTGTCAGTTTTGATACAATCGACGATTTTTTACTCGTTGAAAAATTGGATCAGAGTGGTTAAATTTTGCTACGAAAAAAAAAAAAAAAAAAAAAAGAGAGAATAAAGTGCAGCAATGTTTCGGTAAACTGTCTGCTAATAGTGAAACAAAGGTTTACGAGTGGTATATAAGCCTTTTCAAGATGGTCGCGAAGGCATTATCCGGAGCCAAGTGAAAAAAGTGAATGATTACGAACGGTTGCCCCGAATAACTACTAGAAAAATCGCTGATAACGCTCAGACGTTGGTAGAGCAATATTTATTCAAAAAATTGTTGAATTTCAAACAAAAACAACGACACATAAGTTACTCGGGAGTCGCTAAATGAAGTGAGTAATGATGCAAAACCAGTGAAACGTGTTGTAACACAAGTGATCAAAACAGAAGTTTATATGTGACATTGAAATTAAGGCTCAAGTTGCATCCCGGCGAAGGAGACATTCCTAATCGCCCAGCTCGATCGAATGCGAAGCTTAATCTCACTATGCTTTTTGATTTTAACCTCATAACCATGAGTGTTTCCCAAAAGATCACACGATCGTTAAGGAATGTTCTACCTGCAAGTTCCACTCTGCTTGCGTGAAGCAATCTGGAAAAAAAGGCCAAGTTTTCGTAACGGAACAAGCTTTTGCAGTAGTACACCTACTGACATTTCATCGCTTATTCGCGAAGTTATGGCCAAAACCAATAATGTTACCGCGCAACCTCCTCGTATTCATCTTGAACGAAACCGAGTAACTCTCCGAAAGTGAGAGTTCTCGAGAAATTTACTACTCCTTCATTAGGTTTATCATTCGATTTTATAATGTAGCTATCAAGAAGGCGGTAAAACTATATTATTTTGCATAAAGTAGAAAGGTTATTTGAAAAATAGGAGAAAAGGACATCTTTTTGGATTTAAATTGGTATTTTATTTTATAAAATTTTTTATTTCTTTAAATTTAGTTATTGCGCATGATATATATATTTGTCGGATCCACGGGGGGATAGGGAACCACCTCCCCTGCCAAAGAACTAAAGCCTATAAGAAAAAATTTGTTATAACAGAGAAACTTATGGTATAAAAATTTGTATGAATTTTACCTACGGATTTTAATAACTAATATTTAATACTATTTTTACTAGTAAAACTATTAATGTTCCTTTTTTATTCTATTTTAAACACAACTCTGTCGTCGACCTTTTGCCATTTTTATTTATTTTTAATTTTGTAATTTTAATTAAAAATACATAGTAGTTCAATGAGAAATATATATATATTTAAACTTGCTCATGAAGAAAGAATTCGGATCGGATTACTAACAAAAATAAAAAAGAAGTAAAGTGTCTAATAAAAATTCTTTCTTACTATTTCTAAACTACCATTCTTTAGGTATAATTTTATAATTTCGTTTTATTTTTTACCCCTAAATATAAGACAAAAGTTAAATTAAAAATTGTAATAATTATGTATTTTTAAAACAGTTTTAAATTTCTATAAACGTCGCTATTTTATTTTCTTAATGAAACAAGGGGTATTTTTCAAATCTACTGCCTACCGCAGAAGATTTTACGTAATTATATAATTTTCTCTCTAAAATGTCCTTCTGGATCCGCCCCTGTATATCATATATATATATATATATATATATATATATATATATATATATATTGCACCTAAAGTTTACAGGGACCTGTGTGGAATTTGATGTATAAGCTCTTGAAATTGCCTAAAAATTGTTGGAAGTGTTTGGAATTGTATGAAATTTTTTAGAATTTTAGCATTGTGATGTATAGATTTTCTTAGACGACTCCTTAATTGAAGGTATTTAGACGCGTCTTTTTGTAGATTCTTTTGCACAAAAAGTATACAAACTAATATGGAAGCAATTACAAGAACAAAGTATGGCAGTTTGTAAATATAAATGATAAATACGCGACAAGAAAAAGAAAAAGGCCACAACATGCCCGTAATAAAAATGACCTACAGGTTGTGAACCGAGTAAAGTACAGATTACGTAGTTCAATGGTGACGAAGCGAACGATTGGTTTAAATAAATATACACTTATTCTGCATAAATGGAATTAGGGCTAATATAGAAAGTTTTACGAGTTAATGTAAAAAGGCAATGTAACAAAAACGAACCAAAAGAGAGAAAAAAAATAGTATTTAACATAAATCTAAAAATATCATAACTATTAATTACTTTTAAAAGTAGTATTCTTACTCATACCTGTTTGATAGAGATAACATTTTTTTTAAAATAATTTGTTTTCTAAATATTAAAGGAAGCTAGTGATAACCAACAAATATACTCATCGCAGAAACGTTTTCAGGCAAAGCTCATCATCTTCGAGTGAAATTTCTGCGAAGGTATACTTCTGGTTATTACTTGCTTGTTTTGCCATTTAGAAAATATGTTATTTACGAAAGAATAATTTCTAGCGATATTTCAACAAACTTGTTTAAAAACAAATTTGATGCCAAAATATGCAACAATAAAAATAAAAAACCAATCAGATCCGAATTAAAAACCGAAAAAAATTAAACGGAGAATTTACGAATCATAAATGTGACAAGTTTCTTATATTAATGAAAAAGTAAAATTAATTTACAAACTTGAAAACTACATATTTGGTAAATGATATAGATTATGCAATTTTAAAATTACATAAAAAATAAAAACAACCTTAAAAGAAAAACAAATTATGGACAAAAAGTTAGGTAGACTACAACAAAAGCTTAAATTTTGTAAATAACAGGGATGAAATCGAAGAACTTTATAAATTTAATTAATACATATTTAAATACTTCGGATTTAGGATATACGAAAATATAACTTAAACACATATAATAGAAAACAATATGATAACTTAAAAATAAAGACTGGAACAGCTATTCAAAAACTACCCATTGAAGTTGAGCTAAGGTAACTCGTGCTGTTCAAAATATTATCAAAAACAATAATATATAGAAATTTAAAGAACAATTAAAAACGTTAATAATAAATTAAAACAGCATAATACTGTTATTAGGCAGCGTGGCAGCCTAGTGATTAAGGTGCTTGGCTACTAAACCAGAGGGATTTCGGGAGTTGTCTCGTCCCGGATCCAAGTCGCTCCCAAGTTTACCCAGCCTGAAATAATTCGGTACCAGAGAAATTTAGGAAAGTAAAGGAGAATCCCAAGTAGAAAGGAACTGGCCCCAGTATTCTCCTTAGATCCATTAGATCCTTAAGTACATTATGAAAAGCTTAATTTCACAATCCATGGTACCTTATCAAGGATATTCATAGGATTTACTTTATTTTACATTTACTTTAATACTGTGTTACTACATGAGATGATAAAGGCAATAGCTGAATAATAATAATGAACATAACTAAAATTATTCAAAAGACTAAGAATTTCTCAAAGGATAATAATATAAATCTTATAAAAACAAATGCCACAATTAAATATCAAACAAAAATAAGGAAAATAATAAAAGAATCCGATCTAATTATAAATAATAATGAGTTGAAATATTCGTCATGAATCCAAAAGCTCCCATACTTAATCCATTATTAAAAATACACTAATCTATTAATAAATTACACATAGCTCGAGTTATAAATGTGTTAATCGACAATAAATTTATCATTAAAAACAGGCAAGATGTCATTGAAAAATTAAATAAATTAAAACATCAAGTTAACTTCATACGATATATCAAATTATTATACAGATATACCCGTAAAGGACACTTTAAATGTCATCGAGAAATTATTACTCAATTCAAATAATAAAATCTGTAACAATCTAATTGATTCACGCTATCAAAACTATCACCGAACAAGTTAATGGTGCAACATGTATTCGGAATAATGATTCGACTGCTCTCCCGTGTAACAGGTATTCTTAGTGAAATATTTTTACAAAACTTTAAAAGAAAAATATATGAAAAATTTAATTTAAAAATATAAAGCGTGAAATTTTACACCAGATACGTTGATGACACTCTGATAATTTTTGATGAAAACAGCATTAATACTGAAAATTTCAAAAAAACACATAATAATATGTGGTATACAAGAGAAAAAGAAAAAAATCATCAACTTTTTAGGTATAATAATAATAATAAAAACTAAAGAGAAATTAGCTCCTGCAAACGCACAATGGCGACAACAATCATTCCTTGCTGCCTCTCTACCGCTTTCGTTTCTCGTTAGCCTCTTCGCCATGTTGTTCGCTTCATTAAAATGATTCCGGTTATTTGTGATGCGAATCACGTGTTCTTTGAGTGCCCGGCTCTTTCAGTAGAGCCTTCGGCTCTGTACTACTCGCGCTTGCTTAGGCTTAGGCTTCCTGCTCCTTTTTGTGATATCCTGTCTTTTCCTTCTACGCTTATTATCCCTCCCATTTTTACCTTCCTATTAACGATATTTGATCGTCTTATTATATATAGCTTTCCTTTTCCTCCAATTGTTTCTGGGTGAAGGTCCTTGATTGACGAGCCCAATTTTATTCCTTATAAAAAAAAAAAAAACAAAAACAAAAAAACCTGTAATATATTTAGGAAACAAACAATGAGATACTATGATTAATAAAACTTCAAATCTCTTAATTATAAATACGCTTATTCTGTACATGCTATAAACTGGTTATTAAATACCCATGAATAAAAGAATAAAAAAACCGTAATAAAATAAATATATCGAACGTCGTTGCAAAGAAAAATGGTTATAATGACGCAGTAGTAGGTGAATTCAAAAAATGAACTATACATTGTGGCAACATGACGAGCACTCAGTCAACGTTATATTACCCAAACTGAATTCTTCCCTTCGCGGGACTAAGCAATAATACTACATGCAGTAGACAATATAAAATTCAAAGAATACATCACGGCTGTCAGCCAAATCGTCAACCCGTTGAACATTATCTTCTAGTCTCGAATATCCAATAATTGTATTTAAAGTCGAAAGAAATAGCTGATAACCTCGCTAAAAACTATATATTTCTATTCCGGTTCTGTACTCATCCGAATTCGTAAATTAATTAATCCGTCTAAACGACTCGTAATTTCAAACGTTTCGCCTCATATTCCTCATACTATTATTGATAAAGCTCTGTCAACGGCTAATTTGAAACTAACCTCGCCAATAACCTTCGTGAATGCCGGCCTAAATGACAACGAATATATAAACACATCAAAAGCTTTAGACGTCAAGTGTACATACAACCTGCCAATGATGATTCTGACAATCTCCTTGAATCATTAAACATTAACTATCAGAATGAGATATTTAGGGTCTTTCTATCAACCGACAAGCGGTGGTGCAGTAATTGCAAAGCAAGAGACCATTCAAACAATAATTGTCCAGAAAAGGAAGAGGAGGAAACGGAAGAGTTGCAGCTTACTGGAAATGGATCCGACATTAGTACCAGCTCCCGAAAAGGTATTTTAACAACAGAAGGCGTCACCTACTCCGATATAAACGTATCTAATGACTCAGAGCAAACACCAACTGATCAGGGCGTATCCGGCGACCAAATTTTAACCAAATTAACTCAAGCCTCGGTTTCTTCTGAAACTCTACCGAATCAAACCAATTCAGTACCATCTAATCCCAAGGGATTCAAACGTAATCTAGCGGATAATTCTTCGACTTGAACCTCAGGTGGTCAGAATAGTACTAAAGCCCAACTGTAAAAAAAGAAGAAAGAAGATAGGGACGAACTAAAGAAATTAAAAACCATTTTACTACCAGCTAAACAATGTATAGAAAATCAAACTCTTAAAGAGAGGTATATCTTTGAACAAAATAGTGGCATTAATACAGTACAACAATAAGTTTTCGTCTGCTCAAATTTATCATTAGGCTATTTAAATAGTTTTATTTCTGAGATTATGATAATTGTGGGCATGTATTTTTTTCCAATGTAATTAATAGCTAATCAGCTTTTAGAAAAATATTAATTAATTGTTCAGAATTAAGTATTTCTTTTAGCACAATTTTTTTTTTTTTTTTATGCGAAGTCTGAAATTTTCTAAAAATTCGTAAAATCGCTATAACTCAGTAACCATCTATTTTTGACCCCTAGTTGGTATGACTTAATTTACCGCAAATGATCACTAGAATAACCTCTTTCAAGGAATGCATCGAATTACCAGTCTCACCCTCCGTATATACATTTAAAGGAATGTTGCGGGAAAACATATCATCCATCACGAGATGATATTATGAGTTCAAAATGGGATGTTTTACTTTTATAAGATTTTTCGTTACCTTGTCGGCTATTAGTCACCAATTGGCCAGTATAGCTCGGGTTTTACCAGTTGGCCAATAACTCGGAGAGGCATTTCCTTCGTATATGTATGTGTACCCTAAAATAGTTCCCAGTTGTCGTCCGTTCCCGGAAAAGTAATCCTCTTTTCAACATTAAAATTTAATAATTTCAAATGTTCTCAATGACATATATTGATTGAATATATTTCTTTTTCTTATACAGGGTATTTTCATTATAATGACGAAATTCAAATGTAATTTTTTGTTTCGTTTTTAGTAGTTTAGGCCTTCTCCACTTTCATCGAATTAATGCGTTCTTATATAATTTTCCAAATTAATATTTGTCCGATTTAATATTTCTCAATAACCCTTTTTTTTTGGTTTTCCACCTTTATCTATAATATTAATAATATGCACGACAGTTCCTATATTTTTAGCTTCTAACATTTTTTCATTAATTTTTTTTTTTGCTTATAATTTTCTTTGCAAAAATTATCAGTACGATTTTATCTTTTGTTCACGGTATAAATGTACACATACATATATTTTTGTTGTTCTACGTTTGTGTGATTTAAAATTTGAATAATTTTGTTCGGGACACACATGTTTTATATTTGCGTTTTTCTTTTCCAGAGGAAGATGGGCTCTGCCTGGTAACTTTCTGCGGTAAGTACGCTTTTAGTAGATATTTCTTGTTTGTTTTGTTTCTTAGGAAATATTTCGAAAAATATGAATTATTTTTAGCGCGCGAAAAAAAGGTAAAGTAAATAGCGTCATTTACATTTTACAGAAATATCGAGGCGCATTTGTAAAATAATTGTAACAAATACAGTCGGAGCAGTGAATAAAAATCACGTTTGACACGCATTGATGAAAATAATGTAATATCTGATAATCAATTTGGCTTCCGACCTAAACTAAGTAGAACCATTCAATTAAAATCTGTGACAAAATTACTGACGGTTTTTTAATCTAAACAAACATACAGGTGCTTTATTAATTGATATCGAAAGCGCGTTTGACACCGCGTGAATCGAAGGTATGACATTTTTAAACTAATTAAGCTTAAGTATCCGGTGGGATTAATATGTATATGTAATGATCATATTTACTAAATAGAAAATTTTATATGTTAAAATAAATGATTATGAGTCTCACCCATATGAAGTACAAACTGCTGGCGTACCACCGCAAGGAAGCATATTAGGGCCATATTTATTTATAGTATTCTTAAGCGACATCGCCTAAAAATTAAAGGGGGGCTGAAACATACCTGTATGCAGATGACACTAGCGACATCGTATAGAGCAGACGCAATAGCAAATAGACTTCATAAGGCAGCAAATACGACAATAGAATACTTTAAAAAGTGGCAATTAAAACAAACGATAATGAAATAGAAGCTATTTTATTCACTAGAAGACGACCGCCTATACGAAAACAGATATCCAGAATAATCGTGTAAAGTGGAATGATGAAATCCAATACCTAGGAGTCTAACATTTGATAAAAGATTCACGAAACTTATTAGGAATAAAGTTATAAAAACTCAGCAAAAGATTTGCTGCCTATACCCCTACTTTAATGGGAAAATCTAACATCGCAAAACAAGCTTATTATTTATAAACAAAAAACATTTTGCCAAAACCTATCATATGCAGTAATAATTTCGTCGCCCATCAGTTACATTATTTTTCAGGAACTTCAAAGAATTCAAAATTATCGTCTAAGAATAATCCTAAATAAACCGCGATACACCAGTTTTCATGTATAATCACCTAAAAATGCCGTGCATTTCAGAAATAATTACAAATATTTCGACTTATGCAGAGCATCCGACTTAAATCCGACTTAACGTTAGTTAATAATATCGGGGTGACTACGATTACCAAACACACTTAAGTATAAATACGAAAAGTACAAGCATAGAACGATCAAAAACGGCTTAAATGAAATATTTTGCAACTCTTGTGTCTTGGCGACATTATCAGAAAATAAGCGTTATATAATTCGTACCTTTAAGCTATTATTATTAGTTATTAATTTATAGTTTTCTCGCTATTCAACTAAGTGACTGCGTCATGGATTAAAAATTAATCATTTTATTGTAAATTTGGTTGTTCATGCGTGTAGGTTTTTTTTTTTTTTTGGTATTTTGTAATTTTTCCAGCCAATTAATAACTAATATTTAATATAAATTATTAGCCGACATGCCCATATATCCGATAAGAATTCTCTTTCGGTACGGATAATTTTATTTCTACTGAAAAAATTTCTGCATTGTATTATATATCGAAGATGTACAAATAAGCGTTTTTTGTTCTTCTTCTAACGATTTATGATAATAATAATGGTAATAGTAACGAGTAATGTGACGTAACAACGTCGTCTTTAGCGACGTCATAAATGAAAAAACGACTGCACGTGGCCTCCATCACACGTAATTACCATACGGCATCTTTGATTATGGCGCAATAAAATTGCCACAGGAAAATTGAAAAAGCCCCGATTCACGCAGCACGTTCTAAGCGGTTAATAAATGCAGCAATCAAACGCGGTCTTTGGTGACAAATATGAAAAAAATAATTGCGCCTAATTCCCATCACCAGTAATTACCATGACGTCATCGATTAGGTGTAATTTAAAAACTACTCTAGTTTTTAATAGCAAGCGCTTTCGTTCGTAATACTCGTAATAGAATGAAAAATGAATCGGTGCGCGCCGTAGAAGAGATTATAGAGGTTGCACTTACATCGACAGCCTTCTTCGTGATTGCCTTGAAATAATTGTTTCCGGTAATGTGATAGAAGCTGATGTTGCCGATAAAAATAAAGGTGTGCGAGATAATTGAGAAGCAGGCTTGTTTCGAAAGACGATGATGCCCGTTACATGTTTAGGTAAGTGTTTTTTTTTTTTTTTTTTTTTGTTTTTTGTAGGAGAAAAAAAGGCCGAACGGGGAAGTTGTGAATATATAGGGAAGGGGGGTCGCGAGAACGATACGTCTAACAACGAAACTTTTGAAATCGTTGCTGACTCTGGAAAAGACGTTACAAATGTTGCGTTCTTTTTGGCACTCATTTTTCTAGTGCGCCATTGAAAAGTGCTCCATAGCAGACTAGCGCTTTTCGAAGTGGAAATACGCGCAAACGGAAAGATAGAGCGAACACAAATAGGGGTTGCGCACAAAAAAAAAAAAAAAAAAAAAAGGAGAAAAAAAGGGAAAAAAATGAAAGAAAAAAAAAGGTTAGCCGAATGGGCCGCGATAAAGTCGTCACGTGGACATGGTGAAGTTTTATTTTGCACAAAAGAAGAAAACAGCGAAAAAAGGCCGCCGGCTGGACCGGAATCGCATGAAAGGATGATACGATGTAAATGTTCCTGCGCTAAAGGATTTACGTCTCTCCGGACCCTAATTCCAGCACGTTGTAAGAAGAAATGTCTGCGGTCGATTTAATGTCTCCGCAATGGTTATTTGACCGGCTGACCTGTGTTTCCATTATTAAAATAACAACCGCCTCCGACGACTGCAGCCTTTGAGCAATACGCGACTTATACAGAGAAATGCATTAGCGAAAGACGAAATCCGAAAGGTACGCTGCCCCCCCCCCCACTAACGCCGTTTAAATACTTTGCATTCGCGAGGGCAGAGAAAAACGATAAAAACGAAAGAAAAAAGCGCGTTTCGCAATAGTTCAAGCGGATATGTTGAACCGTCGAGAAGAGTTGCTTCAGTCATTCATGTCTCGGCCGAATAGCCGTCGTTGTAGTACTCGCAGAGTTTAAAGCGGAAGCAATACGGAATAAAAGGCAAGCGGCGAAGTTGGTCACTGGAAGTAAGCGAGAACAAAGTTTTCGCGGTTGCTTCCTAGTAGTATAGTAGTAACCATTTTCATCGCGAGCTGGAAAAAGAGCCGGGAAGAAAAGTTGGACATGGTTAAGTCTGCGTTATTTTTCCGGCAATTTTTATGAACTTTGAACATAAAGTGGACCATCTTAAGGGTGAAATTTATAACAACTCGACGGCAAACGCGTTTATAATTTTTTAACTTCGCCTTCGGGCTGAAAAGTTTTCTCGTGGTCGCCGCATGTTTTGAGCGATGTGTATAGCGGTGATTTTTGAAATCGGCTGTAAAACATTTGCACGCTTTGTCGCCCTCCCTGCCGGAAATCTCTTTCAATTCGGTTCGGCGCCTCCAGTAGTACGGCCACTCTTGAAAAAATATGTGTACTAAAAACGCCTAAAACCGTAATTAGTCGGGTGTATTAAGTGGCGGCGCATTTACGATTGCATCCTAAGATGGGTAAACAGAGCTTTAACTGAAATCGGCTGAAAGTAAATACTGCGCGCACTTTTAATTTAGCTCTTTTGAATAGACCGGATGGGAACAGGAAAAAAAGCGGTCAAAGAGTGAAAAGGAAGTTTTTTTTGTATACACGGGCACAGATTTAAGTGGACTTAAGAGGAGAACATTAAAGTTTCAGTTTTATGTAGGTACATACAGTATCTGTAGCTTCTTAAGCAAAGAGATGAAGGCTCCCCCCGTCTTTTCTACCGTCGCTGTTGGCTATAATGAGGTATAGAGGCGCTGGATCCAGTTTTGAACAAGTCATTCCACTGAAAATTCGGTGCTCAGGGGACGGGCCAGACTAGCGGAAACAAAAGAGAACCCTTATATATATATATATATATATATATATATATATATATATATATATATATATATATATATGTATATATATATATATATATATATATATGTATATATATATATATATGTATATATATGTGTGTATATATATATATATGTATATATATGTGTGTATATATATATATGGAGAAGGTGAGATGTATTATTATTTTTTAGAGTAATCTGCGCGAAGGCTGTTTGCTATTATAGTGTATATAAGGCGCAAATGAAATTTCGTTCCAAGGCGCGGGCAGTTCTTGCCGAGAAATTCTTTTAATTAAACCAGCTTCTCACCGTCCAGAGCATCGCAGGCTGCTCAATCATTAATGAGATCGTAATAAATAAAGGTAAAATACCGATGATAATAACCGACAGTTCTTGCGGAATAACAGGTGTCGGTAATCTTCTAACATTCGCCGGATAACAGATTTTCGCGGCACATTTATTATCCGCGCAGGACTATTAACCGGAATTTTTACGGAATTAACGGATTTGAACTGCCCGAGACTATTGCTATTCATCGTTCATTTTACTGTTATTTTATTAATTTCATTTCTGATGAAAATGCCCCATTAGAAAAGGTGGATAATCGATATAATTATAGGTGTGTTGTTTTCCGATACTTAACGAGACACGGTGTATAATATTCCGTATGGAGGAGTACTGTACGGAGGCACGTATGATATGGTACGTACAACTTTTCCGATAAATAGGAAAATTTTAAACTGGAAATCCCAAAACGAACCCAAACATTCGAACTTCTAAATTTTTCTACGAAAATCAAAATTCGCAGTAGAAATTTGGCAAAACACTCCTACTAAACCGTACGAGGTCTCAAAGTAAAGTCCCGTTTATTCCGAAATTTTCAAGTGTTAAATCATTTTTTTTTTAATGGTCAAAATTATTAACAATATCTGAAATTTGGCCGAAAATTTGCCAATTAATGCGCATAACAATCCTAACTAATTAGAGTAGCATGTAAACTTATACAATCTAGAAATGTGTAAATCCAAAACATCAAATTGGCTTTTAAGTATTATTGAAAAAAAAATTAAAATGCGATATTTTAATACGCGCATTGTACTCTTTCGCAAGTAATAAAGGAGAAAAATTATAAAATCGGAAATACTTTTTTTAAATATATGACGATCCAAGCGTTTCCGAAACGTTATAATTTTTAGGGGGGGGGGGGGGGGGGGCGTTTGTAGTAGTGTTACAGAAATATTCGAGTTTATTTGAAATCAAAACGAATTGCTGATAAATTCGGGAAAAGAAAAACTTTCTGGCTACTAGGTTGCCGGTGGAACGCAAAAATGATATCCATTCGATGGGTTGAATTTTCGACGCCCAAAAAAAAAAAAAAAAAAAAAAATTCACGGTAATAAGAAAATGGGTAGCGAGAAATAAAGTGTAATTATTCAAAAACATCGAAAATTTGTGACCGTCAAGAGATAATTTTATTAATGTAAGAGAGCTATAAAACTAAATACATATTCCCGATTGGTAAGGAAAAATTATTAAATCGGTACGTAACAGAATTTTTCGTGTTTTCATTTTATGCTGTTTGGGTGTTGTTGATTGCGGAGAATTACTGGCCAGAAGGACGTTGTAATTTGGTCCGGGCCAAAAAAAAAAAAAGTACAGAAATTTTTTTATCTTGAAATGAAATTGCAACGTTTCCATCGGTTTTTTGAAAATAACAAACCTATATTTAAAGTAGCGTCGAATTTAATATTAATGAAATTGCATTATGGGTAAAAATGAACCCTCGAAATTATAAAAAACTTTCTACATCGGTGGCCTTGAACAAGTTATTATTTATTTCAATATGTAATTTCATTACTTACTAAAATACCGCTTTCTTTTCTTTTTTTTTAGCATTTGATAGAAGAAATCGGAAATCTTAAATAGTTAAAAACGAAACCAAAAAAAAATCCAAAATTTTAAATAAATCCTAAAAGTAAAAAAATTTTGATTAATTAATAACATTAAAACAAAAACGGAATTCCGTAAATCTATAAAATTAACTTGCAAAGAGTGCAGTTAAATTTAATAGATTGAAAAAAGTATCTGATACATAATTTAATTGCAAAAAGTAATATGTCCTTAACATATGTTCATTTTTAAATTCCAGTTTACTGTATTTTCATTTTTTCGAACGAATAATTTATTTTTATTCGATTAAGAATACTCCGGTAATGAAATTAAAGTATACGATAAATGAGAAGTTGACCTATACTTATTATTTATCGTATACTTTAATTTCATTACCGGAGAATTCATAATCTTTGTAACTCAATTAAAACCCAACGGCGCTCTTTTTTTATTATTACCGTTATTTAGGTTTTACAAAAGTATTAAAATAAATAAATAAAATTAAATCGTAACCGACAATTTATAATTGAGTAATTATTAACCGAATATATGTATAAGACAATAAAAAAATAGAAATACCACTGAAGGAAATTGAAAAATAATGCCAACATGTTAGAGACAAATAATTTGGTAATTAAATTATACATCGGATACCTACTTTTTTTTAACCTACTAAACTTAGCTGTAAAATTTTTACAAGTTTATGTTTTTATGCAGATATATATGTATGTATATACTTATATAAACATATATATATATATATATATATATATATATATATATATGTAACTGGGTTCTTTAGCTCTTCTCCAAGGGGAAGCTCCGAGACTCCGAGATAATATTTTTTCAACGATATATATGTATATATAGAAAAGTCAATTTTAGTCGATTAGGTTATTCTTGACGAAAAAAAAAATAAATAAAAAAAAAACGTTTTTTACTATTTTTTAAAATGTATTAAATGTTCCGCAAACATAACGCAAAAGTGAAATAACAGAGTTTAACTTAAAACCGTAACAGATTGTGCAACGGGATTTCCGTGAGGCGTAAAATCGTATCGGGATTTTCTTATTACTTCCGCTTTATACGAATGGGACAGCCATTAAGTATTACAATTGTATATGTATAACTTTGGGAGGGGGCTTTTCTTGGGTTTATTCTTGAAATCAAATTATCAACGAGTTTCATTGAACATCGTTAAAAAAAGAACGTATAAAATTCAAAAAACTCACCGTCGAAGAATGTATAAAAATCGCGAAGCATTGAAAAAGATTGCGTTTATAATCTTATAAAATGGTGATTATATTGCGATTTCCTTAATAAAATAAACAATATGCGACAATAAAAAAAATTGTATTAAACAATTTTGCGGATAAGAATAACGATTGCGAAAGTCATAAAAACCTAATAAAGGTATATAATAAGAATAAGATTAATAAGCGAAAATAAGAAAAACGGTAAAATTAAGAGTGAAATTTATCACACTGTTACAAAATAAAAAACAATTCAAAATTTGCAAATAAATATTACATTTTTATTAAATTTTATCTTTAATTAACTAACATCTTGATAATGACACGGCAATTCGTCAAAACTAGTCGACGTTTTTTTAATATTTTTAATATGATTTGCGTGCTTTTTTATATAATTTTTATGATTATTTATGTTTGGCATAATACTGCGAATTTATTACAGTATGAAATATATTTCTCTTTAAAACAATTACATATGCATATGTAAAGAATTTGCGCTAATTTAGTGAAGTTATAAATTAGATTTCCTCTTAAATGTGGTCTTAAAAGAATACTAAATACCGTATTTACTCGCGTAATTTACACACTTTTTTGCCGTTTTTAACCCGCCAAAAAAAAGAGGGTATGTAAATTACGCGGGGAATCAGAGCAACCTGCATTTTGCGGGTTCTACGTAATAGGTGTGTACTTCAAAATTACCTCTTACCTAAACAGAACATTCATTAAGTGAAATCAGTTACCTTTGAAAAATATATTTATACAATAATAAGTGGTAGCTACATTAGGGTAATTTATAAATTCTCGAATACCGATAATTTACTTCTAAGAAATTATTGTCTAGTAATGTTGAACCTATTATTAATGTATTTTGATAACTCGAAAATAATACGGTTTATACTATTTCTCCAAAAAAATGCGTGCAAAAATTAGGATGCGTAAATTACGCGAGTAAAAACGGTACGCTATATTCGCGTAAATATTATGAAAAAATTATTACCCGTATAAATATATAAATTATTCCTTCACTTAAAGTCCAAAATGTACCGAACAGAGTCATTCGTCCAGTTTGTATGGCAGTGAGTGCTGGCAGGGGCTTACAAGGCAAGAACAAACAAGCGCTACATGCCATGGAAATGCGCGTATTATTAAGATGGTCAATGGGCATCCGTCTTTTAGATCAAAAATAAGTGTATTCGCGCGGCAATGGGAGTTGTATCCATCCTAGTCCGGCAGAAATGTTTAAGTTTGGTACGGACATGTATAATGGGTTCGGGAAACTGAAAATGGTTCGCCGCTATTCTAGTAGAACATACATTCCGAGTTCCACCGGTAGAAGACCGGTAGGTAGGCCCCAAGATAGCTCGATGTAATTACAGCGGATCTCAAAGACGCCGCTATCGATTCAGGAGCCTAGCGATAAATCGAAATAGCTGGAAACGGCCTATTTACACGGCAGACCACGTATCGACGGAAAATTGCCGTTGAAGAAAAAACAAAAAAAGCGTTCCTTCACCTACAATGATGACACACCATGGTAAATAAACAAATAATTTTTACCATGGGGTAAGTAAGCGTTTGCTTACTTTTTAATAAACCCCGATAAGACTATTAAAACTATCCAACGAATATACATAAACACTGATCGCCTCCCTCTTAAAATTACTGGTTTTAAAATAAAAATAAAAAAAGGTTAATACGTTATATCGATAAGCTACTGAAACAAGTATATTATAATAGTTTACAATTTTTAATATGCATTATAGGTAAAAAAAAATTTTAATATTTTTTATTATATTCTCTTAATTAGTAGCTCAATAAATCTCTATACTCCTGAATATGTATATTCTTTTTTTTTAATAGAATTTTTTCTCGGCGATAAGCAATCGAGACTTATTTAAACCTCTAAAAACCTCTAAATCATGAATTTCATCACTTATATTATACACATATAAAATGTATGTATGCTATTTTGTTTATATTGTAAACGTCTGATGACATCGGGCTTTACTCTGATTTATTTCGAACTTGCATATTGAATTTCACAGACATTTAAAAATACAAACAATAATATTCACGTAAAATAAATACGGAAGTTACAATATTGCATTACCTCAAATTCGAAAGTTTATCTTTTTTCGTGCAATATTTAAAGTCGTCATGTATTAAGATATATATATATATATATATTGTGAACGAATTTATTTGTTGGTAGAATTTCAACACGGTAAAGAGCATTTATCGTACTAAGTCAAAATATTTGTATTATTACGCATTAACGAGACCTGTGCACTTTTTTTTTTTTTTTAATTCTGAAAACCATAATGCAAGAGAAAAATCGGATGATGGTTAATGCGACTGAAATGAAATTTATAAAAAATGGAACAAAATAAAAAATAATTCGAAATGAATAAGCCAGAGAGAAGTATTATATTATAAATTATGGTAAATAAAGGCGCATTGGTTTGTGAAGAAGTATAAATTTATTTGAAAGAGCCGGTTTAAATATTAACGTTAATTGACCGAATATGTAGAGGCGGATGATTTAATTTTCAATAATTATGAATTTAGAATTTCTCAAAATGTTTCCTAACGCGAGGATATCTTTTAACGTTGTTCGTTTCGAAGAATTTTTTTTTAATCGACTACAACACCCCGGCTAATAAATTTTTAGATTCCAAGAAATGGACTTTATCAAAATCATTAGAGCCGTTTTCGGAAATCCAATTATATACATACATACAATTTTTACTCATTATCAAAACACGTTGATATTTCAATTTAAACAATTTTTCATTAACCTTTTTTATCATTAGCAAAAATATTGATTTTTGGCAATATTTTTTCATAATAATTTAATCAAAATAGCAAGTTAACGAAAAATAAGAAAAGGAAAAGAAAAAGAATAACACAATGGCAGAAAGAATGGGAAAAGAGAATATCACGTGCTGACCGATTATCGTAAAAGTCAATCTTATTCGCAGAACATCCGTCAAATAAATCGGTAAGGTTCAGTTGGTACATCGGATTCCGGTTCAGTTAACTCTTGCCGCAATCGGAATCTGAGTTTGACGAAAATTAGACGATCCGTTATATATTTCATTTCTCGGAATAATTTTTCACCTGTCATATTTTCAATTTTCATTACTAGTATAAAGTTCTCGCGGCGCCGGGGAACGATCCGTTTTAGTTAATTCCTAATTCATGGTAGAAAGAAAAGTTGGCCAACAAACAAACAGTCATTATCAAAGTTTATCCGAAGGTTAATAGTTCATCTTCGTCTAGTTCTCTGATAAAAGCGGATAAAGCGAAGGAAACATCGGAAAGTTTTCTAAATGCGCGTGGATTATCGGACCGGTTGTCTGTGTGTGTGCGTGCGCGCGCGCGGTAATTGTTGACGTGCATTGGAAAAGAATAAGATAAATCGAAGAATAAAGAATGATTTTTTCACCGGCGGTCGTCCGACTTTATCGGAACAACACCAGCGTGCACGCACCTCCACCGAAAGTTGCCGAACATCCGAGCAGCGTCCTGTTGTAAAAGCCCGGAACAGAGTTAGCTCACGAATGACACACAGTGGAACAGGAGGAATGGTCGGAATTTGTGTGCCCAGCGTCTTTGTGTTATTAGTCCGCAGAGAAACTTTAAAAAGCTGCTACTTTTCCGGCGAACAAAAAAATAACAGCGACTCGCAGAATGTTCCACTACATTCGTTTTGACAATCTCATCCGGAAAACAAGACATCTCGTCCGAAAATTTACGGGTAACATTGTCTAACGGAGCAGACTTGTAACGAGAAAAAAAGAAAACGGAACGGGTTAATAAAATAAGCACAGATCTGTACGACCGACTCCGCTAACCGTATCGTTCGAGGCTAGGTCGCTTCGTTACGGTCAGAGCGGCGATTCTTTTCTCGCACCTTCCGCGAGATGCGACGACCGTCCTTACATCTGCGAATGCTTATCTTAACGGGCGATTTTCCGACTGGTCCTCACTTTTTTCCGCAGCAGTCGTACTGTCCGTCGAGAGAAAGGCCGCGCAAATTCCGAACGAACAAACGAAACGAACCAACCGCGCACCTTACCGGACCTCTTTGTTTTCACTATCAACATCACCGCGTCTTCCAAATCGGGGCTCGTTCTATGGCATCTGAATTCATTCCTCGTCCAGCTTATCCCATTAACAATTTTTCCCGAAGTCATCTGCCTGCGAAAGCGAGTTTCTCGTCCTTATCAGTTTTAGCTTGAAATCGAGCGCGATAATTTTCGCTCGCAGTTGTTTCTCCGACAGTGATCCGGCGCGTACAAACGCTTTTTATTTTTTCGCGGTACCTTTAAGAAAATTGTTAGTCCAAATAAGAAACTTATGCCGAGAAAGACTGCCGAAAAAGTACCGAACCTCCGTCCCTGAAACGATTATCGTTTTATTTCCGAGGTATTATCTTTTTCTTTTTTTTCTCTCTTTTTTTTTTTTTTATAACATCATTATAAAAGAATCGCCCAAACATGGATAAACGAGCGAGGAAAAGAATGAGAATAAAAGATATTTTCAATGATAAAATACTAGTTTGAAAGAAAAAAAAAAAAAACGTCCCTGCTTTAAAATTCACTCTGAAAATTTAATAAAAATCCGCTAAAAAGTGTAATATATTTTTGACTAATGTACACGCTTACGGGAAATCTTATGATCATTCTTAAACATTGTAGTCGGCAGTAAATTCAGAGTTTTTTTCGGAGAAATTTAATAAGTATAACAACACATAATCGTTCGTTTTCTATCAAGTATTACAGATCAGGAATATTTTTGAGGCGGTTTTTATACGATCGAATAATATTGTTTAATAATTATCGCAATATCCTTACATTTCGCAAAATATATTATTTTCTATCGTCTCGTTTTAGTGCACTTTTATTAAATTATCGATACTTTTTTTTCTCTCAAAAAAAAATTATTTTCCACCAGTTCTAGGGTAAATATTCTTAAGCGATAATACGGACAGATCAAGCTAATAATCTAAAATGAAGCTACTTTTTTGTTTTAAAATTTCACATCAGTGATGAGCTTGTAAACCACGATGATTTTGGCGGTTTCAAACTTGATTCGAAGCTACATATTTTATTAAACTTCGGATGTAAAAATTATTACATTTTTAGACGATTTAGCAATTATAGTAAAGCAGATAGAAAAGTTAGTAAAAGAAAATAGCACTAGTACATATAAGTATATATCAAAAGAGTTTCTAAAAATATATATATATTTTTTTTTTTGGGCGTCGAAAATTCAACCCATCGACAGTGTAATATAACTAATTAACTAATTAACGCTACGTAGTAATATCGCATTGAACGATGTAATTAAAATAATAACTTGTATATTGCAGTACTCCCGGTGGTGGCCAGGAGAGAATTGACACTATACATGGCAGAGGAATCTAGTAAATTTATTATCGAGTTGGTATACAAAATAATTCTTTACGCCGCGTGCAAATTGGAATTCGAAGATGAGGTGATCAGCGTCCGCCACTTTTTCCGAGTCTCTAGTGGATGTTGGCAATAGGGAGAAGAGATTAAGCCCATATTGTACAAAGAAGCAGGGGATAAGATGTAACAGTGAACGATCTGGTACTCATCGAAACAGTCGTAATGTAGTTGAACCAAGGAACTTTAGGAATATTCATCTTTTGTACTGTTCCACGCAAAATGGACTTCCACATGTAGCTTCCCAATATTCTTTATGAGCATATCTAATGAGCTCGAATAGGTTTCTGTTTGGGAAGTATGGCATTCATCCATGTATCTTTGGCAGCCATGTCTACCACTTCGTTACCATAGATATCCGCATGTCCTGGTATCCAAACAAAGTTAACTACTACGCCAGATTCAGAAAGGGACACTACTCTAGGCTTCTGATGTTATAGAGGTATGGATGGGATTTTGTGTTGAACGATAAGAGTTTCAAAGCTGATAAGCAACTCGTAGAATCATCTCTGTAGTACTAGAAATATATAATCTAAAGATGAGCAACTTGAAGACATTCAACTACAGAAAAATTAACATGAACTTAAATAAATACAGACACTGTAGCTCGCAGAAAATGATCAATTAAAGTGTGTTGGTGTTCTGATAGATAAAAATAGCTTAAATTTTACAATCATTGCAAGTGTACATAAAGTAATAAAATTATAAAATTAATTAATATATTCACAAAGCTGTTTAACAGTAACAATAATCAGATGAATTACAAACAAGGTATTATGCAAAACAATGTTATCATCACAAATATCTATTATACGGTAGTATTATTTACAAGGAGCATACAATTAAAGCTTAAAAAAAACAATAAATTATACAAATGCATTAGTTTTAGCTGGAATCTCTTTACACTTAGAAATAGAAAAACGTATGCCAATATTTTTGCAATCAAAAATGAATTAAAGGTAGAACAAACTTTCGAAAATATCACATACACAAATTAAATATATACTATTACGAAAGAGAATGAAATTTTAACAGCTAGACAATTCGAAAAATATATCAGTGAACAATATATGCATATGGAAAAGTTTGAAACGGTAACGAGAAAGGTTTTTTTCCAGCAATTAAAGGGAGATTTAATAACACCTACTATACTTCAAATTTTTACAACGTGTACAATTCATATCAGGACATGGAAATTTCAAAATCTACCACCTTAAAAGATTTAATATAGCGGAGACGGATAATTGCATTAGACGCATTGAGCAGGACACAGTGTTGTGCATCCTGAATGGATGCAATATTTCAAATGCAGAGATAGCGAAAGATTGCGAAGAACTGGTACAGAAAAAAAAATGAAAATGTTTAATGAATTGGCCAAAACGGAATTGGGGTGTAGGAATACTAATACTTATATTAAAATTAAAGCGTATTAAGATTAATCGTTAAAGACTGTAAAATGTAGAGTGGAGAAATCTGAAACTTCATTGAATAGTTCCCATCGCTGACCACATTAACTTTTTATATGCACTTAAATAAAGGCTACGGCGGTAGCCTCTATTAAGGTGGTTGGCTATCAAACCAGAAGTGTCATCAGACTATCGAGACTTGTTTCGTTCCGAATCCAAGTCGCTGCCCCGCGGTGCTATATACCTAATCTGGAATATTGGTTATGCCAGAGAATTATCTTGAGGAAAGTAAAGACGGACAATCCAAAAGTAGAAAGGAATTGGCCCCCCAGTATTCTCATCAGATCGTCATTAGGGACCCTTAAGTACATTATGAAAAGTTTAATTTCGCAATGATACCCCTTATCAAGGATATTTTAGTTTAAATCTACTTAAATAAATTGTAATTTAATAAAATTAAATTAAAAATTTAAAACTTAATAATTATGGGCAGTTAACAATAGTTAAAAACTCATCAACCGAGAGCACTGAAGTTGACTAAGGAAATTCGTGTGTGAGCGCATCTGATATGCTACGAAAAAGTTTTTCAAATGAAACTGACATTTTTCGCATGTTCGACTGCGTTCTTTTTCTTTTTCATAATTTACCTTCTTCCTGTTAACATCCTAACGTTCGGAAAGAACTGAACTTTTCTTAATCGATGCCATTACTTTTTTAAAACTGTAAATGAAACAAAAAGGCTCCGTTTCTTAACATCAAAAGACGTTACATCCGAAATTATAACGGTGTAAATGGTGACGATGAACGGCATACCGAAGTGGCATAGCAATTAGCGGTTCAAATCAACCGGTTGCACGTAAGTTTGCCGCAGGTATAGATTGTAAGCAAAATTATGGGGGGCATCGCGTGTGATTTTTAAGATTCGACATAGGCATTTACGGCGCTACGTATCCGACTCTCCTTCCTCTCCGGTAACATTTAGATTGTTTCCGAAGAAGATGCTAGACTTGAAGCGGTAAACGATTCAATCCCACTTACGCTAGCATACGATTGCATTGCCTCGTCTCTCGCTTTTAGAATTTGTTGCTCGCGCATTTTGAACGGCTTTTAAAATTAAAAATTTATTTGATATTATCATCCAGCGTGTAATTGCATTGAAAACAACGGAAATTCTTCTATCTGTCGTGCGTAAAATTGCCATTGCTCTAGGGGGTTTTCTCACAACGTGTAACATGAAAATATGCAAACCATTAAGGTGAGGTAAAATTAAAAATTTCGCCTATCACGAATTTCGTACCACACACACACACACACACACACACATCGGTTAACAATGAAATTTAATAACTCGTAACCCCGCTAGTCGCATCTGTTTGCTACAAATTTTCATTAAAAAAGAAACAAATAAAAAGAAAAAAAAAAAAATTCGGTGCGGTCACGTTTATCAACGAGACGGATATGGTCATGTGTGTCTTCCGAGTTTAGCGCGAACGGTCTCTTTTATTTTCACGGACCAGTGTTATTTCAACAAAATCGACCCCATTGACTTTAACACTCGGTTCGTTTTATCCCCGCGCGCGCGCGCGCGTGAGAACATTAATAAATTAAGCAATCCCCATCGAACAGGTATATAAAAGCAGAGCTTCAGGTACGCGAGACTAAAAATTATAAGCCACCGCGTCATTTACGCACGCGCTAGCAGTCATACTTTAAAACAATTCCGAATGACGTCCGTGAATTTTAACGTATACCCTTGTTTATTTATTACCTAATGAAATAGAGTTAATGAATAATAGCACAAATAGTAGACATCTTAAGAATGAATGCAATTATGGGTGTGCGAGGTAAAAAAGGTAATATCTTATTGTAACGATAAAATGAAGTCCTCAGAGATTCCAGCCACGAGATCCTTTTAAACTGGCGCATTTGAAATGAATAAATTATTTTTTTACTTTAATATTACCAATTAAGTAAGAATTTATTGCGGTTTTTTAAAATGTATAGTTTTATTTATCCCCCTCTGCAACAATCTTTCTTGGACGGGCGACCGCTGAAAAACGATTATTTTCAAAATATTAATATAAATCTGCTGTGGTTGCTAGGTTGTCGACATCCCTTGCTGCCAGGGCAGGTGTGTTCCGTCTTACGTTGCTACTTCGATCGCATCTACTAAACAGCCCGTTTATAAAAGGATTCGAATTTACTCCATTGTTTTAAGACTCTAACATAAGATTTGCGTTCTTTTTTGCTTAAACAGCGTATGTTAATTATCTGGACATTCGGCGATTAATAATGTAAACAATATGGACTGAAATAACAACTCATCTTCTCGTAGAAAAAAGAAGAAAACTTGTAATAATATTCGAAGATTCTTTACTAATATTCATTTTCTTTCGTTTTCGAGCTGCATATACATATATGTAGGTGGAAGGGAATTTAACCGAAAACGTTTGTGACATTTTAACGTTGAATGTTAAAATGTTTTTTCCATTGGTAATTACATTCTGTTAAGTTTTCAATGTAACTCGTAGTATCGAAAAGGCAAGAAATTCATCCGGGAACCGATGGGAAAAGATGTAATCTCGAAAAAGACGGTGTACAAAGGCGATGATATCGAAATTACAATTTGCAAATACGTGACGAAAAACAAACAGCTTCCGCAGGAGTAGCGTTTTCGGATTAAAAACTTTCTCAATAATAATAACGGCAGGCGTACTCTTTTTGGGAATGCGACATCCCTGTTTTTTCTTCCGGCATGATTGTTTCGTATAAAATGACCGACAGGCGGGGGGGGATGAAAAACAGCGAACAGAATAAAACGCACACGTGGTGGTGCTGGCAAGCTCGCCTAAATTATGGAACCGCGGCAGAATTTGTTTCCCATCGACTTGCTCATTGGACGACGGAGCAGAAAAGAAATCTGTATGCCGATAATGAGAAAAGGATAAAAAATGACCTTTTGACCTTTTCGCCGATGATTATTCCGTACGTCTGAAACTTTTTCGGCGTTCATTCACGGCCAGCTCACATTCTGAATAGAGAGCAGCCCTGATGTTTCAGAATTATTCCGTAAAAATTGTTCTCCGTTACGCTGAGACGGTGCCCCTTGCTCCTTCCGTATAGTCTGAGCCGAACGGTAAATGATTTTATCGGACGAGGAAGCGATGGTAAAACTTTTTTCGCGAAAACATTAAGCCCCGTTGCCGGGTCATCTCTGTGCTGAACTTCCTTAAGAAGGTTCTGATTTAATGATAGATTTCCCACATGTGCCGACAACAGTTGTTTAAAACAGTTTTCTCCGCTTTAAAATACTCTCGGGTTCGATTTCCGCTGCAAAAATTTATCAAAAGAAATTATGTTTTTTTTTTATTTATGTATGGGCGCAACCAGCGGCATTGTCCCAACAACAGAAAAAGCTAATAAAACTAAAAACAGCAAGGCGGTCAGAAATTAACGCAGCAAAGGTCAACAGTGCATTGGTACTACAGGAGATGAAAAAAAAAGATAGGATAAAGCGTTATCGGGAGCAGGGAGACCTAATGTCAAGAGCAGGACACTCGAAGAAAATGTGATCAGCATCACATATACAAGGAGGATCACAATCGTGAAGAGAACAATAAGGGGAAATGGCGACATAGCAAATCGAAAGCGAGAAGAGGGGAGACTTATTTCATAGCTATTAGATTTGGTAATAAAACAACGAAGTTTGTGCTACGCTCGTTGTCACGAATTAATATTATTTGTAATCTGAGATGGAACTTTTTTTTTGGTTTAATCGACCCGAGATCGGTAAAAGTATTTTTGGCGCAGAGATATAATTTTTTTTTAAATACCCCCCCCCCCCCCACCCCGGCAAGACAGCAACGGATCTTTGCCCAGAAACGACTCGAGGCAAAAGAATCAGATGTAGATCGATCAGCTATTGATAAAATAAAAGAATTGAGGATAGGAACAACGGAGATCGACGGAAACGATAAGATATATAGGAAATGCAATACGGATTAGGGAGGTTAATTGCAGATCGGAGTACAAAGAAGTGGATTACATTAATGAAGGATGGACATTCAAAGAAGATATGGTTAAGATCGCAGACGGCTTCGTCGTCAGGATATGAAGAGGGCAACACTAGGGGATAGTGCGAGATGAAAACGAAAACGTAAGGAAGGAAGAAGAGTATTATTGAGACGTAAACGGAGATAATAGAGAGAATAACGGAGCGGCGAAGCAAAAGAAAATTGTAAAACCAAGGTCGAGTAATTAGGTTGGATGGAAAAATAAGCAGGAAAAATCTGACCGAAATCTAACATGAAACTTTTTACGCAGTGGGAGCAAATTAGAAGCGGGAATTTTAGTGAAATAAAAGCGGGGGGATACAGCAATCTGAACCAAGAAATCTGCCATTTCGTTACCCTCTATCGCCATGTGACTGGGGACGCGACTCGGAGAATATCAATGCGGATGGCATGAAGTGAAAAAAGAGTGTTAATTAGAGAGCGAATACGGAGGGTAAAAAAAATCAGAGGAGTGAGAGGGGAAATGTGAGAAAATAACTTTAAGCGTCAGAGATAATTAAATATTTATAAGAAGATCGATTGGAGGAATTATTAATCATGGAACGTAGAATGACCATTAGCTCGACCATAAAGATAGTACAAAAAGAAGGAAGACGAAAAGATTCAAAGAAATTTATGCTCGGAAGGATGAAAGAAGCTCCAACTCCATTAGGTCGAACTCTCTGTAAAAATGGCCATGCGAGAAGAAAAACGGGATTCGATATATAACTATGAAATTCCTGTATAAATGTATTGGAAAGGGATTTGAAGAAAATAGCTAAATGTAGAATACATTGGGAGGACGGAAGAGATCTGCAAAATTGAAAGAAAAGTAAGGGACATTATTGTAAGAAATTGTACAGGATAAAAAAGAATTCAGCCGCCGCAAAACAATGTGGGCTAGTATCGGAATTTTCTTGGTAGTAAAGCGCCAGTTTTTCAGAATAGAAAGGTATGATGGAATAAGTCTATGATAACGGTAAGCGTTTATCCTAAATAGGATTTGCGGATGAAAAGGGGAGGCGAGTTTGACTCAACGAGAACTGCTGGTATTGGAGAAGGTCTAAGAGCACCAAGGCAAAGACGAATACAAGAATTTCGGATTATATCCAGTTTGGAAAGAAGTGATTTTGAGGCACAACCGTAGATATAAAGGAACAGGTAATCTAGTTTAGAACGGATAATCAATTTGTACAAAGAAATGAGGAGAAAAGGATCGCTTCCTCATTTTGTTGCGAAAAGAACTTTCAGTAGGTTCAGTCTTTTAAGGGCAGAAGAGGAAAGGAAATTAATATGTTCTTAAAAGGGGACAGACGATTGTTAAGGAATACACCGAGATAGCGAAAGCAATCCCTACGAGGGATAAGTTTGGAGTTAAAGGATACAGAGACTAAAGCGGGATTAAAAGAACGTAGAGAAAAGACAACACAAGAAGATTTTAAAGGAGAAATAGAAAGGTTCAGAGAGGAAAGAGATTGTTCCAAAGTAGATAGAGATGCATTGATTTTTTTGTTAGCATCTACAATATTTCGGGATGAGGAAAAGAGAAGAGTGTCATCGGCAAAAAATAAGGAAAAGAAGTTCGTAGAAAGAGAAGCAACAGAAATAGTATAAATATTAAAAAGAGTAGGACTAAGGCAGGACCATTGTGGAAGTCCACGTGAAGTAACTCTTGTAACCTTGAGTGAGGAGGAAGAGAAGAGAATAGTACGATTTAACATCAGATTAATAATGAGGGTAGAGAAATGCATCGGGATGTTAATTGCTATCATTCTATCTCGAAGAATAGGTAGATCGGCATTATCAAAAGTACTGGAAACATCAATAAAAGTAGCTAATGTATACTGTTTATCGATGAAAGATTTATAAACATGGGAAACAAAAAGACTGACGCAGTCAGCAAAACCTAAGTCTGGACGGAAACCAAACATATTGCAAAGGAAAAACGTTATTGTGTTTGAGCCAGCAGACCAGGCGCCTGTTAAGCATGCCCTCAAATACACAATGCTAGGGTGATCGAACGAAGAGAGGAGTTTTTCTTAGGGATAGGAAGGATAATAAAGGTGTTTCAGACAGGCGGTGTGACTGCTCTGGACAGAAAGGAGTTAAACATACAGAGAAGAGTTTGAAGAGCTTGAACAGATAGCTTTTTACGGACAGAGAAGGGAATACCATCACGGCCCGGGGTGGGGCTAGAAGATTTTTTAAGAATGGATTTTAATTCATTAATATTAACCGCGGAGGTAAGAAAATGAAGATTAGAATTGAAATGCGTGCATTACAGTTGTAAAATATTAAAAAGTTAAGTCAAATGAAATATAAATTTAAAAAAAAAAAGGTACATGTGGTGTGAGTAGGAATCCTGTTGTCAGTTAGGGCATTGATGCTAGAAGGAATGCGCATCGCCATTGGAAAATGTTGATCTCAGGGCAGTGGGAGAGGAAAGAAAAGAAAAAATCAGGAAAAAAGGCTACGGCTAAAAATTCAAAAACGGTCGATCTTTCTCCAAGGTGCAGTTCGAATATAACTTTTTTCTTCGCATCGTCAAAGGTTAATCGTCGGAGCCCGCAGTAAAAGGATAGCCAACAAGAACAAAAGTCTGTGAAAATTTTAAATACTGTTCGCGTTTTAAAGTTATTTTATAAATCCAAATAATTCAAATATAGGTAAACATATTTCTTTCGCTGCCAAGAAGCATATCGCCGACAACAATGAAACGCACAATTCGCTTATTTATCCCATTTTTAATTTATGTTTTTTTGTTTGGGGGAGGGGGGTCAACCAAGAGGGCCTTTACCCAGAAATAAAGAGAAGAAAAAGAATCATTAATTAATTATTCGATCAGATACAGAAAATATAGAGAAACTAATAGCTGGGATGATGGAAGGAGAAGGAAAAGACAGTAAGATGCACAGTAAGGATTAGGAAGTCCGAGCTTCAGCAGATGAAAATATAGAACGCAATGTTCAGAAGAAAGATATGGACATTCAATAAGGATCAGTGTCGCAAACTGAAGAGGACAATGTGTAGAGAAGAAACTAAGGAGAGACAGTAACGGGAGGATGGTAGAAGAGAATGATTAAAACGTAGATGAATAATAATAGAAACAACAACAGAACTGGGGAGTAAAGGAAACTTGAAGAACCACGAAACGGAAGGAAGATTAGGTTGTACAGACAGATGGAAGGAACGATCGTTACAGAAAGAAGTTTAAATAGCTGAATCTAAGATGGAATTTTTTACATAATGACAGGAGATTAGATGATGAGATTTTGTTGAATAAAGAGGAGGGGGAATAGGAAGAGGAGGCAGCAACTCGAGTCGGAGAATCCGTTACCCTCGATGCATACATGGCAGTAAGGCAAACGGAAATATCAGTGTTAAAATAGGAATCTTCCTATGTGTAAAATGTCAGTTTTTATAAATAGAAAGGAACGAATGGACAAGAATAGAGGATGTGAGTGAAAAACGTTTCACGAGGAACCGATAAGATCTGACAGGGGTGCGTATATAATATTATTTTTCAGCAGGGTCAATCAGTGCAGAAAGATTTGTGTAAGTAAATTTCATTAATGCATAAAAATTCGAATAATAATTTTTAAAAGTGATAATAATAAAAATAATTAACTTTTTCGTTCACGGTAACTAAGAAGCTGTGGGACTCCCCGAAGGACTAAACTAAGAACGCTTTTACATTTTGACACCCCTGGTGGGGCTAATAATAATAACGTTGCAAGATTTAGAATAAATATAGCACGGGTGGTGAGGCCAGATGTGATTTTTGCGAATATTATTTAAGTAGATAGACGTAGTAATTTTTCTGTATTCAAGTTTTATCCTCTTTAATTTATAATTGTTCAAATATTATTTATAAAATTTCGTTATTGCTGCATGATATTGTAACTGTTTCGCTACATACAGTATAGCAATAAGGAGGACATCAATTTTAAAGCTGATCAATTTCTCAATAAAAACCCAATCTGCGTATATAAATTGTACCGATTTAAACAGATAAAGAATTTGCTTCTGCTTTCTTCCCAGTTAAAGTCAGACTATTGATGGTGTTCGAAAATGGTGTAAGAACTGCATTAGCCAGCTAAAGACGCGCTCTAAAAAATTTTATTAGATGAAAAATAACTGATTGGCAGAATAGTTGGAGGTGAATCTCGATTCCGGTAATGTTTTGTCCTATGCATCGTCATATATTTCACTATCATCTATTATTGCATACATAAAGAGCGTTGTTAATGTTAAAAACACAGATCAAAAATGTTTCAAATATGTAATACTTAGAAATTATATTAAGGTAAATCATTCAGAATGTGTACATAATTATGTCAAGCAGCGCAGTAGCCTAATGGTTAAGGTGATTGGCTATCAAATCAGAGGTGTCATAGGTTATCGAGACTTGTCTCGTTCCAGATCCAAGTCGTTACCAGGTATATATCCAATCTGAAATTGAATATTGATGATACCAGAGAAATCTGGGCAATTAAAGGCGGCCGAGAGAAAGGAACCGGCCCTCTTACCCTCATTAGTGCCTTGGGCTTAGTATATTTTGATAAGATACCATCAGAAACATTCCACCCTGGCAATAGCTTACGGCAAGGATGTGTATACTGCCTGCGATACTGTTTAACATATCTTCTTCTTCTTCTTTACGCCATCTCCGGTCTAAGTTTGGCGATCAATGTGGCTAGCTTCACTTTATCGGCCGCTGCTTACATATACGGAGAGTTTATCATGAGGAAGGCCTCTCTTAGATGGCTTCACGGGAGGAGTCAGTCAGGATTGGTGGTGAACATATAATGAATTTGAGATATGCGAACGATACTCCTCGTCGAGTCAGAAGAAGAAATAAGGAACTTGTAGAACAAAATTGAACAAGAAAGTCTTAGGCTAGGTCTGACCGTTAATAAAAAAAAAGACGAAGATTATGATTATAAGCAAAAACTATACACCGGGAAATCTATAGATAATTCAAGATGTTAAAGTGGTAAAGGAATTCGAATACCTTAGATCATTAAAAGACGGAAGTGAAAAAGAAATCGAGCGGAGAATTGCACTGGCGAAGTCGGCGATGGTACGACTGTATAAAATCTGGAAAGATGGGTGTATTAATACAAGAACAAAAGCTCTTGTGTTTTCAAAACATGGACCTTGCGGGATAAACGAAAAATTGACGCTTTCGAGATGTGGACTTGGCTGAAAATGCTAAGAATCCCATGGACAGCGAAGCGCAGAAATAACTCCATATTAGAGACCAATTAAACATAGAACAACGTCTCTCGGTTACCTGTCAAAAGCGAATTATGAAATACTATGTGGTTATATTATGAGAAGGGAAAGAGACAGCCTTGGAAAATGTATTATGGCCGGCCCCATAGAAGGAACAAGGCCTCGTGGAACACCGCCTCGACGATGGATAGACACAATAACAGTACTAAGTGATCAAACGCGAACGAAGCAGCCAGAACAGAAATCGCTGGAGACAACTAGTACTTGGGGTAGATTAAAATAGAGGTCACGATGAGCAATTATTTCGCAAACGACTATGAAGAGATACTATACATAAGCGTTTACTTAATACCAATTCTGCATTTCCACTGATATAAAACAAGCATTGTTTATTATACTTCAGTAATGTTTTAAATATGTGCTACTAAATAAAAAATTACTTTCTCGGATTTGTTGTCCGGTGTGTAACTAGTATTCGATTTCAGATTAGACATACATCACTGCAACGGCGACTTGAATCTGAAATCTATTAGAAATTTATTAAGGACGAATGTTACCAGCTATACACGTTTGTGTTATACAAAAAAAAACAAACAAAAGACACCGAACAAAAACAAATTTTATTAAGGAATATATGTTTTCTTACGTATATACGTTTATTTTAATGAACATGTTAATGGTCTCAGCAATGACGTCCGCAGACTGTAAAATGAGGGTGCCATAGGCGTACCGGGGGGGGGGGGGATTTGGGGGTTCAAACTCCTCCTGAAATGGATTTTTACGTTGCTGTATTGTCGCTTTAGGGTCGTAAGATGTCTTGGTACCAGGCATTCTGACAGTACAACTAACTATGTATTAGTGTAAATTATTCTCAAAATGAAAACGAACAAAAGTCTTACGCATTTAGAACTATTAAACAAGAGATTATTAATAAAATATAATTACTAAGTAAAATCCTTTTTTCTGTCAAGTGTTTTTCTTTAAAATGGATCGATCCCCCCCACCCGCCCGAAAAGCTTGCCTGGGTACACCTATGGAAGGTGCTACTATATTTTCCCCAGTCAAAGGAATATTGTTGGTAAAGTTCCTCTGACGATACGGAATTACCTTCAAAATGTACTATGCGGAAACAAAGAAATCACTTAGCGGCAGGACATCAGTGCAACCTGCGCGCGAGATGAAAACTAATATATTTAATTTGTCTAAGTGTTATCGA